>CM036535.1:12604465-12736965 GCA_020745685.1 Tautogolabrus adspersus
TTTAATATATATCATGGCTGTATTCACTTTACTGAAACTTTTTGTGTCTGTGCGTGTGTGTGTGTGCGTGTGTGTGTGTGTGTGTGTGTGTGTGTGTGTGTGTGTGTGTGTGTGTGTGTGTGTGTGTGTGTGTGTGTGTGTGTTTCCACCCAGGTACCTCCAGGGAGGGGAAAGGGCAAGGATGGTGATCAAGGCCAAGGAGCCAAGGAGAGAACACCAGCTGCTGGGAAAAGCTGCTGGGTTTAGGGGGCTTTCTGGAGCCTGTCACCAAAACTCTGTCTGGGTAACCTTTAGCGGAGGGTACATGGAAGTCATACACATATGCACAAATACTCTCATATACACACTAAAGCGTATGCAATCACATTCAAAGATCATTTCTCATGTCAAGACAAGCTCTCAATATGCTGCAAACGGATTTGTGTGATGTTACGAGCGTATTCCTTAACACAGATTAAGATATTCTTTCAAACGTTGACCGCACAAACAGAGCTTACACCCTTACACATCTTCAAAAGGCACATGTGCACTCAGATACTCGTGCTTATAATCTTAGGGGATGTATGTTGAGATTTCAGCATGCCATGTGACAGCCGTGTTATTCCACACAAAGGTCAGGTTGGATTCACAGCTAGTAAGAAAGCAGAGTGTGTGGGACAGAGAGAGATACAGACAGATACTATAAAGAGAGAGAGAGAGGGGTGTGTAATAAGGGGACACAATGAGGGTGAGAAAGACAGAGATAAAGAGAAAATGACCTTGTGTATATAAAAAGGGAGCATTAAGCTTTGAAACTGTCACATGGTAACATTATGTTGAGTACAAACAAAAGCATTAAGATTTACACTAAAGAATCAATACCTTGCATATCCCCCCATGCTTTGTCTAAAGTTTATAAATGTTGATGTTGTCTTGTGAAATCTCACAATGTTCAGTCTATAACGAGGAGGAGAGACTTTAAAATATACGTATATATAAACACCCCCACTCTCTCTCTCTCTGTCACACACACACACACACACACACACACACACACACACACACACACACACACACACACACACACACACATCAGGTCAGTTGCGGTCACCGCCCTGTCAGTGGTCAGACTGAAGGTCGGCTGGACCGTACCTCATAAAAGAGAGAAAGGAGTGACCTCATCAAGCAGGGACGGGGAAAAGGGGCAGGCTTTGGTCTGGACTGGGGCTTTAACCTCGTCAAACGTGGACAGACAGGGCAGACATGATAGATGTCAACACTGAAGATGTGTGTGAGTGTGTCTGTGTGCACACATCATTTCCATTCTGTCAGAGTTCACGTACTCCGCTGCATTATGTATCCTCAAAGTCGGAGTGAGACTTCCCCCCTTCAGCCTCAACTCCAAACCAAACTACATCTCTATTAGGGACACCATTGCTTTTGGAGGGAGACAAAGTTTTACACTGTTAAAAAAGTAGCAGGATTCATTAAAAGGAAGATAAATGATGGGGCTGGACAGACAGAAAGACACAAAGATAGCGTGTTTGCTTATTTAAAAATAAGACATTGATACTTTAATCATTGCATAACCAGGGAAGTATTTTCTTACTTTCTCTTGACCTTACAATCTCTCTAAACTCTCTTCTTCCTACTACTGGGCTCATTTTCTCGTCTTCCCTCCTTGTCTCTCATCCTCAGGTTTCGGTATATTCCCAGGGATAAATTAGAGCGAGGATGTAATTATATGCAGAGTGAGTCTTGCCTCGGTAAGAAGGCAATGGATGTGTGTTTGTGTATGTGTGTGCGGGTACGTCTTTCCGCCTGCGTGTCTGTATAAAGCAGTGTTTTGTATTGAAATAGGTGACTTCGGAGAGGTGCGCTCCTTTAATTACGCCGCTCTCAAACAGAACATGAGTGGGCTATTCCACTGGGATTAGTCGTGTCTCAATGCTGTCTCTTTGTTAACGCAACACACATAACACACACAGATACTCACTCACAAATGTATGCCTGCCAAAAAAAGCCCCCTCTCTCCAATAGTTCAACACTCAATTTATTCAAACTGAGGTACAAGCCAAGTGAATAATTCCACTACTAATAAAGACGGTAAGAGAGAGATTGCGTACAGAGGAGATGAAGTGGGAAAAGGGGATAAAACAGCAACAGAAGAAGAGGAGGGGGAAGAGTAAGACTACAGAAAAAAGAAAAGATTTTCAAGGACAACAACATGTGAGATCTAACCTCAATATCAGTTGCCACTGTTAAACAGAGGAATGTGGATTTTGATTTGAATCAGTCATGGTTATGTGAAGGTTACAAATATTAACTGTACAGTCTGAAGGCTACTTTTAAATAGACCATTTCTCACCAAAACATGACAATATATGTTGACCAATATCACAAGACATTTCAAAACAGGAAGCTGTTGTTTGTATCTGTTCAATATCTTAAATCATCATCATTTAAAAAAATGATTTTTCATTTTTTCCAGTTGTTTTTGAGTTTAGGAGGTTAATTGTTTGTTTTTTATGGAGCACTACAAATACTTCGCTCAGCAGTTCCAAATTAAGTGCATCTGTCTTAAAAATATGTCCATGTTCTACTTTAGGAGATTAGGGATGTAAAGATGAATCGTGAAATCGTGATAAATCGATTCAAAGGTGTCAAGGTTCACATCGGTGCTCTGAAAAATGAATCACAATAATAATGTGAGCGTCAGCAGCTGCAGAGAAGAGGCGGTCTGCAGCTGGAGAGCAAGATTTTGAAAATTGAGGCTGCACCACCGTCTTTTAAATTGGAGGTGTGGAAGCATTTTGGCTTCCCCCAAGACAGAAAATGAAAGAGGTGAGAAGATAACAGACAAGACAAAAACTGTGCAAATATTACAAGAAGACAGGGAACTACACAAAAAGCACAACCAACATGATGAAGCATTTAATCGACACCACAATGAGAAGCTCCGATCACCTCCCCTTGTTGAGAGAAAAAGAAACACTAAAAGGCCAAACCACACTGACAAGCGGGTTTGCAGCCCCTAAAGGAATCTTCTTCAGTCATAACTTCTCTACAGTCTCATTTTGTAAAATAAATCGTGAGAGAATCGTATCGTGAAGCCAGTATCGTGAATCGTATCGTGAGTTGAGTGAATCGTTACATCCGTCATAGAGATCAAAGTGTGACACAATCTTTTGCCTGAAAGTTCACAGCATAACAAAGGAAGTGAGGAGCTCCCCCTGTGAGCCCTTGTGTTTTAAAATGTTTATAGAAGAAATTTAACTGATACAGTACATATCACTTTTGAAAGCTCCAGTTCTAGGGCAACATATGTCATCTTAATTGTGAAATCTTTTCACATACAGGTGGCTAAAAGGGCGGCCTGCAAGTACATGTATACTATATAAATTAACTAACTTTCACCTGAGTGAATCAAACTCTAAAGAAGTGACCAGATTTAACAAGGTACAAAGAAAAAAAGTAGGTATGTGGGTCTGGAGGGAATCCTCCCCCCAAATTGTATTTTCAGTATGCAAATACAACTTCTTAAAGAATTTCAGATTACATTATGAGAAAATAAGAGCTAGGTCAGTTTTACACTGTACTTGAAATACTTAAGTTAATGTAAAAAAAAAAACATACTGTAGTTATAACTATCAGAGAAAATGTGAATATGCAGAATGAGCCATTTCAGGATATTCTTCATATTATTGACTTGTGACGATGACTTTGTTGTTGCAGCGGATAAAGCTAAAGCTCATCTGAGTTGAGTTATATCATTTGTATTTAAATATTTCTATAAGTGTGGGTAGTCTGTGACTGACCCCAGCATACCATCAGTACAGAATATTGACACAATATCATAATATATAAAAAAAAAGTCTTATTAATCTGAATCTGAAAAGTTACAAGAAGCCAAACTAAAGATGTATAAAAATAAATTCAGTGGAATAAAAATGGTTTTGCCTTAGATTTAACGTTAGTAGAGGTGGAACACAAAAAGACAACAAATGAACGAATCCATGTAGACTCCAAGTTGACTACATATTTGAAGCTGCTTGAATATAACTACTTAGTCACTTTCTACCGTTTAGTCAGAAAAACACAGCAAAGTAAGCTAGTGCTATCTTGTTTAGCTCATATAACATCGGCTGATGAGAAGTGTTCCCTGACACTTCTGGCCTAACTTCACCAACTATCAAGGAGCATGAAGAGTGAAAGGTTTGAAGAGGTCAAAAAGCTCCGGCAGCACTTGTAGTATGAAGATCAACTTCATTAACAAATTAGACCGACCGCGATTTGGCTTGTGGCCTTCATCAGGGTCATCAAGAATCACATCGCACACTACATTTAAAAAAGGTGTTTAAATGTGCACAGTCAATTTAAATGTAATTAATATTACTCTGTGAAGTAGCTGTTGGTGTTTCGTATCACCTGTTGTTTCGATGTGTGTTCCTGTCATGTCGTGTGCCCAGTAGCTGTATACTTTGCAGTTGTTTTCTCTGGCTGCAGTCATCAATATCAAATAAAGTCGCCTAATGAAGCCTAAGGTCACGCCAAGTCCGACTTCAAGTGACTTCACACGGAGAGTTGATGTCTTAACTGGACGGTTCAGATGAGACAACAGTTATGATTAGCACATGAAAATGCAACAGAGCTCTTGAATCCCTGAGTATAGAGTAATGAAATAAGCAGTGGGGCTTTTTCGATGTTGAAACTTGTCAAACAAACCCCAACACCCTGATCCAAAATATGTTCCTATTTTGTGGTTATTGAGTAAAATTAGAATAAAAACACACACAAATAGAAAAGACATAAGGGTCTGTTGTGATGCATCACAAATACTCTTTTAGTCTGAAGTGATAAGAGCGGTTGTCGTGGGTTTATACACTGGATTGATAACTGAGAGAAAGATGACACAAATGCATTGAAACTCATGCCACACAGAATCTGTACAAAAGTGTCAACATCGGTCAGTAAACATTGTAATAGCCGCCAAAGCACATATAAAACTATGATAACAAGTTAGTTACAAGTAAGACAGCACTTGACTTACAGCTTCAAAATGGACTCAACAACTTTAAAGTGACGAGAGCGTCATGACAAACATTTCAAAAAACGTATGGTCTTTTAACTGCATTTTTTTTTCTAAGATACAGCAAGTATGATCTCTAATTTCCACTCATGTCATTGTCATCTGTTGCCATTAATATACTCATTAAAACTTTAATAAAATCTCTGTCTGCTCTCTGCCTGGTGCCGACTGTATCACTTCCTCTTGTGTAAGATTGTGAGAACGACTTCATTTGTTCTACTAGATGGATGATGTTATTGTATTCAAGGAGTAAAAGGGGCTACAATATAGTCGACAATGCAAGATACACAGAACATAAACACACTCCACTTCATCTGTGTCTGTGTCTAATGACGTGTGTGAGTAATTACTTTAAAGCCAATGTGTGCGGGTGTTTAAGTGTCTGTGCTCATGTATGTTTTTATCTGGGCCTTTGTCAGTGTCTGCGCCTGCAATGAGTGTGTTTAATGGTGTGTGTGGAAATAATCACTTAATCGTCCCGCTGCCTCTGTTTGAGATTTGTGTGTGTGTGTGTGTGTGTGTGTGTCTCGGTGCTGTGTTTTTACTTTAAAATTAGGTAAAAGATGTAGACATAAGCAGGAAGGTCTGGAGGAAGAAAGACAGTTAAATAGATTCATGAGAGGAAGTGAAAGAAGGGATGAAAGTGAACAAAAAGAGAAAGGGAAAGAGGAAACAAGGGGCAAAGGTGTACATGGGCAGACAGAAAGACCACGAGCCTTTATCTCTCCCTCTAATTCTCCACAATAACCCTTCCTTCCAGTGTTGCCCTCCAAACCGTCGACCCTTGAATTTATAGTTGGCCCAATGATTGCTTCCCGGGCCATGATGGCTGTAAATTGCTTTGCCATTTGGTAAATGTTGGCAGTTAGAAGGTATACAAGTAATTATTTCCGCTTGTGCTGATTGAGACATAATTCCACGACGAGGCCCTGGAAAAATGACAGCATTTCGAAACAACTCTGTTTTAATTTCCCAGCATTCCTAATTAGAATCTGTATGAACACAGGGAGTTTTTTATGTGGTTTCCTCCAATGGGGCCAGAAATAATTAAACTGTCAAGGGGAAATAAATACGTATAAACAAGGCATAATTTTTACAGCGTGCAGCACCTTGTCAGGCCATGACTTTTTGTGAAGAAAAACAATGGGGGGAACAATACAGGGGCATAGAGGACACACTGAAAGCACATACACAGACACACACAGCATTGGGGGGTGGCAGTGTAGCTCAGTCAGGTACTTGGGTTGTGAACCGGAGGGACACCATCTGAAGTCCTGGAACGGACCAAATGTGGAAATTAGGGCTTGTTCCTGGAGAGGTGCCCTTGAGCAAGGTACTAAACCACCTTAATGTTCAGGGTGCAAGTCCCTGTGTAGCCCCCACACCCTCACATCTGTTCATTTGTACTCTCAGGCCAGTGTGTGTGTGTGTGTGTGTGTGTGTGTGTGTGTGTGTGTGTGTGTGTGTGTGTGTGTGTGTGTGTGTGTGTGTGTGTGTAAAGCAATTAATCGAAAATTAATCGAAATCGACATTCAGAACCTCTAACCGATGTAATCTTGCCCATGTCTGTTATTTCGATTATTTTCAGGGCAGAGTCACTTGACCACACGTCCAATCCGCGACATGTAAGCAATGTCCGTCGTTTGGACACATTTTGTCTCTAGGCAAGATCACACCGAACAAAAAGAAGTCAACTAACACTGCGGAAAAACTGTTTACAAGAAATGCAAGTTATTTATTTTCTACTGTTTTAGAGAAGTTATTTTCTGTTTTAAAACTAAAACAAGTCGTTTTCATTTCAAGCTATGCTTTGATTTCAGTTCAAAAGATTCAATAAATAACCACAAAATAGTTCATCAGATATGCACTCTTCCATTAGAAAAATATCCCAGCTCTAATAGTTGAGCACATTTACAGTAGAGACTATGTCAGTGAACTATGAGGGCAAAAAACAAAAACGAAATGATCGTGCATTAATCGTAATCGAGGTCAAATGTTCAATTAATCGTGATATTGATTTGAGGTCATATCGCACAGCCCTAAAAGCATGTCTCATAATAATTAAAACTATGAAAAGATCAATTTCCCTCTGGATTAATAAAGTATACTGTACATGAAATTGAATTCAAATGGCTACCATGTACAAACTGTAGGTACACTTATTCCAATAGGATGACACCTTTTCAAAACAACTCAACATTTGAGGATAGCTCTTTCCTTCTCAGGTTTGATGTTATCAAGCTCATGCACTCCTTCAATGAATGTCTGCTGAAATGATCACCCGGTAATTATTTATGAAAAACGTATCATAATCGATCAAAATTAATTCAAGGGCCATCGGTTTTCAGAGCCTTTATCTTGTGGGTAAATGAAGTAGCTGGATCACTAAACAGGGTGAAACACATCAGTGTGTATGCGGGTTAAGGGTTATTTAAGAGTGGGATCACAATTTTGGTACCATCTTATTCTTATAGCAAGCAATAGCTTTGAAATAAAAAGTAACCCAAAAGGTTATGCTGATGTTTTCCTAGTCTTAATTTGAGAGAATGGTTTTTAAATGGGGATTTTTTATTTATTTTTTTCCTTTTAATTTTAGCAAAACTTTCAGTGGAAACCCTTCCCTCGCACTCAAATAGTCCCTGCTTGCTCTTAAATCTGCACTGCTTGTTCTCAAACTGTATGCTTGCGTTCAGATATATTGTTGTTATACTGTATGGGAGTTAGTGGTTTGTTGGATAAACAACCATGTCAACATTTGAATAACTAATCAATAAATGATGCTTGTCAGTTGAAAGACTAAAAACTTACATACAGACACTTGAAAAATACCCACAAAATTAACATGAAATCAAAGAATGGAAGAAATCTGTAGCAGAAGTCCAACTTTTGCTTTTCAGCTACAATAGAGAGCCGGTCTGTATGTGATTGATTCGAGTCTGCAATGATTGAATAAGAGATAAAGAGACATTTCCTCTTCTTAGTTTATCCACTTACAAAAATAATATTTCAAAAATAAGCCTGTCTCGTACAATGTTTAAAATTGGAAAAGTCAAACAGTTGAACAGTGGTTTAGAGAGTCACCCTGCCGACCCTCGAGAGTTAGCAACACTGGGTGGATTAGAGGCTGTGTATCTCCTCTGCAGGCTCAGAGTGAGCTCACACTGATAGGGAGAGCTAATGGAGATGCATTCGAACTAGAGTTACTCAATTACAATCTGACATCAGCTCCTAGACCCAGCTTTCCTGAATAGACACGCACACATGCACGCACACACAGACACACGCACACAGACAAACATACACACAAGACACACAAGACACACAGGCACCCACACAGACACACACACACCCACACAGACACACACACACAGAGTAAGCAGTTACCACAGCACAGACTAAATGAATCTCGTAACACAGTAGATATCACAGGCTTCATCAGGCTCTCAATGAAAGTGGTTTCAGATTGAAAGTATATATTCTGGTGTTACCAGGTAATTCCATTTACTACCAACCGTTTAGCTGACATTTTTATCTCGTGTGTGAAACAATAAATTGTTTAAATTGCTGAGAATGCTTTGCCAAGACACAAGCAACCAGCTAAAAAAAGAGGCCCCACACCAGCAAAGGTATGCAGGCCTGCATAGGCTGATGTTACAGGAAGAGCAGACCTGATGAATCTGGTCAACAACCCTACTATGAACTATAGTTGTCCCTACTCATAGAGTGACATCCACTGTCGCAGGCTGTGAGGGCGGAGTGGGGCTTGAGTGTGCAGACACATACACTTGTAGTCTATATACTTCTGCAGATTAAGGTCAATGGTGCGCTCAGATACAAATGATTCTCATCTAATATTAATAGGGTCTGCTAAACGCTTACACAGAGGAGGGATAGAACAGGACTGAATGAATGTACACATTCATTTTCATGACGTGCAGAAAAAGGCATGCTAATAGGACTGAATTCAAATTCAAATACAACCTACTGTACCATGTTAACATCTTGGAACAACATAAGTACGTTTTTTTATTTTTATTTAGGAAAGGTAAGCTACCCCCTGGAACAATTCAGCTAACCAATAAAAACACTGTCCTCATCAGATAGATATTATTGGTTGTTTTATTCCACACAGAAAACATCCTAAAAGTAAATGTTAAGTTCTTAAGAGGTTTCGTGTTGTCTTGTCAGGTATCTTGTCTCCCTGTGATTGATAACAGAGCAAACAGACAGAAGAAGAAAAGGTGGGAGTAGTCTGATGCTGCTATTGGGCTGTGAAAACTCTTTAAGAAGTTCAGGTTGTGTGCTGATTAACAAACTAGCATTACATTTAGACGTCAGGGTCACCAATTATGTTGAAGTTGAAGCTGACCTTCTGATTTAGTCACGTAACAGGGAATCTGATTTGGCACGTACACACACACACAAACACACACACACACACACATCTGTCCCAAGATACATACACACATCAAAACTGTCCTTCTTGTTAAAACAACCATTTCTAGGAAATGTGTCCATTTTGTACAAAACAACAAGGTCTAGGAAATACACAATGTCAGGTCCATCTGACCTGGTTGATGACCAAGAACATCTGGTGAAACAATAAGTATGTAAGTGCTCAATGATCTAATTGCCCAAAAAAGGATGTCGAAGGTGGTATATACGAACTGTTCTAACAGAAATAAAACAAATCCTCGATTCTCAAGCCATGTGTCTCTTTTGATTGTTTTAGAGCTCTCGCTCAACAACACTGACTAGATTTAGAATTTCCATCTACCTTTCAGAATTAACTAGCCCTAAATGTATGAACCTGTGGAAAAAGTTGAATAATTCAATCTAGGCATTCTTATGCTTATAATCATGAAATGAAACTTGCAATGGAAGAAAACACTTTCAAGAGCAGATTTTGTGCGCCACATTTTAGACTGACTGCTACTGTTAACGTGGAGTGTTTTTTTTTTTACTACTCTCAAAGCTGACTCTTTAGGCATGTTTAGCCAGTATAAAAGCAGTCAAGTTAGCCAAGTGTGCATGTGCCATTTCTCTTGCCTACCTTGTTTTGTTCCTGTACTGTGTGCGTGTGTGTGTGTGTGTGTGTGTGTGTGTGTGTGTGTGTGTGTGTGTGTGTGTGTGTGTGTGTGTGTGCGCGTGAAAGAGTCACCCATTACTTGAAACAAAAACAACCACTTAGGCATGAACAGCAGCGCTTGGGAGACATCAATATTTCAGTCAGGTGTGTCGAGAAAAAGAGTGTGAGAGAGAGAGAGAGAGAGAGAGAGAGAGAGAGGGAATCATGAAAGCCAGAACAAGGGGGGACCCTTGCCATACTAAGGCATTCCCATGACTGACGGAAAAAGTAAGGCTGTGTGTGTGTCTACATGTGTGTGCCTTTCCCCTTTCCCCCTCCTCAGCCCACCCCTACTCCCACCATTGTGTGTACCACCTCTGTCACCTTTCCTCTAATCAGGAGTTTAAATCAATGACGTTGTCCAAAACTATAATTGCCACTCCTTAAACTGCTTCTCTCGCAATATGCTTTCACCAAGAAACCACTCGGCAGCAGAAATACGCCTCTGCGCGTGTCGGTGTGTGTATGTGTGAGCTGGATTAAGAGTATTTTCTCATTACGCCAGTGTCTGAACGAGTAGAAAGTGCTTCTCACATTGTTTTACAGCATCCTGAAACCTCAAAGCTCAGCACTCAGCAGCATAATATCCTGTGGTCCCTCACTGATGCTTTAGACTGGAACTCTGTCGTCACAAATTGTTCACGAGCCAGACTCGTTGGATGTCTTCATCAAACTTTTTAAGAATTCATTATTCTTGCGTAATGGCAGCTAGACAAGTTTTTTTCAGGAGACTCATTTGTGCAGATATTGTGCAATATATCAGAATTGGTTTTGGTCTTAGTGAGTTTACATTCAAGCTCAAACTGTCAGCCTGCAGATTGAACTGCTGAATATGGGTACAGGTTGCAGTCCAAGCCACATGGTAAACACTCCATGAGCTACATCCAATGCCATCTACCATGCAAAACCTTGGCTTGACGATAGGAGGCAACTAAGGTTCAGTATCTTGCTCTAGGACGCCTCAATGTTTGGGAAGAGGGAACCATGGAGAAAACCAGCTAAACAATGGGTGTTGTGTAACCTGTTGGAGCACAGCTTGCCCACACATGCAAAAGGGGAGGCTTTATAAATGCTGCTAATGCAAGTGTATCAATAAATTGGATTTGTGGAAAATTGAGATTTTCTTTTTTAAAGGATCAATATGTAACGGACACATACAGTTCAAAATTGGTACTGCAGTCCAAATTCCAAACATTGAAGAGAGAGCTGCCTCCCCCCAGCCCCTCCTCCTAGAGTTGATGTGCACGCAAGTTGCCATATCGTGGACACGGAAGCTTCAGTGTTTAGCCAGTTCTGCAACGGTCCTAACACAGTTCTGCATTCTAACCTCTTTCCATTTTCCAAAAGCATCTCCAATATATATCCTAGTTTTTCCACATTTCTGGTTACGGTGGAACTTATTTAAAAAAACTTAGGCTTTTTAGGTCGGGTAGACTAAAATCTGAGATTTTATTTATAGGCCATATTGCCCAGCTCTAAGTAACATTGATCTAAACATGACAAATACTCATGTGCCATTAGAGCTATGTTGAATACAATAATCTAATCCAAATCCATTATTTTGTCTGTTATTCAAATGCATTTACATTTCATCCTACAGTATGTTTACCTGTAAGACCCAGGGACAACACTATAATGGCATTATGACTGCTGGTTTAACTTGACAACCAGACTTTCTCCAGAAATGTTGATACCGTTACCAACCAAGTGGTTACTATGTGTGTGTGTGTGTTTGTGTGTGTGTGTGTGCTTGATCAGACTTGGCTGCCAGTCTGTGTTAACCTTGGTGGATGTTCCATTAACAGGAGACAGTGGTTTCCTTAACCTGACAACACACTGACAGCAGGAAAAAACATGCGCGCCCACACTCGCACACATCTGTGAACCAAATTCTGTTAAATGCACAAATTGTTTATCAAGTGAGTGAAACCACACTTACTGATAATTTACATTGATAAAGAGGAGAACACACAGACCGAAGGATGGACAGACAGATACATAGCAAGAGGCCTACCTGCCTAACACTAAGAGGGACAGCTAGACAGAAAGAGAGAGACAGAGAGAGAGAGACAGAGAATGAGCACGGTGGAAAGAAAGATGGAAATAGAGATGGAAAGAGAGATGTCTGGTTAACAAGGTGCTGAGCACGACAAGCCCTGGGGAGTCCACGCTCCCTTACCCTCTAAGATTAGACATCTTTCTCTCTGTCGATCCCCCTCTCTCTCTCTTGTAGCGACACAAGGGGAACATGCCACTATCACAGGGGGACCCCCCCAAGGAACCTCGCTGCCTCTATCTGTCTCTCGCTCCCTTGTCTGACCTGAAATCTCTGTTATTCCATTCAATTTGCGTCACTCTTCAGTATGTCTTTAAAAAACTAATCTAGGGAAGGTGTTCTACAGGAAAATTACCAAAAAATAAGAATTGTTTACTTGATATGTATATCAATCTAAAAGTTGCTCACTGTCAGCTCTGATCACATTGTCTTTAAGAGCTGTTTGGCGATGGTTTAAAAAATAACTTCTGGCAGGTTTCTTTGGAACAATTGGATTGAAACCAACATTTAAAAAAGACACCACTGCCCTGCCTGTAGTTACATATTTAAGTGTTCTTACTTCTACATCGCTCTACCTTTTCCATTCTCTGCCTTCCTGTTCTTGTCTTTCCTCTCTCATATCCCTGTCTCCCTTCCTACAAACCCCTCATTCGCTCTCTCACTTTTAGCTGTTTGACACCTCTCTCCCACCTGAGCATCTCTATGTGTCAGGACAAATTGGCCAGGACTCACATCTCTCTCTCCCCCTCTGTCTGCTTACCACTCAACCGTAGAGAGAGAGAGAGAGAGAGAGAGAGAGAGAGAGAGAGAGAGAGAGAGAGAGAGAGAGAGAGAGAGAGAGAGAGAGACAGAAAAGAAAGAAAGAGATTGATAATGTGTGGAGAGAGGGGGAGGAGTAGCACTTAGAATTGAAGAAAAACAAGAATGGTCAGGAGAAATGTTAAGAAAGAAGAAGGAGGAAGAAAGAGGAGATAGAAAGGAAGAAAAGTAAGAAAACAAATGTTGTTGATATAGTCTTTTCCACATTTGTTCCTATGGAAGGGAGGGCACAGGCTGCTGTATAAAAGGGGATGGGCATTTTAAGACAAAATAATATTCCAAAGTCACTGGAAACTATCCGAAGACTAAAACTACTCAAAGATTATACCCCCCCCCCCCCACACCACCTCCAAAAAAAGAAAAAGAAATGAAATATGTCAGCACCTGTTGGGGGATTATTTTGGTTTCACTTTTGTCCAAAGGGAGGAAATAGGGATGAGGTTTTTGTGTACATTACTTGGCTGTGCTCAGCCAAGAAACAATTTACTTCATTGTTTCCAGTCAATTACTTAGCCAAACTTCAAAACATCTTCAAGAACAAACACTCACTCACTCACTCTCACACACACACACACACACACACACACACACACACACACACACGCACACACACACACACAATACAAACTGTAACACACACACACTCTCGTCATTCTTGTCAAATGTATTTTGGATCTGCATGTGTATTCAAACACTTTACAGGCACATGCACAGTGACAAACACATTCAGACATTACACAGGAAAACACGGCCTCCCTGTCGCAGATCCATTCTTGATCCAACATATTTTTTTGCACACATACAAAAAAACACACACAGAGGCGTATGGCATTGCGACAAAGAGATCAGAGAATCGGGCAGAAAATAATAGAATCTTCATCCCAGTAATCCATATTCATTCTTCTCATCCCTCCTCGCCTCATCCCTCCCTCCCTGCACACCACGCTTCCCTGTATCTGACATTCAAATGAGTTGTCTTTTCTCCCTTGTTAGACACACATGCACACTAACACCCACACACACACGCACACACACACACACACACACACACACACGCACACACACACACACACACACACACATACATGCATAAACATTCATTCACCATCCCTCTCTCTCTCTCTCAAACACACACACACGCACACACTCATCCTCTTTCTTGGACACTTTCTGCCCCGTTGCACCCGTGATGGCAAATTGAGCGCCTCCCGTCTCCCTCTCTTTCCCTCACTCAGCCCCTCTCTGTTGACTCCTCTCATCTTTTCTTCATCTTCCCCTCCTCTCCTCCGCCCCCCACCCCGCTTGTAACCCCTCCAGACTCTCCCCCCTTTCTCTCCATCCTTCTTCTCTCTCTCTCTCTCTGATTTGACTACAGTGGCAGGTAGGGCTGTATCACAAACCAATGAAGGGAGGGAAAAAGCCTTTATGTGGTGAATGAGTGCGTGTCTGACACACACTTCAGACATCTCACTCACTAATGCAATATGCTATCAGAGAAACACCAACTACAGAGAGAGAACTTCTCTGAGGGGAAATCCTAACGGGACATTTTATATGACAAAGGTGGGAATACTTTATATTTTTCTACATCTTTAAATTGCCATGAAGCCAGAGTGCTATTTCTATCTGCATAGTACCGTGTTTCCATTGACATCAGGGAGTTACTCAGGGACTTGTTGGAGATGTTTATAATAGCCAAAACGTGTTTAATTAAAAAACAAACACAGCCAATAACTGCTAACTCTTTCACATTAAAGATAATTAATAAGGGAAGTGTTTGATTAGATCAAAATGTGTACAGGGTTCCCTAGTTAAGGATAAGCAATGACCTTATTGTGACACTATCCAGAGAATGAAAATATCATTAAACATACATAAAGATTTTTTGTCATTGACTTGGCACTGTTATATCAACAGCAAAAGACGTGTTAAAAACTGTAACATCTATTTCTGAATTTGAGGTTTATGATCACATTCATTTTTTTATTTAAAATGATTCTCAAGCACTGAGGAAGATGAACAGCGGAATGCATTCAGTTACACACAAATCCTCCACTCTTATCAAATCATCATGAAACTCTGCAGGTCCATATTACAGCAACACTAGAAATTCGTTTTCCTTAGTCATATAGACAGATAAGTGGGAAATGTGTTGTTTTTTGACGAGTAAAGGCCCCATTGTAAAATGTTGCACATGTATATACGTCTTCACAACAACATGACTGATGACAGAAAACGTCACCACATGGCAATAAAGAAATTTGGACAATTTGTAGTTTCTGAAATCTTTGAGATTTTTTTAGAACAAGCGCAAATAAGCATGTAAGGAAGGATAGCTCATTTTAAATGATTTAATATTTAAAATATCTATCAATCATTCTATCTGTGTGTCTGTCTGACATCTATTCCATCTTTCTTCTGCTCAGTCTATCAGTCCTATTAGTGGAAGATAGAGGTGTTATCATGGCTACTGTGTGCTAACAGGCAGCATGCTGCCACGGATGACAAATATTCACACACACACACGAACGCACGCATGCACACACACGCACACAGAGCGGCAGCCATGCAGGGAGAAAACACTTGGTAGATTTCATCACTGCTCGTAATTATGATCCTGTCAAGTCCACAACGTGGCAATCCATAACGACACACGCACATGTGCACCCAAACACACACACAGAAAAGAAGAACTATACGACATATGATTTCACATACACCTGACTTGCACACAACTACTTAAACCAGACTACTTAAAATATATTAAAAACTAGTTTTATCAAGCGGTTGGTAAAAGTAATCTACCTAATTACAGGTTTAGAGATTCAGTAACAGTGATTCATCCCATAGCCAGCGTGTGGAGGATGCGGCTGATAATGACATATGATACAGTATAGAAATGATCATATAGATCAGGGTTCTGGACGACTTTTTAAAAGCTTTTAAAACAGTGACGTGGTAGATTTAGAAAAGGTCACCCCTCATTGATGTTACTGATGCAGCGAAATTGCTCTGCACAGTTGTGTGATCACTGAGGTGTGACTTCAGAGTGCAAATAATCTGCGTACAATTTTTTCAATGATTATTCTTTTCTGTGATTAATCCATCGAAATGTAGGTCTAGTTTGACAGCCCTTGTAAAAACACACTTCCTCAAACAAAAGCTTGAACTAAGTACACAAAGAGAGAAACCTAAACAATCACATTGCACCTTGAAAGAAATATGGCGTCCTGAAATAACGTATGGGATGAAGCAGAAAGAGGGGCTGTGTCAAACATTGAAGAATAAAAACAAAAACAGACTGTTCTAAAAACACTCATGTTTGTATGTGTGCACTGATGACGTGGGCAAGATTTCATTGACGCTTTATGTCATGTAATGTTTGTATGTGCTGTATGTAATGTTTCAGTGTTCGTATCATTCTAGATGAAATCTGGTCAGAGGGACACAATATGTGTGTTTGTGTTTTTAAAAGTGTTCAAGTGTGAGTGCACGAGTATGTGTGTGTCAGCCGATGTGTGTGCGTGATGACATCTCTGTCTCCAGTGTTGACACCTCATGTGTCAGGGGAACCTATTAGAGACCCTCACAGCCTAACCCCACACCTGACCCCCACCCTGATGTATGTGTGTGTCTTTGTGTGTGTATGCGTGGTCGTTTTTCTTGGTTCCAATCTTATATTTTATTTTTTTTACTTTATTTAAATGAAATATTAGCCATCACTCAAATGTATTTTCTTACTTATTTTAAGAATAAAAGACTTCCGAGAAACAACTGTATTCAGTTAAAGGTGATCTATCCGAGGTAAACGTGTGTGTGTGTGTGTGTGTGTATGTGTGTGTGTGTGTGTGTGTGTGTGTGTTTTTGTGGGAGTACGTGTGTATGTGTGCCCCAGAACTCCCAAACAAACCAGGGGGTCAGGCCTCTGGTTACCCCCGGATATCTGACCCTAAGACCCCATTGCCCCATATAAATCCATGGGGCCTTGCTGTGTGTGTTTGAGCTTCGGTAAAAATGTGTTTGAGATACAGAGGGGGAAGAGAGAATCATTTCTTCCTTTCTTTTCTGTTTTCAACCAAGGATTTTACATGAATTGCCTCTTTGAGTGTTTAAATATATCTGAACAGATTCATCAGCTAAAAACTGTGTCTTCCGAATGATGATTTGGGGGCACTCCCACTCAAAGTTTGACAAAAATAAGTGGCTTTCATTCATATATAAACCCAAAATAAAATAATAACTACACAAAAGCAGCAATCCTGTGGCCTCATTCACCGACAGTTCTTAAGAAGAAATTTGTTCTGAAAAACCCACTCACACTTTTTCAGAAGATTCTGACATTCACCAAAGTTTAAGAACAAAATCTAAGAGCATTTTTGGACAATGTAGAACTGATTCTGACTCTGATTCAGTCTCATGTACTTATATGGCCATAAAAGGGGTGTTTCTCTATGCTTATTAGGAAAAACATGCACAAGTTTCCACTTTATGAGGACATGGCATTCATCAACTTAAGAACACAGGCGCGAACAACTCTGCATTTTCATAAATTGTGATGAATCAGACACTGTTTCTTGGGAATTTTCTTATGAACAAATTTAAGAAAGATATGAAGAAGATATTGGTGAAAGAGGCAGGGAATAACTTTCCAAAGAATGTTTAACAGGCTTTCAATTAGAGACCTGACATTGACCATTACATCTATATTTGAATTGCCCAACCCTTTACACATTTGACTGGGAGGTAAAAAGACACAGGCAGACGGACACCAACGCAAACACCGACACACTTAAAGGAATCTTGGTGTTCATGCGTTTCTTTTAATGACGCCCCCCTGACACAATAGGGGAACCACTGCTCTTCTCTTCATTCGGTCTCTTCAAAACTTTCAAGCTCTGGCCTGGCTTCTTTCACGTGCATGCTCCCTCCCTCTCCTCCAGTCCCTTGTCTCTCACCATGGCCCTCTCACTACAAATTTGCTTGTTTACTCACTCCCTCCCTTGCTAACCCTGATTTCCTCTCTCCATCTCCATCACTCCAACCCTCTCTGTCTCCTGTCTCTCCACACTCACACTCTCATACACACACAGATACACACACCAACTCCCCTCTCTTGTCTCTCCAAACTCGCTCAAGCACATCTAAGCCGGGGGTTTGAGTCCCAATGAGAGCGGTTAGGGCAATCAGTGCTTTTCACACCCTCTGATGTTCTTAAAAGGTGGAGGGATCAGACGCCCCTGCTGTACCACCACTCTTCATGGACACCACACACACACACACACACACACACACACACACACACACACACACACACACACACACACACACACACACACACACACACACACACACACACACACACACACACACACACACACACACACACAGACACAGACACGCACACACACAAAAATTCAGAGAAACCAACTCACATGCTCAAGTTCACAAATGATTGCACACACACTCCAAACCTGGTTACACACCCACAAATACACACTCAGTTGAACACTACACATATTCATGCCCACACACACAAACACACACCGTGCACGCACACGCACACACACACACAAACAGTGGCATCCCCTGTTGCTCTAAATGAGCTGGTTATTAGAGTCAAAGCTACCACGCTGACAGTAGAGCGACATTAGCTTCCAAATACATTGCAACATTACAACAGTTTAAGCATGATTTGTAAAAATGTATTAATCTATTTTAGTGTTTCATTCCACTACATCTCATTACCCTTGACATTGGATTGGAAACACAAGCACAACAAAAAGCTTGTGATGCCATCTAGAGATTTCAAGAAAAAAAAAAAACTTACTGCAGTGTGCTTACTGCACACTGTTTGCATTTGCAGCAATTCAAAGCAAAGAGAGGATAGACAGCAAAAGACTGAAGAGAAATGTGATGTGATTTTATTGCAGCTGAAAGTAAATAATGTGTGACTTTCAGTGAGTTAATGGTAATATCAAAAATATGTATATGTCAATTCAAAACTATATTGAAAAAAGTCAAATCCCTGAAACTTTACTCTCAGTTGAAGAGAAACAGAGTTTGAGTCAAAGATGAGTGTAAAAATGGAGTGTCCATTCATCTAATCTGTAAGTGTCACTGCAGGATCTTGAACTCTGAACCTGGATGTAACACTTAAAAGTGTTATGTGTCCCGCCCCGCTAGGCCTGGGTATTTCCTACAACCTCACGATACCATACGTATCACGATACGATAAGTATCACGATACGATACGTAACACGATACACGTTAGTTTTGGATCATGACCATGTCCTACAAAGAATTCCCTTTAACAGCTGTTCTTTTTTGTTGAGAATAACAGCAGATACATAGATTTAAGGATCCTACAACTTAACTCACTCACTTAGCAGCTGCCCGAAGCCTTCGTTATCAAACACGCTGCACGTGCATAAGTCTTTACAAAATACAGCATAGAAGTGCTTTTGTCATCTTCTGAGCTCGTTTAGAAGTTGAGTGGAATTTGACCATGAAAGCGTCATTCGTTGCTGGCACGGACGGCACACACTGACCGTGTGTAGCGAGCCTAGCTGTTGTTGCTAACTACTTGTCATATGTACATGGACATTGGTCGTGTTGCTGCTGTGTTTTACCTCGTTTTTGCGAATCTTGGATGACTCATGTCCAACTCCAGACTGCCTGGTGTTTGTGAAAATACGAAATGTTTCCTTAATCTTTGTTTTCAGTGTTGCTCACGGAGTTTCTCATCCATGCTTGTTTGTTTTGATTTGGAACGCCTTGCATCATGTAGTTTTGCTTCTACTGCCCCCTATTGGCTTTAATGGGAACTGCATCATGGGAAATGTGTCTTTCTAAACGGCCTTCACAGCTTTGCGGCTGTATTGATACTGTAAAATCTGCATCGATACACGTATTGGCAAGGAGCACACAACGATATATTTCCATATCGATTTTTTGAGCACAGGCCTACGCCACACCCCCATTATCGAACAAGCACCGACAGAAGCTATGAAGAAGTCATGAAGACTGCAGACTGTGCTTGACATGTGGATTTAGTCTGAAGTTGGCGGGTAAGAAAATAAAGTATTTTCTGTAAACGTTATGTTTTCATAGAGATATTGATACTACTCTTCTTGGGTATGTGTGTGTGTGTGTGTGTGTGTGTGTGTGTGTGTGTGTGTGTGTGTGTGTGTGCGTGTGTGTGTGTGTGCGTGCGTGCATGGGCAGGAAGGTATCTGTATCCTGAGGCCAATACAGGTTGTCACAGGTTGCTTGGAGACTCAAGACAGTCCAACCCAACACCTATGATGGCTTACGTGGGCTTCCAGGCCTAATTTCCAGGACTGATGAGCAATATTGTAATGAAAATGACAGAGCACACATTGTTACATAGTGTTTTATGTTTTAGAGAGTGTTTTAAATGATAATGTGGGGCACATGTTTGAAAAAAAAAAAGTGTTTTAACCAAACGTGATATCAATATTTTCCAAGTAATTCATTAAAGTAATGTTTACACCTTACAGTGTTAATGTCGGGGTAACACTTTTAATAAGAGTGAATTTCTAACTCTACACTGAAGTGTTGAGAAAAAGTGACACTAGTTAGTGTTACTGTAATTGGTATTAAATTTAACAACAAAAAGAGTCAATAGTTACGCTTAGTTAGCGTTAAACGAGTTAAATGAACACTTTGTGGTGTGGACCCATATAGACACTTCAGAAGTGTTAATCTGAACTCTGGGAGTGTTCATTTGAGTATGCTGACTGTTAAAAAAACTTAATCATAATACTACCTAAACAGCCAGGGAAATATACCCATCAAAGGTCAAAGTAACTTGTAACTACTGTAACAATGTTATAATAAAAAGCACTTATCATACAGTACACAAAAGAAGCACGTTTGTGAGTGTTACCAGCAGGGTTTCAGGTTAAAATGCTTAGACATAGTCCTTGCTGGTGTATCATTCAGGTCTGTGGGATCAGGTGAGCATGATGGTGTGATATAGAATGCAGTTCGGAAACTGAATGTACAGCTCCACGTTCACCGTAATGCGGCAAAGAGCAGTGACGCTATCAATTTACACCGTAACGGACAACACAGTCACTTTGCACCAAAGTGAAAGACACAAACACACACTCTAACACACACAGGGAGCACAGGCACAAAGTTCAGGGGGATTAATTCACTGCATCATGTCATCAATCCTACCTTACCCCCTACCGTCATAACGGAAGGAGAGAAAATGTGTAGGGGGAAAAGGAAAACTCAAGTGCGCTGTCCCGAATACTGTGCTAATATCTTCATACTCTCTTCATCCCTTTTCTCTTCTGCTTTGTGCTTTGATTTTGACTCCATCTTCTCCTCTTTTTCTTCTCTTCTACATTCCCATGTTCTCTTCATCAATCTATCCTCTCCTGCAGCCTCAGCCAGGCCGCCTTGATGAGCAGAGGCTCTTAGTCACATTGAGGTCAGTCTAAACACACACCCATACACACACACACACCTGCATACACAGGGAAGGGGTCATCCTGGCAGGGTTACGCTGCACAAAGTCAGCTTCCCATAATGTGGCTGCTGTCGCCTGCATCACACCCTCATGATCCAATTAGGAGCCTCCATTCCTCCAATCAGCTGCAGTGGCAACCAACGGGTAGACGAGCAGGCGGGCAGCGCCAATCTCGTAAGTGCTTTTAAGGGATTAGAAGGTGGGTGGATAGCAGGGAGGGAGGGGAACACCTCTTTCCCTCCATCCTTGATGCTTTCGTTTTGTTGCTGAGACAAGAACACTTAAATACCTCCTAATTGGCCTCACAAATTATTGTTGCACTTCCGAATACAAGTGGAAGAAAAATTGGAGGAAGGTGGAAAATTTGTCCAAATGGCGAGATAAGTTTGGTAAATAATTGATAGGAAAGTAGAAGAAGGAGAAACTATTTACTGTAGGAAACAAACGATGGAGAATCATGTACAAGTATCGTGTTAATTTAGGGAGGCTTGAGAAGAAACCAGGAAAGGAACTCTTGAGGGTTAAGAATGAAGCACAGTTTGGAAGATCTATTTAACACTCATTTACACACATGTGTCTATGCACATGCCTTTCAAGATGTGCTTGTATAATCCGTTAGCTTTGACAAGAGACAGAGAAGGGGAGAGAAACTGAGATGTAGGGAGATCTTGATGTGTACAGACACCTGACTGTAAGCAGCTCTGATAACAGGTTCTCCTTAAAGGGCAGAGAACACAGAAAAACACAAACAATGATCATTATTGGCACTGTGTCTGCTGCATACCTACTTTGGCTTTGGAAAAAGAAAAGTTGCTGTTTGTTGCTAAATATGGGCTGCTGGTGCTTCAAAGTTTGTCAGTCAGTTTATGCGCTGCTGTTGAATGTAATTACTGTCATAACTGATGAGGATTCAGTATTCAGTTTTGTTTGGGAGTGGGACTAAAGTTTGCTGTTCTGTTGTTAAAAACCAGAGGAGTAAGATGAGTCACGATGTAGACTTTTTTAAGTCAGTGATACTGTATATAAAGGGTTAAGTGGTAGACGTACCAAGGTTTCTAAGATAAGTAATTAACTCTACAGTAGTTGTGGCTTTCATAACACAAAGCTGTTAGTTACAACCTATCCTGCTTCCTGTTGCAGACCTCATGGTTCCTTACCTATGAACACTTCACAAGAAAAGGAATGCACTTTTCATTTTTGGACATGTTGTGCTGTTTTTGCTGGGCGCTGTGAAGTGCTGCCGGTTGCTGAAGTCTTTCACCTTCGAACTTGAAACTTTTCTGTCCTTGCCTTGAGGTTAGTTGTGACTATTTTTTAAATAATCTTTACCCAAATTCAAATAAAACTACATTTATATACAATTTTGTAAAAATAATAATGAATTAAAAGAGACATTTTCTTGGTTGCATTTTTAGTCTGTCAAAGTCAGTTTATAGCAGATCTTACTGGTTGCAAACCATAGAAAATGTGAGTTAAATTATCCTCACCTAGGGGTGACCAGTATTAGCACTAAGCTCAGTGAATTAGACGATCATGCATTTCATTTCCGACAAATGCTTCATAATCAAAGCCTCCACTTATTATGTTGTTGAAATGTGGTATTTTCAGCAGCAGCAACTTAACACAAATCTTATAACCTCACCGATTCAGTTACAAGCTAATCAGATCTGAACACACAGTGACCTTTAAAAACATTTGTCTCTGGTCTCAGGCACACAAATTAGTCAGGTATCTCATATGCGCAACCCCTTTTGATAATGACTTTATATACTTTATGGTCCCATTCGGAAATTACTTTTCACAGCACATTCTGTCCAACAGACAATACCCACCAAGAACAGTGCGTACACAAACACAGAACAAACAGAGTTAATACAGTAATTCTGTGATATACTTTTGACAAACTAAAAAAAAGAAAAGTACCGTGATATGAATCTGATGTCTATCATCCAACGCTTCCCTCACCTTGATAATAATAACCAAAACATAAGTCATGTTTTCTTGCACTACAGTGGTCAGCAAGCAGACTGCAAACTGTGTCACTACTAACTGCCTGATAACCAACTTTCATTGACTCCGTTTTTTTAGGTCAACATTGTTGTTGTTTGTGTGTGTGTGTGTGTGTACATAAGTAAGTGTTTACCTACCACTGTGCAGGTTTTATCTTTCTCCTAAGCATTTTGCTTGAGGCGTCAGGACCTCAATTAAAGAGAACTGCTTGTAGCAGTCATGAGTTTGACACAACCACATTTGCACTTGTGTACACACACACACACGCACGCACACACACACACACAAACACACACACATACGCACACACACACATACGCACACACACACACACACACACACACACACACACACACACACACACACACACACACACACACACACACACACACACACACACAGAAGCGGACAGACACACACACAGGCACCTCTAAAGTATGAATATTTCACTATATTTAAGTCCTTTTACCTTGGAATGACCTGATTGTCCCACTGTGTATATGTGTGTGTGTCACTTCATTTCCATAGAGGTATGTGGAAGTGCATTCAATCTACTGCTCCAGCAAAGACATGGACACTAATACAGGCACAGAGGACTTGGTCCAATGACACAGAATATTCAGCACATTAATTCCCTTATTGTGGCGTTTTACATCTCAGTGGATAAGTGATGTAATGTTGGTCCTGTATGCACCACATTGTGGAATGAAATAGAACTTTGTGACATTAATCACACCAAATATCCCTCTGAGCAGACCAGGCATCCTTAAATAATTCCTTCAA
Organism: Tautogolabrus adspersus; assembly: GCA_020745685.1. Lineage (NCBI taxonomy): Eukaryota > Metazoa > Chordata > Actinopteri > Labriformes > Labridae > Tautogolabrus > Tautogolabrus adspersus. The sequence continues at coordinate 12,628,833 of CM036535.1, forward strand.
TAATATTTGATTAAATAATTCTATTCTGTTCGTGGGAAACCTTTAAACTGATCACAAACAGATACACCTCTTTTTGATTTACAACAGACATGGCAGTTTTCAAATGTGCATCACATAGATCTATTATCAATGGCATCAATGTCATCTTCATAAACACCAAAAGCAGCATCAGTTATCAGTTGCAAAGGGTGCTTAAAGTCTATACACACTACTACTACAAAGCAGGTTAATAGTGTGTGTTTTACACAGCTCCTCACCTACTTTAAGAACTACAATGGGGCAGGTTGCACAGAGAACACACACATATCAGACCCACACACACCAGCAGGTAAAATGAGAGCAATAGGGGAATTGCTTGCTGGCTCTGTCTCTTTCTCCATGGTTGTTTAAGAGGCCCAGTTAAAAGTGTCTCAGGGAAAAATACCACACACATTCAGTGTGCATTCATCACCTGTGGCAGCTTCTCTCTTAGTTCTCAGACCTGCATCAATTACCAGGCATTTTACACAAATTCACCTAACAGAGGAGAGTAGTCGCAGCATCCGTCAGAGATGCAGGCAGGCAGTTAGGGACCATAAAGGGAGGACTAGTACTAGAACTGCAGGGTCTCATGCTTTTCCCTTTTTATTTTTATATGCTTCTTCTTTTCCCCCTCATACTCGTTATAGTCCTCTATAAACCCTCCTTTTCCTCTGCGTCCTCTCTCTCTTCTCTCTATTTCCTCTCTCTCTTTACCCTGTGCTTGCCAAACATCTCTCCCTTGTGTTCACATGAAAGACAATTAGACCCGGTGACATCAAACCGTGCAATGACAGTTAGTGCACACACACACACACACACACACACACACACACACACACACACACACACACACACACACACACACACACACACACACACACACACACACACACACACACACAGAGGCACAGTCCACCTCTCATAAACCACACAGCCTTCTGTTCTGTTAATATGGCTGAAGAGAAAGGAAGGAGATGCTACTGATTTTCTTTTAGAATAATTGCCATTACTGACTTTTTTTAATTGTAGTAACTATTCTCTGGTGTTCTCTTGTTTGGGTGTTCTTTTTATTCAGTGCTGCGCGGCACTTGAGGACCGCAGAGTAAGACAATTTCTCTCTTTTCAGTCTGATTTGGGAAGCTTGTGGCATGTTCTCCATTCCTCTCTTCTCATTTCCCCCATAATCTCTCAAATTAAGGTTTAAAAATGTCAAAAATAACTCAAAAAAGTCTATATTAATGAAATAAACGATAAGGTTAGTGAATGGATGACTGGATAAGTAAAGAGCTTCTCTCTGACCAGAGTAATCCGGCTATTAATTAAGTCGGCTTTTCTCAAAGAATTGACCATTTCCTATAGATTATCAATACCTGGGCCACTTAGGCGTTTAGGGGTGACTAGGCAGCCTGACTCTGTTGCTTCTTATGAGCATGGACTTGAGTAATTCAGTGCAAAGTATATTTGTTAGTGTGTTTGTATGCATGAATGACAGTGTTTTAATCATGAATTTATAGTAAATAAAAAGTGATCATATGTTGATTCTTGTACTATTTTGGTCTTTTTTCTCACAATAATTGTAATAGGAAATGCATGTTAATGTCTGTAATGATGATGTAAGAGCCGATGTGATAATTAATAAAATGTGACACTCAGAAAGACAGACAACTTAGGAAGTTAGCACGCACACACAAACACGCACGCACACATGCACAAACACACACAGCTGAGTGGTGGGAAGGAAGGGGAAACCCGAGCTGGACCTTGAGTGGGATAACAGAGGTCCAGGAATAGTGGCAATCGATGGATGGATAGATAGATGGATGGAGGGGGGAGAAAGGGGGAAGGCAAGGGGGGGGGGGGGGGGGGGTTGAAGGGAGAGATGAGTGGTCTCCTGGGTGGAGTGGTGATAGTCTTGCTGAGTGTCTGTGAGACCAAATCCTTTCCAAACTGTGGGGAGACGTGTAGGGGGAAGAAGAGAAAGGAGAGGAAAAGGGAGAAATAGGGGAGTCAAGAGGGGAGCGGTAAAGATACTGGAGGAGGGAAATGAAACCAGCAGAAGAAAAAAAGGAGGCAGAAACTGAAAGGCAGTGTAGAGGAATGTGTGAAGAGAAGCTGTGGGTGTGTGTGTGTGTGTGTGTGTGTGTGTGTGTGTGTGTGTGTGCTTGCATGGGCAGGAAGGTATCTGTATCCTGAGGCCAATACAGGTTGTCACAGGTTGCTTGGAGACTCAAGACAGTCCAACCCAACACCTATGATGGCTTACGTGGGCTTCCAGGCCTAATTTCCAGGACTGATGAGCAATATTGTAATGAAAATGACAGAGCACACATTGTTACATAGTGTTGTATGTTTTAGAGAGTGTTTTAAATGATAATGTGGGGCACATGTTTGAAAAAAAAAAGTGTTTTAACCAAACGTGATATCAAAACCGTGCAATGACAGTTAGTGCACACACACACACACACACACACACACACACACACACACACACACACACACACACACACACACACACACACACACACACACACACACACACACACACACAGAGGCACAGTCCACCTCTCATAAACCACACAGCCTTCTGTTCTGCTAATATGGCTGAAGAGAAAGGAAGGAGATGCTACTGATTTTCTTTTAGAATAATTGCCATTACTGAAACTGAAACAGAAACTGAAAGGCAGTGTAGAGGAATGTGTGAAGAGAAGCTGTGGGAGGAGGGGATGAGAGGTTGGAGGCGCACGAGTAACAAGTTGTAAGAGGTTGTTATTTCGACTATATCCAACAACATTATTAAGGTTCCACGCTGTTTTTAAATCACATTAGATGTGACTTGTATTATAAGTATGATCTTGTTCATCTCAAAACAAGTTGAGGTGCTTTGCTCCTCAGCAAACAAAGAGGATTTTTTCAACCCATGATGGATAAATTAAAATTCTAAATTTCAGGAAAAAAGAATGATCATGTAGTAATTATGTATCAATGAAGTACAGAGCCATCAGCAGCAATGTGAAGGATTTAATAAACATTGTCTACCACGGCTGCTAACCAATAAACAATATGTTTTACACCTTCTTTCCACAATGATGTAACCATTAACCCAAACAAACCAGAGCACTACGGGTTCTTTAATAAAGTCCACAAGTACAAGTCAAATCTTTCATGAGCAGCATGCACAAACACACACACACACACACACACACACACACACACACACACACACACACACACACACACACGCACGCACGCACACGCACACACACACACACACACACACACACACACACACACACACACACAGTCACACAAACAAACACATCCACACAGCACTAGAATAGCTGTAAAAACAGGTATCGACGAGAAGGCCTAGTCAATGACCATCAGAGGAAAACAGAGACTGCCATTAGCCAGTCAGTCAATGGCTAAAGCATTCTGGGTAATTCTAGCACACATATACACCCAGACAGAGGGATACACACATCGACAGCAAGAGGACACCGTAAGGGGCGTCTTAACTATATACGCAAATGCACCCACATTCACACAACAGGGAATGCAGGACTGCATGTCTTCTTTCACAGTGTTCATCATTACTTATGTGAATATGCTCTGTCCTCTTTTTTCTCTTTATGATGTCTTTATCTGACTTTTCTACCCCTCCTTCTTATCTCTTTTTCCCTCCCACTCCCTCTCTCTCACACCCCCTGTGTGTCTCTGAGGGGTAAAGTGGCGGTTGGTTATTCCTAAGGGGTCTTAACCAACTCTCATTAGTGCAATGCAGTACTGTGTGCATGTGTGTGTGTGATTGTGCACTAGTGGTGGGGATGATTGTGCATTAGCAAGCCAGCTAATCAATGGGAAAAACCACTGAGACTGGGCCCCTGCTTATGTTACCATCAACGCTATTTATAGGGAAACACACAAAGTCCACACACATGAAAATCACAAATAGACATATGCTATCACACACACACACACACAGACACACACACACACACACACACACACACAGACGCACACAGACGCACACTTAAAAATCCTTCTTTCTTCTAAAGTAAGTGAAGGAGCAAAATTATTTTTTTTCCTTTTCATTTGTTCATTTATTTTGATGGTCAACTGACATGGGGACTTCAATTTATTCACTCTTTAGCCCTTTTCACATATTCACTCCTGTTAATATCTAGAAAATTTCAGGAGGACTGCTTCGGAGATTCTCTCGACCTTGCTGTTTACATAAGCTTCTGACAGCTGGAGACTATCCCTGTCAGACGGGAGGGGGGGGCGGGGGGTCTCCTGAGGTAAAACGTGACGTAAAAAAACAACGCGGAAGTAGCGGACGAAGCAGCAGACACTATAATGACAATATTTGCCTTTATATCAATGCTATGTGTAGTCCACCAGAATGACAACATCAACAAAAGAGCGTAGAACAACATACTGGCGAACAAAAAGCATAATGCAGCCGTTTAATTACGGAGATCGTAGTGGTCGTGTGCAGACATTCTATGCACCGTGCAGCAGTAACAGTATAGAAACGTCACTTCCCCTTCTATTGGCACGAGGTGAATTCTCTGGAGAATATTCTGCTGCGTTCTCACATCAGCCCACTCGGACTTGCTGCAGAAAAAATACTAGGGGTCTGGCAGGAGAAACTCCGGGTGAAGTCCGAGCGAAAAATGTGGCTGTTTGCATTCACATATACAGCTCCTCCTGGAAATATCAGGATTTTTCAGGAGATTTTAGTATGTGTGAAAAGGGTAATAATGAGTCTTATTTTCAAAGCACGCTGGTGTTATACAGTAAGCTCTTAATGTTCAGGGCTATGCCCATATACTGAAATGCTGCATGAAATAGTCAGTGATGAACAAACGGGCACTTTGGAGGCCTAGCGGTCTAAGAAGTGTGCCATCATTTCAATTTCCCTCAGTTGAACCAACCAGGGACCTCTGTTGCTTGTAAAGCTTGTCTGTTTTAAAAAAAAACTGTATAACAAAAGCATCATTGCCATCAATTGCTTTAAATTCTTATGAATATGTGTTCCGTTCTCACATATTGTAACCTAAAATTATGTAAGGGTTTTATCTAAATCCCAAAAAATGTAAACAATGTAACTTTTTCTCTATGACTCCCTCCCTCCCCTGTCTCACCCTCCCTCTGCCTCTCTCTCCAGCTTATCTGTCTTTCCTAATGGGAGTGAGACAGATTAACGTCAGCGCTGGTTTTACTTATCATACTGTAGCCAGCACAACCCTGCAAGGGATAGAGTGGAAGCAAACTGCATCACTATCAACACAGGGCATAAACACAGCACCACGACTACAACTACACTAAACACACAAACATACTGTACGTACACAGACAGATACAGCTGTACACTTCAGTGATACAGTGAATTTTACTGAAGTTTAAATGGAGCCTGAGATTCTTTTCTCATTGTTCACAAAACTTTCTTGTCCATAAATAAATATTTCTCAGCATTTTAAAATGTGATCAATGCAAGTACAAGTCATTGATATTAAAACCGCTTACTGTTACTTTATTGTCCACCAAGTTATTATGATGGATTAACCTCTACATTTAAATACAGATTTGCATTGGACAGTATTATTTTAATTACTATATTCATGTTTCAGTGTTTGCATTTCAATACAAATTGTAGTATTTCTTACATGGGGAATGTGTACTGTGCGGTTGTTTGGTTGTGAACCCCCCCCCCGCCCACCCCCACCACCCCCACCACCCCTGGTGTACAGGTGTATGCAAATTAAAGTGCACCTATCTGTGTGTATTATAAAGAGACCCACCCTCCAATACACAAACATTCACACACAAACATTTAGAGTTTAATGAAGCAGAACTCAGCCTGGTGCCCATTAGCCTGATAATTAATAATTTCTCCCTGCCTCCTTACACACTTAACTTGCAGAGAAGGTTGTGTGTGCGTGCTTGTGAGCACTTGTGAGTATAGGCTGTGTGTGTTTGTTTGTGCCTGCAAGTGCTTGTGCACTTTGACAGATAAGGGATGTGGTTCATCATGGTATAAATGTATGTTTACATGTCTGCACAGTGTGTTACTCTTGTGTGAAAACATCAAACTAATTTTAAAATACTTGATGTTGCCAGTGTATTGGCTACAAACAGATGTGTTCATCTGTGGTGCTTTGGTGCGACATAAACATTTTTTTAAATCTCATTTTAGGATATATTTTAATATTACGTTTGTTTTTATATAAAATATGTTTTTCACTCTAAATTAATGTAGTTTTTGCAATAAGCTATAATCCGCTTAAATCTGAGTGGAGATGTTCATAGCAGGTGAGATGACGTTGCTATTGTTAAATTAGCTGCAGACACAGTGAGAGTGAACAGAGTAAAGTCGAACCGACAGTTTGACCGGATCACGTGTGTCTCCGACTCGGTCCGTACTGATCACGGATCAGATGTGTGCTGTTGCACTAAAATTAAAAAAGTGCACGTGGTGGCTTGCGCTCCAGTGTGTGTGTGTGTGTGTGTGTGTGTGTGTGCGCGCGCGCATTTGTGCAGCAATGTCGGTGTGTCTCAGCGTGCCCCGCGATGCTCACAGTCATGACAGCAGAGAGAGGAGCAGGGGAAAGTAGCTGCAGCTACATGAAACGCACGCACCTGCACTCTCTCTCCCCCGCTCTCTCGTGCACGCAGCAATTTTATGAATAAATGAAAATTAAGTTAAAAAAGGTCGGAAATATACTTGGGCGGCCTGCCCAGGTATCGTCTATGTGTGGGAAACACTGCTGAATGATTGGAGGCATCCCTTTCCTTTGTTTCGAAAAAGTTGTAAACTTGAAACACTCTGTCCTGTATAGATTCAGGCAAAGGAAAAATCATGTTTAAAGTTGGACAAAACCCCTTTGGTTGGAGTATATCAATGAAGTACACAGCAATTTAACCCCTTTCTGCTTAAGGTACTGTGTTGTTTGAACCATCGTCCTGACCTCTGCACAGACCAAGAGTCACAGTTTGTTACTGTGTCTCTAAACGTAGTTCCTAAGTATCTGATATAGCTGCAGATGGTTTATATTGAGTTTAATTGTATTTAGATGTTTGAATGGCACCTTCAACACCTTTAATAGATACTGAGGCCCTGACAGGCATCTGTAAGTGTAGACATGTGAATGACAAAGGGCTGTCAAAACATTTTAAGACACAACTGATTGTACCAAAATCGCTTCAAGGTAAAGACGTTGGGTCTATGAGAAACAAGTTTGAGTTCACCATTGATGGTAAATATCGGTCATTGTAGGAATAAGGTTTTCACTTGACGGTGTTATCCCGGTGTGTGGGAAGTAAGGCTGCAAAATCGATCAATGCATCAGTTCCAATGACAGCTCTGACATACACATGGTCACACAATATATACTTACAACCTGTCATTAACAGACCCTCTACTACTCCTGTGTTCTGTAGTGTCAGTGTTTTAAGAAAAATGGAAACAGACAACACTTTAGGATTGAAAATATGTACCATGATGTTGTGAACAGGGATCCATATTCTGTCTTCCTCCTTCTCCTCTTTCGTCTCTACGTCACTTATTCTTACAGCTATGATCTAGATATTGTTGGAAACATAGACAGAGAGAGATAGAGATAAAGAAAAACAGACAGAAAGGGTGGAAAACAAAGGGAAAGAAGAAAAAGATTTGAATAAAAGGTCAGATTGAAATGCTACATATTTCAAAGAAGAAAAGACATCTTTCTCTCATTCAGCCAACTTTATTCCTTCTCTTCTCTTCCTATTTTAATTTATCAAGTTCCATCCCTTATCTGCACTCACTCTACCTCCATCCCCTCCTTCACCTCCCTTCTCTCTATCTCTGTGAATAGAACATCAAAAGCCTCTGAGTTAGATGGGGAGTGACAGTGTTTGCTATTGGTATGCAGGCAGACATGTCTGCTCCAAAGTGTTAGTCTGAAGGCCTTGGCTAAGTGTTTGTCAAGACTTAAAGCCATTGTTCTCGTCTCCTCTTCCTCAGATCTCAAACCTCTCCCTCTCTCTTCCTCTGTCTCCCTCTCTCACTCCACTTTTGTACTTTGATGGAGCATTTTACTGCTCTGTGTGTGTGTGTGTGTGTGTGTGTGTGTGTGTGTGTGTGTGTGCGTGTAAAATGGTAGACAGTTTGTAGTCGATGTGTGTGTGTGTGTGTGCGTGTGTGTGTGTAAAATGGTAGACAGTTTGTAGTCGATGTGTGTGTGTGTGTGTGTGTTTGTGTGTGTGCGTGTGTGTGTGTGTGTGTGTGTAAAATGGTAGACAGTTTGTAGTCGATGTGTGTGTGTGTGTGTGTGCGTGTGTGTAAAATGGTAGACAGTTTGTAGTCGATGTGTGTGTGTGTGCGTGTGTGTGCGTGTGTGTAAAATGGTAGACAGTTTGTAGTCGATGTGTGTGTGTGTGTGTGTGTGTAAGAGAAAGGTTGTAATTTTACGTTTATGTTTTTGTGTGTGAACATTTTAACACTGAAATCCACCAACATGTTGCAATAGGTGATGATTGAATCCTTAAAAAGATAAACAAAATCCAAGAAAACTGTTCAATCTTATCAACACAAATGGAAAATGAAACCTATTCAATTGTATGAATGAAATATATGTAATGCATTAAATTGCCTGTGATATTGTCTCATATTGATTCCAGACCCCTGAATTTAATCGAATAAAAAGCTTATCATAACAGACTTTGCAATAACAGTTTGTATCAGTTGTACAAAGAATTGATCATCTTGTATCTTGTGCCTGGTACACACTAAACGATTTTTAAAATCTTAAACCATTTTGAAAATGTGAGATTACAACAATCATGACCGATTGACATTTCAGATCTCATAGTGTGTGGTGTGCAACGAGACGATCAACTCAGCACACCACACACTAACCGATTCATTCGCCGACAACCAGAGCCTCGACTATGACAACGTGTAATCTTGCGCGGTCAGACGGGTAAACAAACATGACGGGCAAGCTAAATGTGGCTAGCTGTTAACTGGTAGATCCATTACGGTAAACATTTTGGTCAAACTCCTTTCCTTGTCAGTTGGATTGTGGTTTGTTTTACAGGACACATTGTAATATAACTCGTGTTGTTGCCACAAATAAATAAGTTGGTCCTGAATTCATGACATCCATTTAACTATATGCTTCGCGATTGCTGTTGTCGCCATGGTAATGTTTGTTGTGCTTCCTGCTACAGTCAGCTTGCTTCCCTATTGGCTATTGTTCCGTTCCACTAGACAATTCACAGAGTATGTGCTCGGCTGTCCTCGGTGTTCTCCCCACACAACAGGATTTCCCATCGTAAATATTGAACACGTTTAATATTTACGATTTCAAATCGGGGTGGCCCCGATCGTCTTCCGAGCAGATCGGGGAGATTAAAATCACTCTTAAAACACCCTACACCACAGGAGAATCTGGCAAGATAATCTTTAGATCTACAGATAGTCGGGCCTTTCCTACTTTGGTCGGAAGGGGGGAATCGGGCCCAAAATCGGCCCGATTATCTGGTAGTGTGTACCCTGCTTAAGAGGACTTTGCTTGACAGATATGGACACAAGGGCCACAACAACACAGGAGAAAGCCTAGAAAAGTCTGCATTTTCATGATTTGTGAAAAGGTCCAACGATAGTTAATATGTTATTAAACGTACAGTATGTAAAATCCGCCGCTAGGGGGCTCTCAATCAAAACAATAACAAAAGATGACGTCGAGGCTTGCAGTGCATTATGGGTAATCAATACGAACGGGCGAAACCGACCTGAGAAAGACAATATGTGTACTGACGATGTATCCAAGTATAATTTATATGACGTCTTATATCACAGCAGCACATACAGCAACAGAACGGCAGCTTTCAGTAGCAGCTATAGCGTTAGCTTCATCAGCGGTCTTTGACGTAACATCCAGTGTTTCCTTGACAACGATCAACATTTCCTGTCTATCGTGGCGGCTCATCAAGGCGGCTGCCTACAAGACACGGTCCGTTACAACTATAAAATTACGGATTTCTCTGGCTTTGATAACTTTTGGAAATATTTGAGGTGATGTAAGTACTCAACTAATAAAAATATATATAACATGGGTTTAGTCCATTTTTAATTAAAGTTAGATATTTTAATGTAAACATTAGCATGCAATTCTACATACTGTACCTTTAAAGTAAACTTTTGAATGTGGAAAAGATATTAAACTGTTTAAAAAGAAAATTCAATTACAGCTGGGCTCCTTTCTTTCAGTTTTTATATTTAGTTGAACTGATGATAGTGTGGTTGGTTAGAGGAATCACTCTGATTGGCTGTTCGGTGGGTTTCATGTCACTCCAGCTCTCGACACAGGTTCAGGAAAGCTCCTTGAGCCTGCCGCTGTAATATCCATTTATTGCTGTTTCTCCTTATTTGTCGCCTCCGCCTCTTCTTTTCTTTTTCCACTAAAAGACCAAGGGCTGACAACGGCAGTGCCATTTTCAACTTTTTATCAAACATTATTCTCGATTAGAAGTAGGCTACCTATGTTACGAGTGGTGCATGGAATGGGGGAGTTATTTCCTCTCACGCATGCAGCCGTCGGCTGTAGTCTTTGCGGTGTGTTCAATTACAACTTTTTAGCCAAGACAAAAGGAGACGTGAGGCGACGCCACAGTTGGTCTTCATCGACACTAGTTCATTGCCGTCTGTCTGGTGTGTCAGGGCCTTAAAAGAGCCTACTAAGAGAAAGACCAGCTAAACAAGTAATGTTGACGCAGAGCGACTGTTATAGTGCCCCAACCACAAACAGACAAACACTGTGATACAATCAATTATCATGCTATTTTGAAGGTGTTGCTCTGTTACATTTCCACTCTTGTTTTCCATTTCACTCTGCTCATCCCTCCATATCCTGTCATCTGTCAGTTTCTCTTGACTCCCAGCCTCACCTTCCTTGTTTCAATTTCTTCCATCTTCCCCTGCACGCTTGCCTTGGTCTCTCACTGTTTAACTGGGAGAAATGTATTTTCAAGTGTGAGGACGTTGTGTCAGTGTGTGTTTTTGGTATACAAACATTACATTCCTAACAGGCTTACAACACTCAGGGCCTGGAAACAAAAAGCAGCTCTTTCTTTGAAGTCCAACCCAATGTTCTATAGGGTGGAACTGTTAATCACTGATAACCCTGCAGCATCTCATCTCTCTCGCTCTTTCTTTATGTGTCTCACCCCAACTCTTGCATTGTTCCCCTCCTCTTTCTCTTTCACCTCATACCTCTCTCACTTTTTGTATTATTGGTTTTTCTCTTCTCCATGTCTTTATCCTCCCTTTCTTCTTTTCATTCAGACAGTTTTCACAGGAGAGTTGCTTGTCGGGTGCTCGGCTGATTGTCACTGGTGTGTTTGTGTGTTTGTGTGTTGGTAGGTACTGTCAGTGTTGTGGCGATGAGCGTAGTGGTGCCAATAAAGCAGATTATGAGTTGATTTTGGCGAAGGAGGCTGGTAATTCCTTTAAACAGACAAAGCCGTTCCATTAGCCCCCCGCTGGTTTCCTGAAAACAGACACTATTATGCTCCCAAAACACAAGCGAGATCACGGCTAAACATACTCACAGACAGTACCATCGCAAACCAACATACAAGCCAGAAAACTCGCTTTTATAGCATATTTTATGGAATGTGCTTGTCTGTGCAAATGTGTTTAATACTGTATGCAAGTCTGTCTGTTTAACTTCAATGCACCAACCAGGAGTTGCAGACTTAATCTCGCTGTATCCTGTTATACAATGACAATAAAGGCTTTCAATAAAAACATGTTCAATTGATAACACGCTTTAACTGTACTCACATTCACATCATTACAGATACACTCAGCTAGAGCTGAAAGCTTTGACAACCACACAGCAGCAGAATTACGGGTTTTATGGATCATATTTAGAATATGTCCACATGTTCATATACACCTCCTTCTTTTCATATTTAACATCTAAACTGTAGAGTTTAAAGACAACAGTTTGGAAGTGTTCTTGTTTATATAAATTCCAAGAAATACAGTACCTGCAAAGCGAAATGGCTTTTGTACGTTTCTACCATGATGATCATGATACTTGTTTTTGTTTTTTTTATCTACTGCTTCTATACTTAGTATAGGGTTTAACTCAGTGAGGGTGATGAGGGTCTGCCCTTCATTGTTCAAAGGCACTTCAGTTGATTGTTGCTTCAGGGCTGGACAAAAAAAAACATGCTCCAGTGTGAAACGGGATCAGCTCCAACAGCAGCACACGCCATAACATTATGACCACTGACAGGAAGTTAAATTCAAAAATGTTTCCCTTTACAATGGCACCTGTCAATTGGATGAATATGGTATGCAACAGGAGAACAATTTGTCCTCAAAGATGATATGTTGGAAGCAGGAAGAAAAGGGCAAAAGTAAGGATGTGAGCAACTTTGACAACAGCCAAATTGTGATGGCCAGGCCACTGGGTTAGAACATCTCCAAAACAGCATCTCTTTAGGGGTGTTCCCACTGTACAGCGGTCGATACCTACCAAAAGTGTTAGTAGGTTTCAGAACTCACAGTGCATCCCAGTTTGTTGCGTACAGGACTGTGTAGCCAAATACCAGTGTGCCCATGCTGTCCCCTGTCCACCGCAGAAAGCGCCTACAATGGGCACGCGAGCATTAAAAGTAGACCACAGAGTAATGGAAGAATGTGTCGTAGAGCAACACAACAATAAGTTCAAGGGGTTGACTTGGCCTCCAATTTCCCCAGAGCTGAATCCAGTGGAGCATCTGTAGGATTTTTGAAGGCCAAGTTATTGATATACCCAAACCAAATTTGGAGGCTGTGGGACTTAAAGGCTCTGCTGCTTGCCAGATACCACAGCACAGCACACCTTCAGGCTGAGTGGATTTTTATGTGTCGTCCTGATGAGATGGGCGACTTTAGAATGTTACGCTTACGCAGACCAGTCATAAATCTACAACTGATCTGTGATCTGTGTATATTTCAGCTCAAACTACTAAAATGTATGATTCAATATACTCAGTGGTACAAATGGACAGAAGAAAACACAATAAGACATTAAAGCAGAGTAGAAAACCTTGTAGACTAAGAGATAGAGTAGCATGCGAAAAACAGGAAGTAGATTTGGGCTCCATGACCTGCTGCTAAGGGATACAAACAGACAAATACACACACAAACACACTCAACACACCAGTTGGGATACCCAGACCTGCCACTGAACAGGATTACCTCTGTCATGGGAGGACCGGTATCCCCTCATCAGCGTGCACACAGACACACACACACTCACACCAAACATAATAATGGTTCACTGGGCAAGCTGATAAGAAGCTGATGTGTGCGAATGTGTTTTGTGTGTGTGCGTGTGCTGAGAAGTCTCTGATGGCAAGGATTAGGGACTCTTGACTCTCTCAGTCTCTCAGTGAAGTACCAACCAGAACAAAAACATGCTCAGGCACACACAGAAACACACATACCCACACACACACGCTCACAAAAGCAGTGGTTCAGTACAGAGTGCTGTTTTGGATTTAACTTCTTTGCTTGCTACAGCAAATCTTGAACTCTACAAAATGTGTATCCAGTCAAACCCAGTTGATTTGTTGAGTTTGGAAAATATGCAGTTCATTTGTTTCTATCTGATCTATGTTGAATTCTCAATCCTTTTTTTGATTTACCTTGTGCATTTCTTTTTTTCATTTGCCAGTTTGTCAAGCAAGTTTGAAGTTACATCTAAAAAACTAGTTTCCTAGGAGAAATAGTCCCTTTAACAACCTATATATTCTTTTGTTGAGGGCTCAGGAGGTAAAGCCGGTCATCTTCTAATCAGAAGATCAGTGGATTGATCCCCTGCTTTCCTTGTATCCGTGTTAAAGTCTCCTTGGAAAAGCAACTGAACCCCAAATTGCTCCCTTAGGCATAGCCATTGGTGTGTGGGTGGTTGTGAATGGGGTTTATGTGACAAGCAGCGTCAAGCGCCCTGAAGTGTCACAGAACCCAGGGGCAAAACATAGGATATAGAAAGAAAAGCATGAAGCTTGCAATAAGATTTGAAATAAGAAGCAATAAAACTACATCCACAAGTTAGAGTTAAGCCTCTCTATTAGAAGATCTTTGACTGTGAGCACATGAACTTTAAAATCAATCTGGCAGACATCCCCCCAATAACCTCTTATTATCTGACAAAGGACTAAGAGAACTGGAACTTAATTGGTTCTGGTTCCTGTCAAGTCAGTTACTTGATATTGATAAGCTTCAGGACAAATTACACAGTTATTACTAGGCCTGGGTATTTCCCACAACCTCACGATACGATACGTATCACAATACGCGTTAGTTTTGGATCATGACCATGTCCTACAAAGAATTCTCTTTAACAGCTGTTCTTTTTTGTTGAGAATAACAGCAGATACATAGATTTAAGGATCCTACAACTTAAAACTCATAAATGTACGTCTTCAGAGATCCTAAAAGTAAACCAAAATACTCAGTTTATAATGCCAGGGCTATTAATACATGCAAATACAATATTCTTTCATTTTTAATCTTCTAATATTCCACTCTGTTATCTCTCTGTTTTTTTTGTATAATGTGTAATATTCTGAGTCCACTTGACTGAGTCCACTTGAATTTGCAAGAATCTCTTTTTGATTTACATCTGCAAACTACTGACGCACCGAAGATACTGTACTGATCGAACGAGTGGAGTTACACAGCGTGACTCACTCACTAAGCAGCTGCCCGAAGCCTTCGTTATCAAACACGCTGCACGTGCATAAGTCTTTACAAAATACAGCATAGAAGTGCTTTTGTCATCTTCTGAGCTCGTTTAGAAGTTGAGTGGAATTTGACCATGAAAGCGTCATTCGTTGCTGGCACGGACGGCACACACTGACCGTGTGTAGCGAGCCTAGCAGTTGTTGCTAACTACTTGTCATATGTACATGGACATTGGTCGTGTTGCTCCTGTGTTTTACCTCGTTTTTGCGAATCTTGGATGACTCATGTCCAACTCCAGACTGCCTGGTGTTTGTGAAAATATGAAATGTTTCCTTAACCTTTGCTTTCAGTGTTGCTCACGGAGTTTCTCATCCATGCTTGTTTGTTTTGATTTGGAACGCCTTGCATCATGTAGTTTTGCTTCTACTGCCCCCTATTGGCTTTAATGGGAACTGCATCATGGGAAATGAGTCTTTCTAAACGGCTTTCACAGCTTTGCGGCTGTATCGATACTGTAAAATCTGCATCGATACACGTATTGGCAAGGAGCACACGACGATATATTTCCATATCGATTTTTTGAGCACAGGCCTAGTTATTACTATTTACTAATTATTACAAACATAGCCAAACAGCAGGCAAATTCCCGAATAACACGTAGTGACAAAGGCGCTGCCAGTTTCATGCAGTCATGAAGTTGTAGACTATGTGTTTACATACTTTGCTGTGCAGCAGTGTTCCCCACAGAATGCAATATATAGCAGTGGAGGGGATGTTGAACTCTATTTATATAACGTTAGGTTATATATCAGTATTAGGTTTGTATTAGGGATGTTTCTAGTTGGCTAATTTAAATAAAACTCAAATTTACTCTTAGGAAATTGAAAATGAAGCACAGATCATTTGATATGGCTAAACAGGATCACAGTGTCTCAGAGAAAAGCAGGTTGGTTTGGTGTGGCTAACGATAGCAATGCTAGCAGCACCAGCCTTTGGTCCTCCCTCCTGGTTTACATCCACATGCCCGTCCTAAAAGTGATTACGCATTGCTTTGATCAATATGCCTGTTTGACCTGTCACAGCTTACCTACAACTTTATCTCCATTACCTAGATCAAAATACTGCCAAACTGTGCTGCTCCTACGAGTTGTTATCTGTTCCCTGTTCTTGTTTACATCCGGGTAGTAGAGCGTGGAGAGCAAGCCCATTAACCGGAGCTACAGCTAGAGGCTGCTGAATAGCAGCTAGAGAATAGAAGTAACAGAGTGATTTATGACAACAAACAATGCAAATTTAATCCCCAAATGGGCTACGTGCTGAAATGGTTAAAGGGATACTTCACCCGTTGAAACATGAATCTGTAGTGACATTGGGTCATATATGTAGTAGAAATGTGAAATACATTTTGAAATTGGTGCCTTCTTGACCGAGAAAAGGCAAAAAGTGTATTTTTGCCTTTTCTCTGCAAAGACACATCTCCCAGAATGCACAGCACCGCAGGACACTCCCGCTGAAGGAGAGGTGCATTCATGTGGTATCGGAAAAATGAGATTCCAAGTTGTAAAATGCAAATGAAATACCTGCTCAAGTCGGTTTTGTGTTTTGTTAACATACTTTTTATTCAGGCACGTATTGCACATCAACTTTTTGCTTAAATATAACTTGACTATAAGATTTCTCCGAGTTGGGAAGTCGGAAGAATGACTTCCCAACTCGGAAACTTAAACCACCCGAGCAGCACCTGAATGCAGCATTACTCGCGGACATTTAATAATAATAATACGGCAGTTTCCATAACTGATTCAGAGATTTCTTCCATAAGGAATTGGCATCTTGGAAATTCCTGGCAGAAAACAGACTATATGTCTGTGTCCATAGGCAAACAGTGACAGCACCGACAACACAAGTCTGCCCTGGCTCCTTCTTTTCTCTCACAGCCGCGGACCTAGCCAGCTAGGCTAGCTAGCCTGCCTGTCGGCACTCAGCAGCCAGCTCGCCGCTATATTGCGGCTCGTAGAAAGAACCACAAACATCCGATTCAAGCACAAGACCTTCAAAATCCCCTTCAGTCATATCAGTTTGAAGTTGAAACATACGTTTTTCTTCATTCTCGGTCCTTCAGCGTTATCCATAGAGACACCCAGCTTGAGCCGGGTCCCTGTTTAGCCGCTGTCTGTATGCAGAAGGCACCTGGCAGCAATATTGCGGGCGGCTCGTAGGAAGAGCCACGAACATCCGATTCAAGCACAAGACCTTCAAAATCCCCTTCATCCATATCAGTTTGAAGTTGAAACATACTTTTTTCACCATTGTCGGCAGATATTAGATTTCTAAATAGAGCCTGGTAGCATAGCCTTCAAGCAAGATGGCGGATGTTAAGTTTCGATTCTGGCAGTGAAGCCCCGCCCACTGATCTGTGATAGGTCTGTAGCTTCAGTGGTTGAAAACATGAGGAACTAGCAATGTAGTTTTACCCTGCTAACCACAGCATCCGCGAGTGATGCAATATGACGATTTTTGCGTCTATTGCGGAGGCATCTCAGAAAAGAAAATACAGATTTTTCCCGTCTCAGGGGGAAATGAGGGCTGGATGCAAGACCATTCAATAAAAACACAAGTTTACTACTGATACAAAGCTTAATGCAAATGGGTGAAGTATCCCTTTAAGCCCGGTGCCACTGAAGCGAGTGCAGCATGGATTTGCACCTCCATCAGAGCAGGTCTACCTGCTGCAGGTGTTTTTAAACTGATGTCTCGCTGTCTTAAATCCAAGATGATTAAAAGAAGCAGGCTGTGGCTCTGACTCGTGTGCAAATGAGGGGCTGAGAATGCTGTTTCTCCCAACAGCGTTATCAAGAATCACCGCTAAGTGCAGCTTTGCTAATGCTAAGAGTGTTAAGACTTTCTGTTCATGTCCCAGAGTCACTAGGTTAAAATATTAACAGTATACAACTGTTTGATTAAAGTATTTTATCGATAAAAGGAAAAATATTTAGACACTCGTCTGTTCCTCAACAATACTGCCCAATATTACACTCAATATTTCTTTAAAATGATAGAGTACAGACAAACAGAGACAACTCACAGAAATGTTACACTGTCCAAATGATTGATTATTATTTTCTATATTCACAAGAATATAATGAGTGGTAAGCATCCAGATTCAATGGGACATCCCTCACCACAGACAGAAAATGAGAGATAGGCAATAGTAGGAAATGTAGAAAGGGGAATAGCATGTCAAATTGAGGGAGAGAGAAGGGACGGGATGAATGTTAGAGAAAAAGAGAAGGAGCACTTAACCCCTGGTTAGTGGGGTCAGATCCCTGTGGTAGGGAGAGAAGAAGGTCCCTGCATGCACAAGCCCACGCACACACACACACACGCACACACACATACACAAACACACACACACGCACACACACACACACACACAGACACACGCACAGACAGAAATGCAGACAAACATAGAGGCACACAAGCATACACAAAATCACTATCACACTCACTGCGCATCTACATTCCGATACTTTTCAGTGGTTTCAATTCTTTGTGGGGACATTGGGACTGAAAAGATTCCTCACACTAAAACTTGTCAGACTCCCTCTCTCTCTCTCTTTACCACACAAACACGTAAAAAATATACACAAGGCCATGTCCACACATACAGAAGAACTTTAGCATTAAGAAGCTCTGGTATAAGATATTTGATAGCACCTTCATCTACCAAAGTGTTGACTCTTTTTAATAGCTATCTGTATGTCAATACTAATGACAACTTACATGAGGACAAAAGAACAAGAAGGAAAGATGGATGAAACAAAGCAAAAAAAGAGCGAGAAAAGACGGACAGAAAAAAATGAACCAGACAACAGACACACAGAGAGCAGAAAGATAGAGCTAGTGAGTGCAACTCAGAGAGCGGGCGAAAAGAAGAGAGTGAGAGAGAGAGAGAGAGAGAGAGAGAGAGAGAGAGAGAGAGAGAGAGAGAGAGAGAGAGAGAGAGAGCATCAATTATTTAGTGAAGGTAACGTGAAGCTTCCTTGGATCAGGCAAACTGCTGGCTCTTCCCCAGAGAAAAGAGAGAATGAATTAGAGTGAATTTATTAGAGACCATGTGTGTGTATGTGTGTCAGTCAGTGCGGACCGGGCATCCACCCTGGTTTCTGCTGTTGTGTGAGCGCATTTCCAAACACACACACTTACACACAAACAGATCCTGAGAATCCCAAGCCTGTTTCCAGGTTCATTAATAAAACAGCAGCTCTTTATATGTGCTCTTCCCCTTGCTGTCTTGCCTTTCATCCTCTGTTTGTTCACACACACAGTGGGATTTTACCGTGTGTGTGTGTGCTTGTGTGTGTGTGTGTGTGGATGTGTGCGTGTGTGTGTGTGTGTGTAAACTCCAACTGGGATTAAGGGATAGTCCAACTGTTTGTTCATCAGTCAGACAATTGTCGACCCAAGTGTGGTACATATAAATATGTGATCTCTCTTTCATCACGGGTAAAGCAGAACACAGCTGAATTCAAGATTTTCTTGGCCTTACCAAGTTATTTTTCTTTGTTGGTGGTTCACACGCCTGATTCCTTCCTTTAGCTTCATTTGATACATCCGATTCTGTATTAAGTGAAAAATAAAGTAAAGCGGTTAGAAAAATGTCTTTAGGTAAAATACGTTTTTGGAAAACCAGGACAAGAAAACTTGTGAATGAAAAATGTGTAGAAATACAGACATCTGACTGACAGCGACCTGCATCTGTTTATTTATAATGAACATAAGTCACAGTGAGTTGTGGGCCGATCTTTACATGAAGGAGTAGCTGAGTAAAAAGACTTTCAAGTGATTGAATAGAAGAAAAGGAACAAGCCCAGAACAATTAGATGAAAGCAATAAAGATTTTGAATTGAGCATTATAGCCTGAGGACTTGAAGGAGCTCAAGTTTCAGAATAAGGATAAGATGTTTACTTAGATTTTTACATTAAGATTCTACCATGCACTTTAAGGTGTGGAGTTGCTTGTTAAGTAAATGTTAAGAATTTTCAATTAACGATAGTAAATGCTCATGTGGCATAACATAAGACCCAGTAACCTTCTGGGGTTTATAATTTGAAAATCCAACAAACATGAGACTCCCCAGTGACCTCTTGTTTCGGCCTTTGGGCTTTAATTTGAAAATCCGTAACCAGCAGCTTCTTTGTGAGGTTATCATTGTGGGCTTTTTAATTGGTAAATGAAGCATCCACCTGTCTGGAGAACCCTTTAAAGCTGCTCAGGGCCTGAATTTCAGCACGGGTAATCCAACATAGATATAAAATCATGTTTACAATGCCCCTGTATGTCACAAAGAAAACGTGGAGTACAGGACAGAGTTATCAGAAACACAAAAAGAGCAACATTAGGCTGGCTTTCTCTCGTCCTTAAGACACGCAGCGGAGGCCACTGTCTGATAACACAATGTTTCCTGCACAGACTAACACTGGGTCGGCCCACTCAGGTATATTTACATCCGCCCAAGTAAAGTTGCCAACCATTCAAGCATTCTTATTTTTCTTTATCCGCATAAGATAGCCATCCAGGTTCGATAAACTAGTGGACAATCTCTCTCTTCTCTGTAGGCTTACTTGTGTGCGTGAAAGCGGTTGACACATGCAATTGTGCAGTGTTTGGATTTTTTGAACACACAAGCGGATTTCAACCGATTTGTGAGAAACATTTCACAGCTTTTGTTATTTAGGGAACTTTGTAAAACATACTGTTGCTGAGTATTGTCTAAAGATAACACACACAAACATGTATAGAGGTTAGGGAGGAGTTAGGGCGGGACAGGCGGTGGCTTGGATTACTATACGAGTCATCGGAGGAAACAAGAAGAGAGAAGCTCAACATATTATACATGATATTGGAGGTCTTTTGATGAATTCATCTGGAATTTTTTAATTATTATTCTTTAATCTGGTGGCCTTTTATTTCTGAAATTAATAATAATGATAGTAAGAAAAAAATTAGGGTCACTTCAAAATCTAGCCTGCAGAATGGCCTTCCTGTAGTCTCTCAGAAGGTCATTCACTGGAGGAATGTATACCCTTAAGTCAGGCATTAAAATCCCTGCTCCAGCCAGCAGAGGCCGTGTTGAAAATTAACTTTAAAATTCTTCGAGGTAAAAAGCCTACTCACCATTAGGTCTTAGGCGTGGTTTAACATGATTTAAAAGATGTCTGAAAGAGGACTTTCTCCCCTAGCGGTTCTCTGCTCTGCTCTTGGGAATCTGCCACCATGCAGAGGCAGAGGCAGAGGCAGTCCCCCCCCCCCCCGGCAACAAAATGACTACAAAACAAAATACGGTAACAACTTTTTTTCAGGGGCCTAAAATAATGAACAGCATGGATATCATTAGAATAGCATTTTAAAAATAACTTTAAAAAGGCTCATTCATTGTAATAGAAACTGTCAGACTGACCATTCAGTTCCCAACAATCTGTGAATGTTTTCATAATGTCAGTACTAAATTATATGTCATATCTGTTCAGTCATTCAGGTCTTGTTGGCCTCATATGCTGCTGATTCCCCCAAATAATGACACATTACTCATCAAGTTATATATCACATCATTCATAACAGACAACTTTCCTCCAGATTAAAGATCTCACATGCTGAAGTTCAGCAATAGAAACAGGTTTAATCACTAATCAATCATGTGTGTTCGATACCAAGTAAAAGTGGACATTTATTCCTGTCCCTGTTGAGGGCATACAGACACTTCTATTTCTTCTATATTTTTTCTTAGATCTGATTTCATTCATCCTTTCCCACAGTGCTTTTTAGAAACGTGTTTCCTCTTTCTTTCTCCGTCTCATCATTTCTAACCTTTTTACCCACCAAACATCTTCCTCAGTACCTGCCTGTTTATTCCATTACTGTGTCTTTTTGACCATGTATAAATGCATTCGAAGCATCAGCTGAATAGGCAAACATCAAACTGTATGTGAGGTATGTAGGCCTCCTGTAGAATTGTGAATATTTGTGTGTACCTTTGTGTTAGTGTGAATTAGCAATTGTCTTAAGTCTATGAATACATATGGCTGACTCAGTGATTCTGTCTACATCACAGCAGCTGCATCTTATCTGCACCGCTGTGACGTGTATATGTATGTGTGTCTTTGTGTGTGTGTATGTGTGTCTTTGTGGTGTGTGTGTGTGGGGGGGGGGGGGCACGCATCGTATCTGGAATAGGAATCTTAACAGTTTTCCACATTAGAGAAGGGGAAACGTCAGAATGCTATTGTAAGAGATACACTTCCTGTCCGATAAGCAAAAATCCTTCTCTCTTCCTCTCAGCGTCTTGCACTCACCCAACCAGCCTCAGACACACACGCACACAGAAATCCTGACATGCAGAATTTGCTTTCTATTTTTTTTGCCATTCTCTCTCTTTCTATCTTTTCACCTCCTCTTTTCATCAGTCTCTGTTTCTCTCACTTTCCCTAATAAGCAGAGGTTTACTGTTGAGGGCAGACAGGGCAGTGCAGTTGAGAGAAAAGAGAAGACGAGCACTCAAAGAGACTGATGGGGGCGCCAGTTTGGCTCAGCGGCCGTGAGTTTGAATCCAACCTCAGCCCTTAGCTACTTGTCAACCCCCCAACATTTTCTGTCTTATCCATTAAAGCCAAAAACGGCCCCAATTGTTTTTAAAGGAGGAAAGAAACAAGTGTGTACTTTGTTTCAAGTGTTAGAAGAGCTTTACAAAGCCTACTCCGTGAGATGTAGCGTACAGAAGAGCTAAGATTTCTGTGTTGGTAACAAAGTTTTTTTCATGCCCCCAACTACCTCTCAAAGTGAGACACCTGGGATGAGTATGTGATTAAGTCATCACATAGTATACATAATGACAGAATATTTGTCTGTACAGTAGGGCTACTCTCTTGTCCCCTAAGACATTTTCATTAGTTTTCCCTTCAATGTGTCATCTATTAGTATCTCTATCTTTTCCTCCTGACATCATTTTCAAAACTCGGCCTTTCTAAATAAGTACAAACTGTAAATCAATCAGTTTCTGAAGGCGGAGGTATATTTACCCACATCTTAATATAATGATGTACCGGTATATGATCAAACACACAAAGACATTCATAAATTATCATATTATTATCAAATGACTAAAAAAGTAAAACCAAGACCCAGTTGTAAAAGACTGTATATAACTACAAAACAGCTTCAACTCTCCCTCGTATTCATTCGTCTTTTCTACAAACCTCCCTTTTTTCTGGTCCCTGCTACTTTCCACCATTCTGCTTTTCTCTTTCTTAGACTCCATGTACCCCTTTCTTTCCCCTGCCTCCCTTCTTTACATCAAAACTCAAATCCCCTTTTTTGGCAACTCAGATCTTCTCTCTTCATTTTCTTTTCTGTATTCTACGCATGTCCTCTCCCCCTTCTCTGTCTTCTAAACCATGATCATGTCCTATCTGTCTGTCCTATTATTCTAGTTACTCCATCCATCTTACTTTTTAACACCCACCTGTCCTTTTTTCCCCTCATGCTTTACTCACTTTCTCTCCCAAAAATCCACTCTTCCCTGAGGACTCCACGTCTTCATTTCATCCTCCCCACCTTCTCCTCCGGTTGACCTGTGTTGACCTTTAGTGATAATCGTCATGGTGATTGTGTGAACTATGTTTTCCCCTGTGGATCCAAAGACTATTGGTGTGTGTCTGCAGTCCACAAAAATAGCCTCAGCATGACACCCACTATGTTTATCTTCAACGTCTCTGGAGTAAATGACCGAGTCTCTAGTTAACTGGTGTTAAATATAGAAGTATGTTTTTAGGATTCTTCAATGCTGCGTTTCAGTCCAATTTAGTCTGTGTGCTCTACCTGGTGGCAAACAAAGGTTTAGCAGGTGCAAAAAAATTGGAACAGTCAATTGATGGCTACAAAATATTCCTAACACACACAATACTTCAGTGTGTATACTACAGTACATCTTAACTGAGGTAAGTAACATGCGTATCTTTATATATCATAAAACAGCCCCGTGCTTACCAGAGCAACAACACTCGTTTGTTTTGGACCTTAAAATCTGTAGGTGTATGTGTGGTTGCCTGTGTGTTTAGAGGAAGGGAGTTACATGTATTTGCCTGTGGGTCACAGTAGGCCCATCTGTTCAAAAACCAAACTGAATCAAACACACAGCTAGACAAACCTGACCTCACTATACCCCTTCTCTCTCTCTCTTGAGTCCTACACACACAATGCATACCAACTGTATGCACAGTATGTATGTGTGTGAATATATTCTATAGGCAACAGTATAACAACGCCAGAAAGCATGACTAACCAAACAAAGATCAACTACAGATGATTCTTGTATCGAACACATGACTTGCACATGACCCAGACACATTCTCAGTTGCCTACATATATCATTACTTAATGTCCTATTAAAGCTAATTATGCATTATGAAAGCAAAGCAAGGCCTACGAAACCAGCAGACTACTGCACAGACTACAGTCACCAAGCACATTCAGGCCCTGTCCATGGTGCTGAGTGTCTGAGAGGACAGCATGCGTAAAGAAACAACAAGCTCGGACTATGACAGAACATAGCTGGATTCAGGTGAATGAGGCACATTGTATTCAAGCAATATGAGGGCATCATAAACGGCACAGTGTCTGTTTAGAGAGCCATGAGTAGGCCTAATAAAAATCATAAAAACTCATTCATAACCGACAATGTCAGAGAAACCTAACAAACGATTCTTCAATAAGACAACACAGACATTTTTCAACTTCCAGTCTAGGAGTAATTTAGCTAATGGTAGGTGTCCTCGTTGCTTATATTTGAGCTTTTTGTTTTCAAGTGCAGCTAGCTATTCCTTATATTTGAAGATGCAAGGTAGTATGTGGAGATAACACTTATGGCAAGACCATAATTGCAACGAACTGCAACATTCTGGCAAAAACTGGCATATCTTTCCAGTGTTTTAACCTGAGGAGCTGTTTCACCCAAGACACGCAATAATAATGTTGAGGCAACAGCACATTGTGCCTTCACATAAATATATAAAACTATACAAAAAATCTAAAGAGATCAATGAAGACAATGTGACTAGCTGCATAACAAAGAGATGACTGAGGGGGACGAGGAATAAACCACCTCCAGTTTACACAGTGGTGAATGGGAGCTGTGCAGGCCTCGGCGATATGACAAAAAATGTTATCATGATAAAAGACTTCATATCAATCGATAATTATCACGATAAATGTTAAATCATTATTTCTTTTAAATGTAAAGGCTGATTTTTGCTAGAACATGACAAACTATAATTAAACAGGGACATTTCATGGACTGTTTATATTATTTACAATACGGTCCACACTTACACTCTTTTGGGACGTTTGGTGATTTCTTTCCTTCGGTATGTTCTAACGGGTGATATTGTTTCAAATAGTGGAAAAGGTTTGTGGTGTTGCACGTTTTAGCTGCGCTTGTCTTTGGCACAGTGAACAGAACATGTTACTCGTTTATGCCGGACTGTAAATAGCCAGAATATCTCCAAACTCCTGAAGTTGAGCAGCCTTTCTGGTCGTTTTGTCGATGATGTTTTCTCCTGCTTTCAGCCGGTACACTCAGCGTTTTCTTCGGTGTCTCTATCGCTACACTCGGCTGTGTTTTCATTCCACTCCAAACGTCTGTAAGCCCGCCTACCCATATCCCTGCGACATGATTGGCTGTTTGTCGTCTTTTTCTTCTTTTCTTTATTGCCGGATGCCCCCCCGTTTCCCAGTGGTTGGGTGGTGTAATTGCAGGTTAAATCTATCAAACTTTTATCGAACATTTTCATATTTACATTGAGAAAAAAAATATTGCGATAATTATTGTTAAATCGTCCAGGCCTATGCAGGCCTATGCACTTTGACTACATTAAGCTATCAGGCCAAATGTGGGTCATTCGGTAACCATTAGGTAACAACAGTTTTTGCATAAGAATAAAATACTTCTATCTTGCGTCTCTATATTTTTGACTCAGTTCTCAGCATTTTCTTTCTTTCCTGCCGTAGCAAAAGTAAATATTTCTTCTTTTCTGTAAAGTTCAAACAAACTCTGTTTCCTGTCTGTTTGTGCTCTATATTCTGAGATGGGAAAAAGTTATGAATATTCATAAAGCAAAGCGCTACACGCGGGTGACATGCTTGACTTGTGTTACTGCTTCGAACAAGTGCACCAGACAAATGTTTTTCTCTCTCTCCTTCTCTCAGGAACAAGGGAATGAGGAAGAGAAGACCAGTAATCTCATGGGAGCACTTTTGTTTTTTTATACTCTGTGGATGAAGACCAACACACTAATGATGCAGACACACATGCAAAGTAGCACCAAACCATGAGAGCTAAGATACATAATATATACCCCCCAACACCACACACAAAAGACAATCCACATCACAAAACTGGATGCAAACACTTTTTTCTTTTCAAAGTGTTTTTCACAGGAATCTTTCAGCCTCTTTTCCAACTCATTTTGAGTTTGTCGATTGTCGGCTGAAGTCAGACTCGGGCTAGTCAGAGAGAGAGACTTTAGAGCTGAGATCCATTTTCAATACTGTATTCAAATATGTGAGTCCTATTATCTTGAACAGTTCAGTCTAGATCTGGAGACAGGAACAAGTTATTTCTCAAGTTGGAAGTCAGAAAACTGAGGCCCTAATCTCGCTTGTAAGATTTTTTTGGAGACAGATCAGTCATCGCTTAAGCTATTCAAGACAAACGATAACACCCAAGACCATTATTCAATCAAAGCATCTGCTGATAAAGAGGATAATGAGACATTTGACATGAAATCCAATTTTCAGCTCTTCAGTACAGTACAGAGGAGTCTGATTTCAGCAGAGAGTTGATATAGACGATATGGACAGCGAGGGTGTCTCTCAGGGGAAAACTCATAATCTTGTTTTACTATAAAAAAGTCTTTAGAGAACAGAGATAAACAAACCCATCCATGGATTAGTTAAGATCTCTTTTTTTACTATAAGCCTCAGTAATTGACAACTTAAATACCGACACAGCCGAATCATGCCGATGAGGTTAATGACAAGTAGCAGAAAAAGACGTATAACTTAAGTCAATGTATGTTAGGGTTTGATTTCTCTTTTTTCTAAAATCTACATTTATAAACCATGTTAAAAATAGAGTAAGTGTTTGACCTAAATGAGGTGCATGTCTAGTCGTTGGCTGTATAATATGAGGTAAGACAAATAAATGTTGTGAATCTATGTTTTGAAGAACATGGTGTACATGAGGAGGACAAGAGGGGGCACAATGAAAGTGTTTGTAAGTGTTGACATATTTGGCTGAGGGGAGTAAAAAGAAAAGAGAACAGGAGGAGGTACAAAGGGGATTTAGGGAGAGAGGGATACAATGGACAGGGTGAGTGAAGACGAGGGAGGTGAGCGGGGTCAGACAGCGGGAGGAAGCTAATGTCTTTATTTCCTGGTGGGGTGGGACCTTGCATTTACCCCTGAGGTCAGTGGTCATGGACAGGGTCACTTGGGGTGCTTTAAGGGGGGGGGGGGGGGGGGGGGTATCTCAATACAGTGGCAGAGAGAGAATATCTATATGACAAAAATAAAAGGAGAAAACAAGAGTGTGAGGCAGAGGAATGGGAGAAAGGAAGAAGAGGGATACCTAGTTTCAGTCAGGAGGGGAATGTGCAGGGGTGGAAAGGTTGAGATGAGTGAAGAGGTGAGAGCACTCAAGGGAGAGGGGACCGACACACACACAATGGGCACACAAAATAATCTGAACTATCACTGCAGAGATAGTGTTTGTGTCTTGCCTTAGTGCGTGCGTATGCGTGCGTGTGTATACTGTATTATTGTGCTGCATGAACTATCTGCACTTGTCTGTCAGTATGTGTGTGTTCTTTCAATACATACTGGGAGTGCAGCTGTTTATGTGTGAATGTGTCGCTCCTTCTCTCTTGAGGGCCTGCACTTCTTAAAGATAAATACAAACTGAATGAATCTATGACTCTTTCTCTTGAGCATTGTTAGCTTTTATAAACTTGAACCACTTGACTCACTGCCTTTTATCGATGTAAATTCTATTTGTCCAATACAAAGCCAAAAAATGTCAGCTCATTACCATGCTCTATGTTTTACCGGCTTTTATCATGAGACGTTACTGCAAAAACAACAATCACACAAATTCACTTTGACAAAAAGAGATTCAATGTTTATTGTTCCTCGAGGGTATTGTTAGCACTTTCAAGTGTTACATAAACACTCAAGCCTAATGATTTCATCCGCATCAGCATTGTTTGAGACACTTTCACTTAGTCGTATTAAAGCTTCTCAGAGTATTGTGCTGAAGCATTACCCTGGAACTTTGGAATCTTATGGATGTGTTTATCTACACACTTACACACTAGTAGGCTGCATTAGTTTCTTCCCAAATTAAATTATGATGGATCAAATACCTTTTCCACCATTTAAGGAAATTGTGCTTTTTCGCTGCTGTAATCTACAAAAACAAGGTTTTTTTTGGAGGGATATATAATCCCTCCAGCAAACTCTGGGTCTACCCCAGGGACTCCTCCCAGTTTGGCGTGCCCAGAAAACCTCCAAAGGGAGGTGTCAAGGAGGCATCCTAATCCAATGCCCAAACCACCACAACTGACTCCTTTCAACGCAAAGGAGTAGCAGCTGTACTCCCAGCTCCCCCCTAAAATCTGAGCTCCTCTACCTATCTCTAAGGCTGACGCCAACCACTCCCTTGAGGAAACTAATTTCGGTCGCTTATATCCGCCATCTTATTCTTTTGGTCACTATCATAGCTCATGAGGTGAGGGTTGGAATGAAGATCGATCGGTAAATTGAGAGCTTTGCCTTCAGGCTCAGCTCCCTCTTCACCCCAACGGTTCGGTACAACGCCCGCATTACTACAGACACTGAGCCAATCTGCCTGTCAATCTCACAGATCATCCTCATCCGCCACCTGGAGGAAGCAATTCACCATTTTTTCCCGCATAGAAGGAACCATGGCCTCTGACTTGGAGGTGCTCACACTTATCCCAGCCACTTCGCACTTGGCTGCAAACCGCCCAATGCCTGGTGGAGGTCCCAGCATGAAGAAGCAAACAAAACCACATTACCTGCAAAAAGCAGAGATGAGATTTTGAGGCCCCCAAACTGGAGACCCTCCTCCCGCCGGCTGTGCCTTGAGATACTCTCCATAAAAGTCACAAGTTGAGGATGCCGACATATCTCTTACTTCGGTCATACAGGGACTGAATGGCTCGTAGCAATGGCCCCAAGACCCCATATTCCGCATTACACCCCACATAACCCCCCCGGAAGACAAGGTCATAAGCCTTATCCAAGTCCACAAAACACATGTAGACCGGATAAACAAACTCTCATGCCCCCCAAAAAAGCTCTGCAAGGTCAAATAGCTGGTCCATTGTCCCACAGCCAGGACGTCTGCATAGTTTCTCCTGTATCCGAGGTTCAACAATTGTTCAGACACCTTTCTAGCACCCTAAAATAGACTTTCCCTGGAAGGCTGAGAAGTGTTTTTTTCCCAATAATTGGAGCACTAACTCCGGTCCCCCTTTTTAAAAGGGGGACCAGGGTTTGTGAGTATCCCCACACCTGCCCCAGTCCAGGAGTTGGGTCCGAGAACCTTAGCTGTGTGTTGAGGTGAGCCCAACTATATCTAGCTGGTAGCGCTCTACCTCCTGCAGTAGCTCTGGCTCCTTCCCTGCCAAAGAGGTTACGTTCCATATCCCGTGAATCGGTCTGCGCTTCCAGGGATTGGCATGACCAGTTCCCCTCTCATGCCTGCCTCCCGCCTTAGCACACGACCTCCATGCCTCTCCCTGTGGGTGGTGGGCCTACAGGGTGGCGGCTCCAAGTAGTTCTTTGGGCTGAGCCTGATTGAACCCCACATAGGTAAGACCAGCCACCAGACACTTGCCTTCAAGCTCTCCCCCCGGGTCTGGCTCCAGGGGCCTTCGGAGACCCCTCCAGAGGGTAATGACCCTGACAACACAGCTTCTGGCTGTGGAGGGGTTAGCAGCAGTAGCCTATATATATTTTACACTGCGATTATAAATTCTCCATTGATCAGCTGATCACATGCAGCTGGAACCGTTGGGGGAAATCCAAAAGAAACATGGATTAATTTGATCCTTCCCACAACTAGAGCAGAGATGTTGCTTAGTACAGCTACATGCATAAAAGACGGTCATGCTCTGCTGAAATAAAAGAGTGCATATAGATTTTGTGAATTCATAAATAAGAGATTTCTTGCATTTCTTTTTGAGGGGTGGGAAGTTGTGTTTGGGGGGGGGGGGGGGCTTCCAAATGAATGGTAGGGTAAACACTACAGTAGCATGTCAGTCAGTGCATTGATTAATGAAGATGACCTGCTTAGTGGTGACGCACTGAAAAAACAGTCTGTTCCCCAAAAATAATGCCTGCCTAATAGTAGGCAGATAGTTTGGCTAGTACCCAAACCTACGCAATTTAATAAACAATGACGTGCAAAGAATGAACAGAAAATTGTTACAGGGTTATAAATATCTGTGAGATGTTTTGTAGACCTTTTTTGTTCTACCTGTCTTCCCATGTCTTTATTTTTCCTTTTTCTTCTCGCAGGATTTCTGATGGTTACATTTGGGCATGTGTACGACAGTATGTGCCCCAGGACACTATATATATCCTCTCACAGACGTTTACTTTTAGACCCTCTATTGCTGTCCAGTCCTAGCTATTCCTGTCGTACCTCTGGATGACTGTGATGTAGCAGGCTTAATATAACACAGATCTGAGGCTGGGTGGTGACCAATGGTGGCACCATGTCAATAACACAGCCTCCTCAGACATTTGGAGAACTTTAGACTTAACATGGCCCACTGTCAGTCATTGGTTTCATAAAAGAAATCTGATGAGTTACTATGCAGACTTTCATGTCAGTTTTAGATGATTGGTGATAATAGTGGAGGTTTTTTTTGTCATGGGGCCATCTGTACCAAAAAACAGATGTAAATATAACTCTGGACTGACTTTTCCTTTAGATCCATACATCCATCTATTTCTGGAGTTATTCTTTTCCCTGGTCACAGTATTGGACATCTGTATGACAGAATGTGATTCAGTCAGCTATAAATATGAATGGCCTTTCTGCTCGGCCAGCCACGCGGATTAGCAACCCTTCCTGCTTTTCCACTAGGCTCAAACACACTGCAGCACCTTGCTCTGCCTCTTAAACACACAAACACACTCACATTCTCTATCGCAAATGCTGAGTGTGAGAGTGAGATACAGCTTTACTTAAACATCTTTAGTTTCTCTCTGTGGAATTAGCTTTCTGACTTTAGACCAAAAGTCTTCGGTTTTTATGTTACAGGTAAGCTCACGGAAAAATTAATGTCCTCTGACAATATATTTTTTTTTATCCACATACTGTTTTTAAACCTTTCAAAGATATCTTAGGACACATCCCTGTACACCTCCAGAGTAACACCAGTTTACGTGAAAGAACAGCGTTAGAGGGTTACCTGGGGAGGCTTACATAGTAGAAGGTAACTCTCAATTAAAGCCCTATTTTGAGTTAAGGTGTTCTTAAAAAGAAGTCCTTGCTGCTCCAAAACAGGAAGCCTAACACCAAAGAATTTGTTGTTCAATTAAAACTATCCCTTTGTTATCAGAATAACTTCTTTTACAACACTGCATCTGTTTTTGTTGTGATCAGAAAAAAAAGGAAACACAGTAAATTGTTTCTTTCCGGAACACAGTAAGACTTTACAAAAGAGTAGATTGTAAATGTTTTTACATTATTATATTACAATATAATATATATATATATATATATATATATATAAATACATACTAAAGCAATCCTTGTTACTCCATCTTGGGAATAAGATTGATCAGCTACGAGATAAAAATAATATATCATGGGTTGTGGGTTAAGACTTTTAAATAGGGCTGGGAATCTATGGGTGTCCGATTCAGAATCTATTTCCTATTCAAATGATTCTGGATTCATGGATCCATGCATTCAAAGTCTATTTTTTGAATTAGTACATACTTCAGGATCTACTCCAGTCATCTGTGTCTGTGACTGGCTGAATGTCTTGCTGCTCCATTTGGCATTCTACTGAGTTAAAGAGCTAGCCTTGGCACTCAGCAGGGAGTGACTTATTAGCAAAAAAATGCCACAATGACATCCAAAGCTTATATAAGAGATCATTATCAATAACTAAAGACCTAGCTCCATTACAACCTGTGGAAAGAGTCGTGTGTTGTGTAAAGCTTTATGGAAAAGGCCTGATCCTTGTTAGTAGTGTCATACCATCTCCTGCACCTTCTCATGAAGTGTCCTTCAGTACGCCTGAGAAGGCTCTGTGGTAATGTGCTAAAGCGATGTTAAAGGTTGGTAGAAATGTTATATCATAATGACACTGAACAGTTGATAATCTAGAGGACTTTTTCTGGAATTTTAAACAAAATGTGCATTGAATGCAACATTTTGAGTCTCCAGGACAAAATCCATGCTGAACATTATATAATTTGATTTAATGGCAGACTTCTGACAGGGAAAATGTATATCATGCTTGTTGAACTCACTCTTCATGCCCATTCGAGCCATTTATGTTTTGTGTTCTGTACTTGACACTGGTACTTATAAGTCAATACATGTGATTGGTGGGTATGATCTGGTTTCAATGAAAATACAGCCTGGTAAAGGATACCCATTGAAGGAAAATAGCCACATGTGACCAGCAGAGCCTTGGATTAACCCATAGCTATCCACACACATTCATAAACAGACAGCCTTTACAGTCCAAGAGTCTGATTGAATTAAAGGACTCATGCCTTCTTATCACCAGATTCAGGGTATCAATGTATTTGTATTTGGTGATATTAATAGCACCCAAGAGGCAACTGGACACCTTTAAGTAGGGTGACAAACTGATCTTTGGTCTATTAATAGCACGACATGGAAAAAGTATGATCAACTAGCCAAGGCAGAGACAGAATTAGAGATGACAATCCTGACACCGGCATGAAGGGGCAAGACCAAGATGTGGCCGGGAAAAAGGGCAGAGGGAGGTAGAGTCATAAGGGAAGTCAATATTTTGATGTGGTGTTAAATAAAAACTGAGAATTGAAGCAAAAATCACAATCAAAATAAAAGGTGTGAAAGAATGCCTCATCATGGCATATGAAAATACATGAACAATATACATGGGAACATTTTTAAGTGACGATGAAGGTACTTAAAGTTTAAGGATTATTGTTGTCATTGTTAGTAAAGAAAATCTTGGGAATTGGTCAGTTCTTATTTCTTAGGCTTTGTTTACAAAATGAATAAATCCAGCTTCTAGAAATGTAACAAGTGGGACTTGTGATATCAGCTTTGTCAAATGATCCTTTTCTTCACACATGGTATTTCCAGGTCTACTGCTGCTAATGCCAGGACACAACTCCTATTGATCGCCTTAAGGTTTATATTATTCCCTTGAATAAAAGCAAATCTAACTCATTTAGAGAAATGTAAAAAACACTTAACAGTCACTACCAAGGAAAGCAACTTTGAAAACTACTAACCGTATGGGTCATACATTTGACAGTTCTTTAAAAAATTCAAACACTATTTTTCTGGCATTTGGGCCTTTATTGTATAGGACATATATAGAGTGACAGAAAATATAAGAGGTGGGGACAACATGCACCCAACAGCATCAGAATCAAGAGACGATCATGCAACTAGGGCAACAAGGGCCGCAGCCTCAGTCAGAATTTACACTGGACTGTTTTTTAAAGCATATTTGGCTGTTATTATTACAAATTCAGGCCATATACAACGACTAAAATGCAACAAAGCTAAAATGGATCGACAAATATTCATAATATTTAACACTCAGTTATTCATACTTAATTATTTTGGATTTTTTCCCCAGCAGGACGTTTTGGCCGTAGACATCTTCATCTGTCGGACAAATGCACGTGATACCGGATAAAAGCCGTTAAATACCGGCTAACTTAAACCTCCGTATGGCATAAGCCATTACTGTAGCACCAGAGACAAGTGTACATTTACAGACATACATTGTCTGGTAGTTTAAGAGATTGAAGGAGGAGAGGAGGGCTGTATCAGAACAGCAATGGAGAACAAACAGTCCTGTCCCTTTCTGTCTCTCTCTTCTGCCATCACATTACCTCCATCAAGCCTCTGTGTGACCTCTGACCTGTGCACTCTGTGCCTGCATTAGCTTCATTCAGCTAACCTAATGCTTATGCTGAGACGGCAAACATCTGCTCAGCAGGAAATGCTTCTCAGAACCTGCCAGGAAAACCTAAACGTTGTCAATCCTCCTTCTAAGTAGTTATGTGCTAATAAAGAGTGTGTTCACATGGAAACTTATTGTGAACCATTATTCCAGAAATATGCCATTCTTTATGGTGTACTGGGCCGAATGAGATGTTAGTGTCAAACTCTTACATTATACATGTCACACTGCTTAAAGATTCAGCTGAGCAAAAAAAAAAAGATGAACTTCAGTTCTTATATATATACTTACCCTAAAAGGGAAAAAGGAGACCTTCCTCTGACTCTGTCAATGTTACCAATCACCATCATAAGGAAAAATAAAACTAGTAAAATTTAAGGAGGCCCATATCAAGCCTGGATCGGCTACTGCACGGCTGCATGGTTTATATGAGGGAATGATGCTTACTATACAAAGAAATTTTGGTGATGACCGAGAACGAAAACTGACCAGAACATTACAACCATTTGGCTGCCCATGATATGCTTGGATGGAAATGTGTAATGCTGGAATGAAGCCAGTATAGATAATCAAGTTGAGGTGTCATGTTAGATACTAACATGCTTCTGATGTTTGAGAAGAAGCCTTGATGCAAGTTTAATCAAAGAGTAGCAAAAACAGAATGCATCGTTTGCATCAGGCAGACTTTTAGCAGCGTAATATTGTCAGAATAATTCAAAGCTAATTTGACGTTTATGCTTGAACAACAGTGAAACCATACACAGAGTTTACCAAAACATAAGCTAATATAGAGTTAAGACCAAACTGCAAGCTTAAGTGTTCCTTTGTTTGATACAGACGCCACAGATTTGAAATGGATAGATTAATGGGGACCTCTCCTCAACACAGGATTTGTGATTATTCAGGTAGTTTAGTTGTTAGGTCCGATAATGTGCACACTTGCTGGTGTGCAAAAACCAGGATCACTTCCCCACTTATCTTGATTTATAGGATTTTTCAGAAATAATTGGTTATAATTGTAAAGCATGATGAACATTTTGCCATTCAATGTTTTTGACAAAAAAAGACATGATCACGAGACAAAAGGAAGTATCTATTTGTGTTAATTCTATCAAACTATCTAACACCAGGCAATGTCCTATCTATCTTTAGTAATTCCATGAATACAGTGCTGAGGGGCAAAACATGCTGTCCTCCTGCTAATGAAGCTTTCAGCCCTGCGCCACAACCACACAATGACAGCTGGCAGGGGAGGGGCAGGAACTACACGCCATGAAATAAGAGGGGGTAAAAATTGATTAGCAATTTTCATTTGCGCTAAGCTAAACAAAAGAAGGCTTGTGCCCTACTACGCATATCATCATGGGGTGGAAGAGGAGGAGGGTAGTTAGTGTTGATGGTGTTGGGGTGGGATTGGATGTGATCTTTCAGAGCTCAAGGCATCTATTGTTTAGTTAGAGAGGATGTGGGTGTGGGGGAGCAAAGAAGGATGAGGGAGAGACGAGGATGAGGGATGGAGAATGAGGGAGAAGAGGGGAAACCAAAGACAGAAGAGAGGAGGAAAGTAGAGAAGAGAACTGTCAGAAAGAAGAGGAAGGAAGAAAACAAGGAGGCAAACAGGGGAGGAGGTAGGTAAAAGTGAGCCAAAGAGAGGAGTGGAGGAAGTGGGAACAAGAGCAGGTAGGGAAACACTGAGGGATGGAGATGGGACACAGGAGAGGGTTAAAAGAATGGTGTGTGACGTGAAAACGATGGAAACCTTGGAGAAGGAAGGAGAAAGGTGCGAGAAGGTGTGAAAAGGGAGCTTAGGAAGAATCCAGCTGAGGTTTAAAGAAGGAATATTTCTCTTGATCTTAATAATATTACTGTCAGGATAAACTATTACACAAATCAGGCCTTCATCATACAGTTTATCCTGTATTTGATAGGGATAGAGACAATATACATACACAAACTGAAAACAGCAATCCCATGCATCTATCATACATGTACGTAGTGTTAATAGCATTTGGATTGGTGTCCGTTGTTTTTTGGGGGTATGGGTGATGCCTGTGCAAATGGGAGATGAGGAAAATATAAAGAGGATCATAAGTAATTGATTGTGGGATATTCTGGAAAGAAAATAGAAAAAGCATTCCGAGAGGAGGGTGAGTCCGGGGTCGAACAGTTCATGACCAATTCTGAAAATGAAAGCTGAACCCGGACGAAGTAGCAGCGCTCTTTCAAAAACAAAAGTAAAGTGGCAGGGGGGGGGAAATGTCACCATCACTTTAAAGTTATTAAAGCCACTGAATACAGAGGCTCTGACAATGGAGAAATTTGCCAACCCTGATGAAAAAAAGTGCTGTACGTGTGCAGTACTGTGGCCAAGCCATGTTGTTGTATGGGCAGTTTTCTTGAAGGGTTTTTTGGCATGACTAGGATGCATGATGGTTTATTAACAGTGACACCAATGCACCTCTGTGTGTATATGTGTGTGTCTGTCGTTTCAGCAGGTTGTCATTAATTTTAGCTTCTTATACACATGAACACATGCACACACACACACACACACACACTAATGAATGCAAAAAACGGCGAGAAAAACAGCAGCTGGTAAGTGAGTGAGAGGGGGGGGAGAAATCAACAACTTTTAACCAAAAGACTGTACACAACTCTAAATTTAATTTTCTGCAAGATTAAGCACAATAATGACTAGCTTTATAAAAACCCATAACTAATGGCTTCCAATGAGCCAATCTATAGGCATTGATCTGCTCAGTATCTCATAGACTTGCACTGCAAAGCCTATAAATGAAAAAGGGGAGAGGCAGAGGGATGAAAAAAAGAAGACAGGGGAGGATGGTATGGAAAAGATGAGAGTAGGAGAAGAGAGAAGAGGAGAAGTGGTGGGGGTGAGAGAGAGAGAGAGAGAGAGAGAGAGAGAGAGAGAGAGAGATGCAGAGAGGGATATAAAGGATACAGATGAGAAGTAAAAGAGTAGGGCAAACTATAGAGAAAGTGCAAAGAGAGCAGAGACGAGTGTGCAAAGACAAGTCTTTCTGTAAAAAAAATTATTGCCCTCACCTCGTCTATTATCAAAGAACACATGGTAAATGGTAAATGGACTTGAGCTTATAAAGCGCTTTTGTAGTCTTCAGACTACTCAAAGCGCTTTTACACCACATGACACACCTACCCATTCACACCCATTCACACCCTGATGGCTGAGGCTGCTATGTAGTGAGACCATCAGAAGTAACTAATCCCATTCATACGCATTCATACGCAGCGGGAGCAATTCAGGGTTAAGTGTCTTGCCCAAGGACACATCGGACATGTTACTGCAGGAGCTGGGGATCGAACCCCATCGACCTTCTGGTTGAGAGACGACAACTGTGAAAACTGAGCCACGGCCTTCATACGTTTGTTTAAACAATTAACAAATGTCATTAAGAATTTGTAACAAAACCTTAAATAATATTTAGTTAAATAAATCAACAAAGATCTTAAGAAGGACAAGACACGAAAATACTCTGGATAAACATATCCAAACTCTGTATACTCTGTCAATGAAGGATTCTAAAGAACTGAACATCTTGGCCTGACCGACTTCAGTACAAGTTACAAGTATGAGGGGTTTTCACTTCACTCCAAAAGGCCCTTCACAAATGCATTTAATCAGAATCAACCGGAGTTTTCAATATTGATTAAAAGCAGAAATTCAAACGTGTATCGTGATTAATAGCATTTTGAATCACATGTTTGAATATCCCTTATTGATTATTAAAAAAGTTTTAAGATGCTTTAT
Organism: Tautogolabrus adspersus; assembly: GCA_020745685.1. Lineage (NCBI taxonomy): Eukaryota > Metazoa > Chordata > Actinopteri > Labriformes > Labridae > Tautogolabrus > Tautogolabrus adspersus. The sequence goes on from CM036535.1 coordinate 12,666,678, forward strand.
TGGCATGAATGGTAACAACCGTTATTGACAAAGCAAAAATGATGAAACAATCAACAACATTAACTTAACCACAGAGAAAAAGGAACTTGGCGATTAAATGTAAACAACTAAAGAAGATGGTAAAAAAAGTGAAATGTCTGATGTCACAAGGTGGATATTACATTAAACTCGTCATTAAGCTGTCTGGGAGTTTTTTAAAGTGAAATGAGGAATTCAAAGGAGAGGTGCAGTTTTTTTTTAACATCACTGGGCCTACAAGGAGACACTGCTGTCTGTGCGTGGGCTCAGCTACGGTGCACCTAAAGTGACAAAATAGCACGGGATCAATAAAATACATAAAAAAAGTGAATGCATTATTTTCAGACCTTAATGTCACGCAATGAACACTGACTGCTCTAATCTGAAGTTATTTCTTTGAGTCAGCATGAGTCAAACTATGTGAACTTCATCAGAATTAGAAAATGATAGCTAAACTGTTAGTTGTTGCTTTAAACACACTCAGGTGTAAATATGTTATCCAACCACAACACTGTACACATCACTGCAATGTGTTAATGTTCTTTAAGGTTACAATGACTGCATCATCTAGAGTTTGTAATCCTCTAACAACAGCAGTATCTTTTTGTGCCGTGAGCAGGATAGCACAACTGGCAAAACATGTTATAATGCAAACCATCATTGTGTTTTTATTTGACTTTTTTTTAAGGCAATTAGCCTTCTAGTGGTATTTTATATTGCTAATCCTACACTTGATAGCCTTTTAGAGGCTCAATAATGAAAAACTAAAGGTGGTGGCATGTGAGGAGGGAGAGGAGTGGGTGGAGGGAGTGAAATGAAACAATCCTCTGCTGAGAACGCACAGAAGCTTAAATCCAGAGAGGGCTGCTTGCGTTAATCCCCATGGATTAAGCTTCTAAATACTCCTATTCAAGCCAATTAATTCATGCATATATCTGTCTCCAGCTCTTTTCATGTCATTTAAGATGATGGAGGGTGACTTCCTGAGAAATCAGGAGGAGGGTGGATATGTATCTACATTAATGCATACATGGCTCTCCTTTCAGGGCCATGTGGCTATATACATCGTGATGGGTATGCGCATACACACACACACACACACACTACATTAAAGAAGTATACATTGAGAGTTTAATGGGGAAATGGTCGTATGAGTGTGAGGATTGAGAGGGGCCTCCAAAAGTTGACTGATGTATTCTGACAGCGGAATACTAATCACGAGATCAACCTCTGGCTAAATCTACAGGATCTCACTGGGGCTTCTGGCTGGGAGAAGCATAAAAAGGATTAGCAGTAAATACAGAAGGCTTATACAGAGCAGAGACACCGGTGGACAGACTCAACATCTTGAAACAAAAGGTTGAGGGGAAGAAGAAACTGAGGATGCTAAAGATGTAAAGAGGGATCCACGCAGACAGAGGACGAGCACATTAACTCAAAGTTAAGGAAATTATTCTAATGAGGTTTCCCAAGGATGGTGAAAAGGTTTAATCGTCCAAGCAAACACATTGGAAAAAGATGGAAGGAAATTAATCAACATTTAAATGACCATTGCTGCAGTTTCCAGATTTTAGTACATTTGCTCCTCAGGATGGCAAAGTGGAAGGAAAGGTAGGAAGGAAGAAAGGAAGGAAGGACAGAAAGAAAAGACAACAGCAAGAAAGAAAGAACTCTTATTATTCCTAACAAGCCTCAACATTTTGTCATTCAGTCTTTGCTGTAATGTCCCAAATTATATACTGTCCCTTCTAACATCATCAGGGTCTGATGTGGACTGCAGTCTGTGGTGTTTTAGAAGCCTCAAGTCTCTGATTACCAGTCTCACTGTGTGCGTATGTGTGTGTGTGTGTGTACAGTGTTTGTGGTGTGTGTGCGTGTGTGTGTGTGTGTGTGTGTGTGTGTGCGTGCGTGCGTGCGTGCGTGCATGTGTGTGTGTTTGTGTGTGTCTGTCTGAACAAGCTTGGTGGCAGGCAGCAACCGCTGCATATAGTATTAATAGGAACTCACATCACCCAGAAAGGCTTCCGGATTTAAAAAAAAAGGCTCACATCAGGCCGACATTTACAATCATATAACACCTTCCAGACCATATACAAACTTTCAGGGTAATTGCAAGTAGTCTGGGTACCATACAGACACAAACCTAAGCCCAACTTTAACTACAACTGGAAAAGGGTGAAAAGTAAAGATTTAAGGATGTCAAGTAGAGGAATCAAATGAAATAGTCCTAAACTAGGATAAAGATAAGCTATGGTGAGGTAGCACTCATGGCCCAAACTGTGTTGGTTCCAAGACTCAGCGGCCAGGTCCTAACCACTAATAGTTATCATATAATGTGATTTTTTTTTAAACATAGGGTTAAAAAAATATGTCCTTGGCTTCCCACAGACAGTTGATATTACTGCTGGGGGGGAACAACTTTGATCGTATTTAACAGTTCCTGAAGCCATAACTCAAACAGCTGCAGACTCAGCACCTGGGAGCGTTTCACCCAGGATGTGAACCACTGTGCCAATGCTTGACCTCAGAAAAAGAGTCAAATACTTTAATAAAAGATAACAAACATTTGTCAATTGTCATTTTAGGTTAAATAACCACAAATGACTAACAAGTCCTTATCTTTAAAATACTACTATACTGTACAGACCAGGAAAGCAGAGGCGCATGCTAAATAATCTTAAGTCTTTGTGGTTGGATCATAATATCATATCTGAACATCATTCAAAAAATATGAAGAAGAGGAATCAATACTCACAATTTGATCAAACATTATCTCTACCACAACTCGTCTGATAAAACTTGCTTTTAAATGGGTAGTACATAAGCCTACAACTAAATATTGTTACTAGTTTATGTGATGCTTCTTTACTCAGAAAGGCAGTGTAGAGGTGTGAGCTCATAAACTCTTCTCTTCTTACCTGTTATTCTTCAACTCACGTAACTGCTGTAAGGTGTTGTCTGTCCTCAGATACTGAAGGGGGGTTAGAGAAAAAATATTCAGCTGGGACCCTCTTGTCAGATTAATAGTGCACTGCAGAATATAAAGAATGGGGACATAAAGAGCAGAACACATACAGGACTGACCAGCAGGACCTCAAAAGTGTAGATCTGAGCATGTTTTATGACAGCTCAGATGAACGGAAAGCATCGTACTCTCAATCTCTGAACTTCTCATCCTTCTCACTTTCAGTCCAGGCTCTGTCTCTCACCTTACCCTCTGATTCTCCGTTTCTATTAACAGTCACACTAACTCTCTTACTCTCTGATCTGACATCGGTCTCTCTGATAGACCAAACCCAGCTCGTTCACTGACCAGTGACACATTTTAATTATTGAGCGGCTGACCTAAATTGGTTAGCTTGGAACAGCCACACACAAACAAGTTGCTTGCTCGTACACACGAGCATTTGCACACCACACTCACACAATCTCACTACATACTGCACGCTTACATGCTCACCCTGGGGACAGTCTCTTAAGTCTAAATATATATACTGTGAACATCATCAACTCTGCCTGTTACTCCTCTCAGCTCATTGATTCTATCAGCATTAATTATGATGAGAATCATGCAGTGAAGACACATTTTTATCAAGTACTGTGATGCATTACAGACTGATATACATTCATGTTCTTCAAGCAGCATTTGAAGAAATGTCTTGAACAAATACTCGTTCGTCAAATACATTACACACAAATAAGTTATTCAGGTCTGGCATAAATGGAACTCATGAGGACAATTCATCATAGAGTTAGTAGCAGTTTTATGTAAGTACCCTGTTAACTTTTATTTTCATAGTTTGCTTAAATAAAATGTTGTTTGAGATGGCTATGCGCTAAATCGGGTTTTCTGACAGCCGTATTTTTGTTACCACATCATAATTAGAAGACAGTATAATAATATACAAACATCATTTCTGTACTATGATCGATTACTACAGTTTGAACCAACATTCAGAGTATTATTTGCCAAATAGATAATACCAAATCACTTTAAGATTGTTCTCCATGCTTTAGTATCGAACTGGCAAATGATGCTCTAAGACTAAGGTACAATGCTGTCAAGTCCTGTCAGAGTTCCCTTTAAAGGTACAGGGGGGTTCAAATAATCAATAACATTTATGATAGAACACTGAAGTGTACTGGAAACATGAATCTTGTGATATGCCTTTCATAACTGGAGCCGGGTAAAAGAGGAATGATAAGTATACTTTGGTATGCCTTCTATGCGCTTAGTATGCTTAAATTTAATATCTAAATATATCCATAGGAGTACGATCCTCGTCACACTTGTCTCCGTACAAATGATCAAACACAGTCAATGATACTGGACATGTGATATCCACATCGCTAAATAAGACATGATGCAACCAGGGCATTTTTAGATTAGGGTGTGATGATATCCTACCAAGAATATCAGATGCATTTCCCCCTGGTTCTACTTCATAGCAAATGTGAGAGGGGAGTGGTTAACCTGCCAGCCAAGTTCACCATGTCATCCTTTTGATACTTCAATCCATGAAATGGCACACTTCTCCAGCAATGTCGTTAATCTCAACAACTCATGACACGAGAGATACTTTGACTGTCGTTATATTTTGATGAGCGTAACCCAATTGGGTTGCATGGCATGCTGTGTGGCTTGTGGCCTATGATTAGTTACAAATAGTTCAATGGGTCACACAGCTTGGCACTGATCCGGAGACCTCATAGTCTATTTGAACATAACTTCCCTCCGAAACAACAAAGTACAGCAGCTGCATACAAATCTGTTTGGCAGGAAGACACTATTTTCAAAAAATATCAATAGAGTCTTTACACCATTAAACAATCCGTGAGTACTCCATCTTTCAGGCTGATTAGAACTTTCTCAAGTCGGACAGTTTTAAACCTTCCAGTCATTGACCCAACAGCTCAGTGGCAGGTTGTAAAAAGTGAAAGGTCTGAGTCAAAGTTCTGATGCTGACTCACTATAGACTTTCTCTGCTTGTTACAGGTGGTTTCAGAGCAATGGCATGATGTACCAGTTGAGGAAAAATAACAGACCTTTACTTCTGCTCCTTAAGTGTTTCATGCTGCATATGTTATAGACAACTTAACCACATACATATGCATGATAATGTGGACACGCCAACATAAACACACACACATACACACACACACACACACACACACACACACACACACACACACACACATAGAGTCACAGGGATCTCAACATGGAGCTTCATGCATGCATGCGTTTGTCTATGAAGTTTGGCACTGTGGTTCTTTGGTCCATACGGCGTTTTGTATTTGCTATAATCCCCTGTCAACAACACTTAGGCAGGCACACAATAGCAAAGAAGATCGGCAGCCAAACCCCCTTCACTGTAAGCTTGGCAGGTCACTGAGCAAGCAGCAGGTTACACACACAAACAAACAGTACTGCACATGTACAACCATACAACACAAACACACATGTCCCGCTGAGGTGCACGTTACTCACACTGTCTCCCGGCCCTCTTCAAAGAGTTGCAGTGCAGTTCTCAAGGACACGGCAGTCAGACATCTCCCCTCTCTTGCTTTCTCTCCTCTCACTCTCTCTGTCCCTCTCCCTCTCCCACTTCTCATTTGCTTCTCGCTTGCAGGACGCTGCCACAAAAGATGCAAGTGTGTCGCTGCTTCTCTGCTCTCCTTCTCATTCCTTCCTTTTTCCTCTCTCTCCTTCTCCCTCCACTCCCCTCGCCGCTCGGTCTGCAGCTGAGAGGCAGAGCTCATTTTCTAAGCCATGAAGCCGGGATTCTCTGTTTTTCTTTCAAGTGCCGGGTAGTATGAGAATGAGGAAGTGAGGGAAAGAGGTTGGGAGGGAGTGAAAGGAGAGGAAAGAGCGCTGGGTGAACTGACCAAACTGATGAACCACTCCAGGACACCACGTTCTGCAGACAGTCGGCCGGAGTGAGGCTGCAGGGAGAACAAACAGCTGACCTGTGAAGCAGAGGAAGATGTAGAAGTAGGGGAGTGAATCTCTCCTTAACAAGAAGATCTAATTAAAATCTCAATTCAAATGTAATGATCTGATTCATTAACCATTCGTTCAAATATAGAACGAGCCGCTTCGATTTAGTCCGGTTCCATATCATCTAATGCAAATTGATTAAAGAATTCCAAGTCATTTTTTTCTTACACTTAAAGCAAAATATTGAATTCCTTCAACAGGCACAAGTTAAAGCTAATTTAACAACTTTAGGAGACGTGTGTGTGTGTGTGTGTGTGTGTGTGTGTGTGTGTGTGTGTGTGGGGGGGGGGGGGGGGGAACTGCATGACAGAGCTGACAGAGTGGGGGGGACTGCTGCAATAATCTTATTGATAATGAAACAATTTAATTTTTTTATCTTTTCATGATTTCTCTTTGATTGTGAATATAAAGTCTACATGATGTTCAGGCATCTTTATTGCCTTTCAATCTTCATCTACCAGTTCTTCTTTGTCTTTATTCTTAAATTGAAAGCTAACTCGGTTAAATGCTGTGTGTTTCATATCATGTTACTGACTTTAACTGCATTAACCAGGTCATGAAAGCTCTCAACAATACTGTAACCACAGACTTTAGCCAATTTGTGACTGGGAGATTAGTCTGCTGCTGTACTTTATCGCCTTTCTCCAAAGTGTACAGACGGGCAGACATTTGGAAAGGTTTCTCTTCTTCATAGTAAGTTCACATGACTTGATTTCTGAGGGGTAGAACTGGAAATTGCTTCAACAATTTCAGACGTTTTATTCTACTCCTTGTATGATAGTTGGCTAACAAGCGAGCCACCTACCATAAATGTTATTCTCGTGTGAAGGTTAAAGGTCAACGTAAGAGTCTCATGAGATTTAAAGCTCAGAGCAGAGTTTGCAGAAAGAAATACGAGAACAAGTAACAACGTTAAAATCGGGCGTTTGACTAGTTCATCTTCCATTTAAACCAATCCAAGTTTCTGCAGACTGATGCACTCGAGTATTTCACGTTATGATCGGTCACGATTCGTATTGGTTTATCTTTCCACCCCTTTAAGAGAAAGTAAGAGAAAGAGAAAGATGGACAAAAACAATAATAATTTGAGGTGTATGAGGGAAAACATTGGGAGGTCAACATGTATAACTTGTTGCCTGTTGTGTCTGTGACCATCTAAGAAAACTTGTAATTATAAAACTGAATTAAAATATTCTTGTGAGGCTGAACAAAAATGTACAATTTAGAGAATATTTTGTTATGAAAAATTAGTGTATGATGCAATAGGGCCCAAAAAAAAGTTGAGAGAGGGAAATGATTAGGAGAAACTACTGAATGAAGAGATGAGGGAAAAATAGAAAGAAGAGAAGAGAAAATGTCCTAACAAGACAGGAGGAGAGAAGTGGAGGGCTGGTTAGAAAAGAGGAAGTCTAAGTATTCCCCACAGTCTTGCTGTCTTTTCTGAAAAATGGTCCCCGCAGGCCCGATCCAGAAAGAGGTAACACAAACAAACCCAGAGAGCAGAAACAAACATCTATTTATGGAGGAGGGGGGTCCAGTTTCCCAGCCATATATGCTAGAAGCTTTTTGACAGTGTTACCAATTCAGCAGTTTAGGAGCAACAACTAAGAGAGGAGAGGAGAGGAGAGGAGAGGAGAGGAGAGGAGAGGAGAGGAGAGGAGAGGAGAGGAGAGGAGAGGAGAGGAGAGGAGAGGAGATACTTCGTCCACAAAAAAAATGACTGACTTAAGTATACAGAGATAGCTCTAACCAACTCCACGGACAGAAATAAAAGTACATCACATGCAGATCATCATTTACTCTACATGAGTACAATTTGAAAGAGTCTGACTATATAATTAATGTCTTTTAAAAGTAGGTTGTTGCTCACTGGTCTACTTCCTAGCAGTCTGTCCTCTCTCCTAATCCCCCCACCCACCCCCACCCCCTCTCTCTCTACACACGCACAACAGGTACATTTAACTTTAGGTGCAGCATCTGTAGTATGTTACAGGCAGTATTTAGTGATTTGTTTACGTGTTTAAGTTTGTCATAAAATTAACTGTTACAATTTTTTTAATGAATTGAATTTTTAAAATGTAAAATTAGTCATGGGATATGTTATAACTCCTTTTTTTTTTTTCAACTAATGAGCCACTATTATGGTTCTGCAGCTGAATAACATCGTGCCAGCCACTTTTCTGTCTCCTTTAAATAGATGATGAAAGAGTCCCAGAACAGTCAAGTAAGTGTTGAACGTTCACCCAAACACAAGAAAGAAATGTTCATTTAAGTCTGACTGAAAAAGTCACGAGTCTAATTCCAACTGAAACTGTGTAGCCCCTTCAGGGCCAAAGAAAAGCTATGCTGCAATTTCACTAATGAAGACACAGAAATTGATTTGCTTTGAAAATGCACCACATCAGCAGTGGCTTATCCAACATGAGATCAATCAGAGGACCTGATCAAACATTGTCCATCAAAATCTAAATGTGTCGCACAACTCTTTTCCAAATAGCTGAAAAAACCTTGAACAGGAACCACTTTTTCTTGTAAAGTTTGGGTTCAACTGTTGATCTAAATAATCATTTAAAGCAACAGATCTGTTGGTTTCTGTAGCTGTGAAATTCGGCTTTCACAGTGCTGAATGAAGGATGTGTGGATTTTCATCTGCTTGAAGTGAAAGCCTTTTCTTTTCTCACCTAATGTCACTGAGCTCCATTCATCTATATCTTCTTAAGATTTGACTTTAATTTGTTCTTAAGAAAATTCTGAAGATATTCATGACATGTTCTTAAAAAGCTGAATTTGTCCCTAAATTGATGAATGCCATGTCCTAGTAAACTGGAAGCTTGTGCATGATTGTCCTAATAGACATAGAAAAACTACCCTTGCACTGTATGCCCATATAAGGACATACGACTTCAGGGTCGCATACACACAGAAGCAGCCCGACAGTGAAAAAGAGAAGTTGAGCAATGTCATAATGCCCACATTCAAATCTTAAAAAAAGTGGATGTAATGTTGTTTTAATGACGTCTCTAGGAGCATCACCAGTATGAAGAAAGAAATGAAATGGTGTTCTTCACACTGTAATCAGAAAAGGATGCACACCAGATGAAGAAAAAATAGTTAAATCTGGGAGGAAAATACCTGGAAACAAAAGAGAGACAGTGGCCAGACCTCATATTTATATTTTTGAATGAATGACTCAACCAAAGCTAAAATCTGATGCTGTCAAATGATGGAACTTGTGACAGCGTTGTGTGAAAAGGTAGATTGATTGTTGTGATGTAATGTGTGATGTTGTGAATTTTCAAGTCCAGAGTTTATAATCACAAACGAACATTTTGCTGTTCAGATCAAACATTTCATGAATGAGATCAAATTGAACACATTTATTTCCTGTACTTATGCACGTTAGCTAATCACATTAAAGTGCTAAATTAAGAATAACAGGATAAGAAAGTTTTACCCTGGCATATCAGCACTTATGTGCGTACGAGTGCTCTTAGAAAGTGCTCTCAGGGAAGAACAAATCCAAGATAAGAAAACGTTTGTGAAACCTACAACAGTCAGATGTAGAAACGTTTAACCTCCAGTGCACCAGGGAAGTGATCAGTAAAGCAGGGAAACACCTATTGTTAACATTTTAAAATATCAGCATGCCTTTCAGAAGGGATTTTTTATATAAATCTAATTAACTACACATAAATGCACTGTAATGCTTGAAATATTCTCTCAGATCAAAGTGGGATGTCAGAAAACTATCAATAAAACATGCAACAGATCTCAGGTTTCCTTCACTAGATAATACAAGAAGTAATGAATGTGTAAGCATGCATATCTCGAAAAGGACTTTGGTATGGCTTATCTCAATTTACAGAACAGAGATATCTTTTATCTTTCAGAGGATGAGTAAAGTTCTGCATCTGACAGTTCTTTCTCACTAATTCATCAAAATCCATCATCTCGTTCTTCTGCCGCTTTAAGATCACCACCTTAAAACAGAAACTCTTCAATTACTGCATTTTAAAAGATGTGATTGCACTGCAAATATTTTTTAATTGCCCCTTGAAATAAAATGTTTATGTATGCATTGCACCAAATAAAACACTTAAAGAATTGTTCCAAAGATGTGGAGAAAAGACAAGTGCTAATCCTTATCAGCAAAGGTAGCCACGAGAAGTAAAAAAAAAAATGCAAAAAAGCAGATAAAGGAAAAGACTGGGACATGGAGAAAGATGAAAAAAGCAGGGACACCAAGGAGGAGAAGAGGGTGGAGGGCAAGGACAGGGGTGAAGGGTGTAACTCACTCCTGTCCCCATCACCAGCGCCCAGTCCTAATTTACCCAGAACAATCAATCAGATCAGGAGGCAGACACTGATAGAGGACTACTATGCAACAGGATCCAGCACATACACACAAACACACACAGTGAGAGAGATGGAGGACTCGCATGCAACAGGATCTATTCACACACACATACTTTTATGCTGACTAGAGGGAAAAAAGTTTGCAGCTCATATCTGTAGCCTCTGAGCTGACTTCTACCAACTAGGCTGTACTGTGTACCAAAGTCACCGTCGCTCAGTGGGGTCACATGGAGGGGTCAGGGCCCAGGAGACATAGCAAGCACAGAGGGAACAGAACAAGAGAGAGAGGGAGCAAGAGGGTGAGATAGAGGAGAATAACGGCCAACAATAGGAAAATGGAGAGAAGGAGACAAAGAAAAGAGTACAGTGCAAAATAAATAGAGGACGGAAACGGCAACGAACAAGAGGACAAAGTGAACACGCACTGACATGCTCTCAGAGAAAGATGAATGCTCCGACACAGAGAGAAGTCAAAGAGGGAGAAAAAAAAGGTGGTTTGTCAGCCGCTCAGGTACAGAAAACACAGGTATTGTAAAATAAACAGATTCACACAAACGCAACAGGGAGATTGATACAAAGCCGAATTGTGTTCCTGGCTGTCTATCTGTGAAACACAAGTATAACCTTACTCTTACTGCAGCACACTTAACGGTTTCTTTCTTTTGTTTTATTATGAAGTGTTCTTGTGACGACACAGAGCCCCAAATCCCTCTGAGTGGGTGTACAAGCTGGATGAAGAATACGCCAATATGGACAAACTTTATTTTCAAACGATTAAGGTAAAATGATATGGCAGCACATTATAATGAGCCTGTATCCACAGGAAACATTTGTAGGACTTCATACTCTCTTCCTTATAATCTGAATTAAATGTTGGGGGTTTTAGATTTTGTCAAGTTGGAATTTGTTAGATGTTTAGTATCAGGATGCATGTTTACTGAGCAAGATCAAATCATCACAAATCAAAGATGTCCCATGAGCCTGTGGTACCAGAGTCTCTTACAACTAGGCCACAGTGTGACATTAATAGCAGTTCAGTAAACAAGCTCTTGCTGGGTAGAGGACTAATGAATTACATCAAAATACTATTCTCAATCTGAAAAAAGGAAATATATTTACATTTTTTCTGGGGTTTGCCTGGACGTACTTGGTATCATCTGGCCTTTCTAGGACTGATGACAGTAAAAAATATATCTTCTGAGAAAAACATCATGAATCTCAAGCGCATAAAATCATGCTGATTGAATTTATGACTAATTTATTTGACTTGAAACTAATTGGAGCAATGCTTTATTTATCCAGTAAATTATCCCGAAGGGTCTCCCTGTTTGTGTGCCTGCATGATACAAACAGAGGGGGGGGGGGGGGGGGGGCATGTGAGATTTTCACTATCTATTTTAAATGATGACACTTTTAATTTAGGCCCTGCAAAAGAAATTAAAAAGCATAGCAGTTATTAATGAAGATGGAGCATAATGAGAGCAGGATACAAATTAAACACACACACACACACAAAGATTCAACGTGAGATTGTCCTCAAACTGAACAATATTTCATAAAAACTATCAGGTTCTCCCTCACAACAGTATCTGGTGTTGATGTTTATAAGGTAACTGGTAGTTAATTGTAAGAGATATGTAAATACTTTGAATGGAAATCTTGTCTTAGTGCGTCTTTATGATTTCAGATTCTCTTTAATGCTCCTCTCATTTGTTCATGTTTTGGACTAAAGATGCTCCAGTGTCTAATACAGGAATTGTGTGCTCAGTTACTTATGTGCATTCACAAGTTTCAGGCAAAAAGGATCATTTTGGCGCGCTGTCCTATCAAAATAAAGGCTGAAGCCCAAAAATAAATCTTTAAATAAAAAAATAAAGAAAGTGGAAAAGATTTTCTCCGAGCATGAGAGAAGTTTATATTGACAGAAACAAAAGCTAAATCAGAAGTATGTTTCGATGTGGCAGTGATGCGGCACTCAAAGTCATGTTTCTCTCCGCACTGTTCAAGTCATTGAGGCTGTAAATTGACTGAACAAGGAAACAGGCTGTGGTCTTAGTCTTCCCTTAATTTTGTTACAGGTTTGCCAATCTCATGCCATTAAATGTACAGCCTGCATAGCACTTCTATTGATTAACAAATGACAACGGCGTCAATGTGTCGCAATGTGCACTCGAGGTCAGGGACTTATTGCCTTCTTTCAATTCTTTCTTTTCTCCCTCTTGCTCTCTCTCTCATCCTTTCCTCCCTCTCCCTAAATAGATATTGAAGTTTTCTATTTAAGGCAGATGCTGTTTAACTTCCTTGGGTTGGGAAGTGAAAGGCAGGCAGAGGGCCATCCATCTCGCTATCCACCTGCTGACATTTTTAAACGCTATCGACACCCGCTGCCAGCATTAACATGCAAAACCGCACTGCACGTTTGATTTCATTAGCTCATTGTGCGCAGGGTTTTCTCTTGCTCTGTCGGTAGGATTCTGGCTGCAATTATTGGATTGGATGCAGAATTGGCAAATATTTCGACTGTCAGAGAAAGGATGTTTCTGCACATTTTGGAAATGGTACTGTATGTAAAGCCACTAAAGTAAAGTTGCAACCTCAATAAAAGAACAACAAAGTAAGGGGGAGAAAGAAACACGAACAGGTGAAATTACTCATTTGCAAATAAATCTGATTTTTTTTTTTTTTATGTTTCCTTTTTTTGTATAAAAAATTATTTTCACACTTTTTCCATGTACTCAGGTCCTCCCGATTAAATATTTGAGCCTTTTTTTCCTGCCACCCTTTTGCTGTCTCTCTCTCTCACAAACAAACACACGCACACACACAGAAACACTGTACAGAGAAAGCCACTGGGGCTAGGAAGCGGAGTACTGTATCTTTGCTGCCACCTAATGCAGATATCACACATGCTGTCTCCGAGCACCAGGAGGCTTTACTCTACTTTGTCTCCAGCTCAGGCTTTGGGTTCTTTAATCCTGCCGTGCAGGGTTTCAAACACACTCACAGGTCCTGTGCTCTTCAGCACTGTGGCAGGCCTTAGGTGGCCGGGGACTTTGTTTTCCACGGGTGGGGGTGCGCAAGGCATTTGTGATATGCTAATTTAATCATTTTTGTCCAATCCCCACCTTCAGTCTCTCAATTTTGCACCTATCAATCTAATCACTTCATCGGGATTCCTGGAGCAGGTGGAGAGAGGGAGGAGAGGGGGAGACACAGAGAGAAATAAATAGATAGGTGGAGTAAAAGAGACTCTGGCTGCGCAAATATCATAACAGCAGCCCTTTCATCTATGAGCACATGTGGCCTCCATCCACCTCCCCCCCTAACACACACACATCCCTAATGCTTTTAATTTTGGTGATGGTTCACTTTAATTATTATGAAAATTAAATCAAATGTAATCGGCGGATTAATGCGACCGATGAGATAATTCAGCCGCATGGAGATGAGAGCAGGGTAGATCATCTATAAATCTCCACAAAAACGCTCAGGAGGAGGCAGGCAGGAGGCATCCGGCTCCACAAGATGTAAAGTCAGGTTACACTCGTATCTTGTTCATACATCATTGCTTAACCATTTTTCATGGGCTGCAGAGAAATAGATTTACCCCATATTAACAAAACAGTGTGATGTTTATGACTTGGTTAGCCTACCTCAATGCCTTTTTAAACAGAAAGTACAAAATAAATCATATTTCTTTATGTGAAAATTTGACATGTCACTTTTGAAAACTGTACCTCTATCCATAATACACAAACAGTATGTGGTAGACACAATACTGTATTATAGAAACAAGGTAAGAGTTCTTTTTGACCCATCAGTGTTGTATATTTTGATAATGTTAAAAAAAAAGAACAGGGATATAATTCTCCATAAAGTTACTTCACTATCTGCCATTGACCAACCTAGGCAACAATGAGAAATGAGTGGACGCTTTTTTTCAAATTCTAAAATACTAATTATTGTGTTTTAGAAACTTTTAGACCAGATTCTTAGGATAAGTAAAGATGGGGTCAGAGAATCTATGATGGCAGTGCTGGTTGAAATAATTTGATGCTGAAGTTGGAAATTGACCATCAATAAACACATTTGTAAAGATGATGAGAGAAAAAATGAGCCGTTGCGTCCGTGCACATCTGTGATTTTTAGTTTCACAAACAGCACGTGGTAGTAAGCGATGTGATACACTACCAGTAAAACAACTGTTAAGAATGATTTGATAAAGAAGACAAATCTAAAAGACGTGGAGTTGTAGTGATGAAGGGAAATCTAAAGATTATGTCGATGAATAAGTCACCAACAACTGATCCTAAATGTAGGGCAAAGACACAGAAGAAAAACAAACGTGTTTGTGATTGCTGCCAACTGAGGATCGATGAGTATTAAGAAATTGAGAAAAGTAATTAAGACTGTGAAGACTTCCAATGACAAAAGGCCTCGACTATCATTGAGTATGAAATGTTTGAGAAACTCGCATGGAACTGTCAAGGTTGTTTTTCTCTGTTTTCATGTTTCTCTGTTTAAGTGTTTGAGTAACATGACAAGTGTAGTTGTTGAGAAATTCATTGTATTTATAACTTTTATTACTTGTTTTTAGTTTACGTTATTTTCCAATATATATTTGTATCTTTTCCGCCTCATTGTGACCCATTCTCTGGTCCCTTATACCATTTTTCTTCAGTCTCTCATTTCCTTCAACTATTCCCACTGCTTTTATTCCATCTCTTGTCATTTATCCCATTCCTCTCTTAACTTTAAAGCTACTTCCTTTGTTTTCCTTCCTCCTAACCTCCATCTCTGCCGCCCTTAATCACAAAGTGTGAGGGAACTGATAACCGTCTATTACCATATGTTGCTCCGTGATTAATGTTCTCTGGTCCTTCTCGATGCTTCTCATTCATAGCTCATGTCATGGCCCATAAACTAATACCTAAAAGAGATCTGCCAGATGATTCCCACTCTAAAAAAGGAGGGCAAGAGAAAGAGACACTCAGAGGAAAAGATACTTATACTTAAGAGTAGTAAAGGGCAAAAGGAGAGCAGCTGTTAACAGCTCTGTAGGAAAGTCAAAGATGAAGAAAGGGAAAGAGAGAGAGCTCTTCTTGCTGTGGCACTGATTGAAATATTTAGTTCCATTTTGTCTGGCAGAGCAGGTGTCAGCGTTATGCCAAATGGAGTTATTAAGGGCATAAATCTGAGGCAAGGGCTGATTTGTGGCGGCATATTTATTAGGTACCACCATTCTGTTAT
This sequence comes from Tautogolabrus adspersus, assembly GCA_020745685.1. Lineage (NCBI taxonomy): Eukaryota > Metazoa > Chordata > Actinopteri > Labriformes > Labridae > Tautogolabrus > Tautogolabrus adspersus. Next base: position 12,682,300 of record CM036535.1, read on the forward strand.
GAATCCATTGATAACAAGTGACACGTATTGTGATATCTGGATGAGGAAGAAGCTTCCATCATGTACCACCACATGGAAAAGTCCCTGCTAACATGATTTTTTTTTGTCAATTATGACTCTCCATTGAAATTGCATCCCCATAAATTAATTAGTCAACTTTCTGGTTATTGCTTTACTAAAGCTAAAAGCCTTAATTGCATAAAATACTAAAATTAATCCCACTTTCTGTTTCTCTGTTAGATTATTTGTTTTGTTTTATTTTCTACAACCTTGTTGATTTCACATATTCAAATGTAACTGTGCATTAGATTCTGAATTCTAAAATCACCGTATCTACAGTTAAATGATCTAAATTTAGAGCAGGTCAAAAAACTCAAAACAAAAAGTGATTCTATTATTTCATTTAAAAAAGCTCTCCCAAATGTATTCATGTCAGCATAAACTTCATATGTGTGAGGCAGCTAAGGAAATGTAGCTTTGTAAACCTTGGCAAGCTCCGATCAGTTTCCAGATGGCACACACTTAACAAATGAACACACTCGCACACACAGCCAACCAAAAAGACAGATTTAAATAATCCTGGGTTTTGACCCAAATTTGGCAAAGAATAGGCTATAGCAGGGGATGACATTAAGTAAGTGTGCTTGCACACATTTAGCTACCTTGCTTTGTTCTGATTCAGATGATAAAATGATGCATTGTTGTATATTTCCCTTGTGTCGTTTTGTGTTCACACTGCAATATTGTCAAAAAGGCCAAACCACACGCCAATGAGAGGGGGTCTTTACGCCATTACATCACAGTCTAATTTTGCCACTGCATAAATACAATACGCACTATGCATTGTGGGACCGCTCCAAGATGCTACCTAATGATAGCTAGTAAACTTACAAACAAAATAAATCGTGAGTTGACTTGAAGCAGCAAGGAGGTCAAATATATCATCCACATTTTGACAGATGAGCAAATTTGTCAAATGTTGGACACCACACAAAAAATACATTAGTTGAACTTGTGAACTTGTGTTAAGGTTTAACATGTGACCCTGTTAACTGGCGACTTTGGAGTGTCATCGGCAACTGCTGTCATGCTGGAAATGTTGTCTCATCCTCACTTTCAGTCAACCTACAGGCTGGGAACTGGATCTGAGGCGGGTTTTAAGCCCCTTGATAAACCGTAACACTGCACCCACCTGTCAATCAGGTCAGACAAGCACCTTGTTGTGAATAACGCTTAAAGTTAGTTATCAAAAAATGCATCCCCCATACAGTAGGTGCCGATCGAGACATGAGCTAATCAGGCTTGTGTTGTTTTTTGTACCAGGCAATAAACATGTTAATTTCTGCTTTAAAAACTGGCTCTTTTGAACCTTTAAGCGTGTATGTGACATCCGGTGCTTTTTGCAGCCAAAACTGATGAACTGCAGGATTTTGCACTTTTGCGTTGGCAACCTTTTACAACACTGAAAAAGCAGTGTCAGCAAACTCTGACAGCAAAGCACGAGATCAGCTAGGCAAAAGTGGAAGTTCTAATGATGAGACAAATTCCCCTGGTTCGACGAGGTGACGAAATTCCTTGAACTAAACCAGTTTAGCGTAAATGTTCTGCTGGTGTTGAATTGATGAAGATGGTGAGTAAAATAAGCACATCATTATTTTTAAGCTGATTATCAGATGTAAATGGCAATTGCCTAGTTGCAATATTACAGCATCTACACGACTACAGCTACTTACTGCTAGTGAACTGGAGATTGAGAGTCAACCAGTTATTTGTTCCAGTTGCCTTGTCGATTGCGTTCCCACAGCAAACAAACCTCTCCAGTAAATAACTTATAATCAAACACAAGCTTAAAATTCAGGATCACAGAGACATGTATCCACTCCATCCATTTACCTTTCCTGACTTTTCAGAGGTTTTTTAACGTAATGATATCATGAAAAACTCTTTTGGCTGTCCCTTAGGAAATGCTTAACACTCAGACAAGAGTGTAAAAAGTCAACTGATGGGTTGTCTTCATAGTTGTTTGGATTCCAAAATCAAAATCTCTTGATGGGACATTTTGTATGTTGCATTTAAAGGTCCCATATTATGCTTTTTCTGGTTTTATATGCTCTTTAGTGTGTTTTCCAGGTGTCTTGTGCATGTTTAGGCACATCTTTGTGCAAAAATTCAAAGTCCGCGGAAAAGCGGCTTCTCCTACGTCCTCCTGTTAGCAGTAGCTGCAGCTGCATGTAACGCTCGGTTCTAGCCCCCCTCGTTGAAAAGTGCAGTGTGATATCACACTGCGATGACAAGCCCATTGGCTCGTTGTGGCAAGCACAAGCTCATGCTGCGCATTAGCTGAATTCCAAATATGGTAAAAGGGGCGTAACATTTCCGAGAATTGTCCGAACGACTGACCAATTACAACAGAGCAGATCGGCCAACCAATCAGGTCAGACTTGGCACACGTGGGGACCCTGCTCGGGGGGTTTCAGAGCGTTGCAAACACAGGCAGATGAGACGGGCTGCATCGATCGGCAGTACATGAAAACAGACACTTTTTTCGAACATTAGCGATTGTGAACGTACTTTAGTAGGCACATACGTTAGATATATGAACCCCAAAAAGGGCATAATATGGGATCTTTAAATCAGTTGTTCACAAGGGCATCGTTTTGTAAACCAAGTTTTCTCGTGGGGTGTTTTTCCCCCCTATAAATGTTTGACTCATTCTATTCTGCTTGGCACTACAGTGTTGACTTGAAATGAGTAAATACATTTCTCCACTGTGTTCCTTCCTCTTGTGGTTTCCCTTAGCTTTAACTGAAATTCAATCACTGAAGACAATCAGGGTGTAATTAAACTACTTTTAATTTAACTGTTGACCAAGAAATGATAATGTTTGCCCGTTCTTACAAAACTCAATTCAAAAAAAGAGCTATTGACCTCAGCCCACTGAGACACTTGTGAGGGGGAGCTAGCGTGTAAGAAATGAGGAAGAACAGAAAAAACAACAACCAGGAAATGACCCAGTAACCAACTGTAAACAAACAAACAAGAAAAAACCTGGAAAAAGGTCAAATAGGACAGCTTGAGTCAAGTGTGCAGAACACAAGTGTACTTAAGTGTATATTTAACTGGTACTATTGAGCTATTTGAAACAGATGCAGGCGAGTTGACTGACTTGCCTGTACCAGTTAAAGGCCATGCATACATTATCCCAGAGTTGAGACAATTTGTCGACAATTAGCCAGAACAGGGTACAGTGAGAGGCTGATTAGCATGTTGGAACAAGTCAGCCACAGAAATAGAGACACAGGGGCTTTAAAACTGACATGAATTCGACATCGCACATACTCTGTCATATTCTATTTTCCTCATTCATTCTGTTCCTTTTTTTTCCGCACTCATCTTTAAGGCTGAATTAATATTCATGCAGAGGCAAATTATGAATATGGATGTGCAGACAGACTGTCTTGTTTCGGTGACGATAACAAGAAAAAAAAGGGGGGAACACGGAACACAGTCCCTTGAGAAACAACGTGTGTAGATTTTTATTTGAGTGTTTTGTAGTTTTTTTTATGCAGGAGAACACATTATGTGGATTCCCTACTGGGTACCCCCCTTGTTCCAAAAAATATTTTTAATATTTCTTAACATTATTTTGATACCAGAGAGATTTCATTTGAATTATGTTTAAGGTGCTTGTATATCTTAGTTTGCAGTGTGTCACAGAGCGGTTTTTAATAAGATCAAATGTTACACTTTTTGTATCTCGGGGAAGAAGTGTTTTTTTCTGTTCATCTGATTTTTGAGGGCAAAAGCTGTGAGATTTTAGAAAATCAATTCTCACATATATTATAACTCAGCTAAGCTTATAGACCTCTAGATAATTGATTACAAATCAGTAGAGGTGGGGAAAAAATTGATTCATGTAAAAATTGAGATTCTTCTCTACTAAGTATTAAAATCAAAAATTTATTTATTTATTTTAGTAATTTTTTTTTTTTTTGGGGGGGGGGGGGGGGGGCTAATCAGTCACTCCCTGCTAAGTGCTAAAGCTAGCTCTTTAACTCAATAGAATGTCAAATAGAGCAACAACAAATTCAGCCAGTCTCACAGATGACTGGAGTAGATCCTGAAGTATGTACTAATTCATAAATAGACTGAAAATCGATTCTGAATCAATTCTGTGACCCCAAGAATCGAACTTGAATCGAATCGTGAAAGACCCTAAGATTCCCAGCCCTACAAATCAGTATTTTCAGTATGTGGTGGCTAAACCTCAGTTCTTCTCCCAAAAAATATCAGTGCACATCACACAGTGTGGTTAATGATTTGTAAATGTGTACATTTACCACGATTATTAAAATACCTCTATATGTCTGAGTAAAGGACAGACTGGTCAAAACCATAGAGTGTAAATATTAATGGACGAAGCCTGAGTGACGTCAGCCATCTGTTACAGCAGGGGGCTCCAGAGGCTCATCGGCAGCAGCCGCCACGCTGGAAATGCTGTCTCAGCCTAACTTTCAGTTAATCTAACCACAGACTGAGAGCTGGAGCTGAGGCGGGTTTTAAGCATGATGACAAACTGTTACATCACCTGACAATCATGTCAGCTACGCACCTTACTATGGATAACACGTATCGTTCATATCATCAAAACGGAGGCGTTTTTAAATTTTTTTTTACCCCCGTACAGTGTGTGACCATGAGGGCAATAACTAATCAGACCTATTTTGTTTTTTGTACCAGGCTGTTAACATGTTAATTTCTACTGTAAAAACTGGCTTTTTTTCTTGTGGTGTGTTTATTCTGTATTCCTGTCAATGTTCAAACTACATGTGCAACAACTGCTTCCTGTTTCTGCTTTTTAACTATTTACTTGTGCACTGTGTGCATTTTTTTCTCTATTCTTGCTCTTTGCTGCTGTAACATTATAAATTCTCCGCTGTCGGATAAATAATGGTTTATTTTATCTTATCTTAAATCTACTGTATTAAATGTTAACACTTTCTATAAGGCAGCCAACACTTGGTTTGAATAACGTCAACCAAGCATCAACCCTGTATATTGTATATGGTTTATTGACAAAGCTAGTTCAGAATATTCAATTTACCTGACCCAGTGATCACACATTTCTAGTTTGGTTTAAGCAGAGAAGATATAACACCAATGTGAAGGCAAACCTCCAGAGAAAAACAATCCCATCTATCCCACCAAGCATCTCTTCACCTTTCCTGCTTCTCTTTGGACAGCAGGGAATGTTTGAAGCCTTATCGGGTGCTCCGCTGTTTCATGTCCGCCAGATGAAGGCTTTTAATGTCGGAGCAAAAGGTAGCGTCTGAATAATTACCAGGGCGCCAAGCTGCGAACGCAAATTACTGCACACAGCAACAGATGTGAGACACACACAGACAAACCAAAAGAACTGCACAAACATGACACACTTGCAAACAAACAGTCCTTTTATACACACATGGACAGCTACGCAAGCCCATCTTTGTCTCTGTATTACATGTATGCATACTAGTGCTGTCACTTTAGAAAAAAATCAACTTTGGAAGAATGTAGAATATGACACAACACGTAACGTTTGAACACAAGAAACATAAGTAAATAAACTTGATTGGGATCGAGTGCAGCTCTCTATTTATTCACAATATTACCTGCTGACCAGAACGACCGTTCAGAACGCACAAAGGTTCGCGGTACACATAGATATCTGCTGGTTTTTAGCGACCCTGTGTCTCTCCACCGAAGCAGTGGGCTGCTGTCTGCAGAGAGAAGATCAGGTTAGTTTACATCTCCTGAATCGCACCCCAGCCAGTTGCTTTTGCCACAACATTACTGTCTTCATTTACTGAGGTCAAAAGTGCATGCAATGGTCAAGTTACACGGAGAGCGCCCTCTGCTGGATCAAACTGCTAACTACTTCAGACAGCCTGGCGCTCTGATAGTCTGTATATTTTGAATCCGAACGGCTCATTACAGTTAAAATGTGAACTTTTCCCCCCAGGTTGAAAAGAATGTTTGAACTTCGGATGAAAAACGACAGCCGTAATGCATACAGTCAGTGAAACACACACACATACAGTAAAAGCTTCAAGTCTTTGCTACAGCTACTTGATAGGGTATCCTCCTTCCATGCTCTCAGATAGCAAAATCTCAAGAAACCATAGTTTGTCTGTCTATTTCTTGCCACCACTGATGTTGTTAATCACGATGCGACTAATGTCTAAAATTAACATGTTAATTTTTGTCAATCACATTGATCGCATGCTATTTTGTCCCTTTAGGCGCACAGCTAAGCCACAGCACTGACGGCAGCGTAACCACAGTGATGGTAGGGAATGACACCTCTGCACCTTTCACTGGCTCATTTCACTTTTAAACTCCTGGACAGCACAGTTTCATTGCTCATTTTACCGTTCCCTTTTACTATTTGCAATGAATTGCGATCTGTCTTACATTTTCCGTGGTCAAGTTAATTAGGGCCCTATGAAATCCGTTTAAATCTTTTACAGATTTCCATTTTATTTTTTCCCAGATTCAATTTTTTCCATTTTTCTGAATTCTGTGTTTTACAATGTCACTACTTTTTGTCACCTGACCAAGCATATTTTAACCGTCAAAAACAATAAATTGTCTTTGTTTTACATACATTTGTTTCAGTACGTTTTATTGAGTTCATAAGGTATGATGTTCTGTTGGATCAGATCACAGATTAAAGTAATTTTATCAGATCAGGAGATTGAATATTGATAAAATATAGTTGCTTGCATTATTTTTTTTAAATGGTAATAGTGCCCAGGCCACCCCTGCTACCCTCTGGAACTGCCCCCATTACAACATCACACACTCAAAACAATCTGTGAACAAAACATTTGCTTTAATCTTCAAAATCAAGTTTTTTTTCATGATTTAGTTTTGAGAAATTTGAACCCAACATTTGCAGACTGTTCATTTAGCGGTTGTGTCTGTATCACTGCTGCTCCTAGCTGACTGCACCTGTTGTGAGTTAACAGTGGAGCGTGCGTTATCTTCAGCGTTTGGATCTAACGCAGCACTGCTCTGTGTGGATATGTTCACAGACTACAGCAGGCTTTGGAGATAACATTATGAAAGTTAAGTTTCCGATTGTTTATGCAGACTAATAAAAAATAATACTAATAATAGTGATTAACTACTGAAATTCAATGATTAATACACATTTAAAAAATGTAACCGTTTGATAGCCCCAATATATTGCTAACAATCAATAGCACAATGGGTATATATAGAGAACACACTGTTTTGGTACAGTTTAAAGTCAATTAGTAGCAGAGAGAACCACTCCCATGATTCCCCAGCGAGCCTCGACATCATCTTTGTGTCTTGGTTTTTACATACTGTGCGCTAAAAGCCAGTCTGTGACCTAACATGCTTCTCAACAGAAACATCTTACAGAATTACTCAGTATTTCAGAATCAACAGTAATCAGTAGGAAGTGAGCAGTTAATGGATTGCTTCCACTAAAAAGTCTTTTCAATAATTATTTCAGCAGTATAGATTCTCAGCTGAAATGTTAGAAACATTTGGATTTGTAAAGTGACATTAATATAGCCACAGGACAATGCCATAGTTATCTGTATACGCCTCAAATCATGGTGCCTACTTGTATTCTGTTAGTGATTATTATAATCTGCCCCCCTTATATTCCCCCTCTCGTTTTTACTTGTTTGTTTCAGGGAAAATTAAGACATCAAATATTATTAGCAGATGAATCATACAGTAAAAGAATGAAGATGATCTATTATTAAGGCAAGCAAATTTAAATCCTTGTGTCCTTACTGCACTACACAGGAGCGTTCTGTTGTAAAAAAAAAAAATTTATAAAGTAGGCTAACTTTTACTTCAAGTACATTTTAAACCAGCTACTTTTTACTTTTACTTGAGTATAATATTTAAATTGGTACTTTTACTTGTACTTAAAGGGATACTTCACCCATTTGCATTAAACGTACAGTATGTAAAATCTGCCGCAAGGGGGCTCTCAATCAAAACAATAACAAAAGAGATGACGTCGCGGCTCGCGGGGTCTCATGGGATATTCCCCCCCCCCCCCCCGCTGAAAACGAACGAACTCCGTGTTGAATCAATACGAACGGGCAAAACCGACCTGAAAAAGACAATATGTGTACTGACGATGAATCCAAGTATAATTTACATGACGTTTATATCACAGCAGCACATACAGCAACAGAACGGCAGCTTTCAGTAGCAGCTAGCGGCTAGCTTATGCAGCGGTCTTTGACGTAACATCCGGTGTTTCCTTGACAACGATCAACATTTCGTGTCTGTCATGGCGGCTCATCATGGCGGCTGCCTACAAGACACGGTCCGTTACAACTATAAAATTACGGATTTCTCTGGCTTTGATAACTTTTGGAAATATTTGAGGTAATGTAAGTACTGAACTAAAAAATGTATATAACATGGGTTTAGTCCATTTTCAATTGAAGTTAGATATTTTAATGTAAACATTAGCATGCAATCTTACATACTGTACCTTTAAGCTTTGTATCATTAGAAACCTGATAGTATTTTTGAATGGTCGTACATCCTGCCCTAATTTCCCCCGAGACGGGAAAGCTCCGAATTTCTTTTCTGAAAAGGAGCCTCTGATGACGCAAAAATCGTCATTTTGCATCATCGGCTGCTTTGGTTAGCAGGGGTGAAACTGCATTGCTAGTTCCTCATATTTTCGACCACTGAAGCTACAGACCTATTACAGATCAGTGGGTGGGACCTCACTCCCAGAATCGAAACTTAACGTCCACCATATTGCTAGGAAGCTATGCTAACAGGCTCTGTGGAGAAAGCTGATAAGAACCGAGTATGGCAAAAAAAGTATGTTTCAACTTCAAACTGATATGGATGAAGGGGATTTTGAAGGTCTTGTGCTCGAATCGGATGTTCGTGGCTATCTCTACGAGCCGCAATATAGCGGCGAGGGGGCTGTGAGAACAAGGAGCCCAGGCCGGCTCGAGCTGGTGCGGACTGGTGGTGTCGGTGCTCTCACTGTTTGCCTATGGACACAGACATAGAGTCCGTTTTCTGCCAGGAATTTCCAAGATGCCAATTCCTTCTGGAAGAAATCTCAGAATCAGTTGTGGAAACGGTCATGTCTGTGTTGTAGTAATGCTGCGTTCCATTTGATCTCGGAAGTCGGAAATTCCAAGTTCCCAGTCGGAAGTGTCAACTGGAATGCCCCCTCAAGTCGGAATTCGGACTCGGAAACTCTGAGAAAATTCAGCAGCTCGAGTTAATATCCAACATGGCTGCTACGTGCATCAACCGTAACATTAAAGCTGTAACTATAGTGTTTATTAGCCGCTTGTTCCTCTTTTTGTGTGATTAAATCAATCACACCGATGGTAGCATGCAAGTTCTGTCTGTGGACATGTTGTCATTTTATGTATGTTATCATCTGGTATTAGCTAACAAAACAAAGGTACTCCTGGAGGTGTCCATATTGCTTTTTCGACTTCCAACTGGAACACGGTCAACTCGGGTGTGACGTCATTCCCAGCTCCAAGATCTGAGTTCCGAGGTAAATGGAACACAGCATAAATGTCTGCACCGTAGCTTCAGCGGGAGTGGCCTGCGGTGCTGTGCATTCTGGGAGTTGTTGTCTTCCATCCACATGAGCCAAAAAGACACTTTCTGCGGTCAAGTAGACACCAACTTCAAAAATGATTTCACATTTCTACTACATATATATGATGTCAATACAGATTCATGTTTCAACGGGTGAAGTATCCCTTTAAGTAAAATGTCATCAAAGTAATAGTACTTTTACTTGAGTAGAATATTTTAGTACTCTTTCCACCTCTGTTAGAAAGGCAGTAATATTTTGCTCAGGAGTAGAAAGCCTTTCTTGCTCGCCAGGTGGACTTGTCAATGAGTGTGAGACGTCACGTGAAAGCTATAAATACTATTATATTTAGACCTACTCTGCAGTATGAATGAGATGCGACTTTAAACCATTAGTGATGTAAATGTGTGAAGGACAGGTATTTGTTGTTGCTGCGGCTGTTTTTAACTACAGCGCGCGCAGGTTTACAGGCACCAGACAGTCTGACAACCATTTGAGTCATGACACGGTTAAATTATAATACCTAAATGAAGTGTAAAACCACGGACAATCATAAATAAAAGCGTAGTCACCACAGAAAGCCTCCATGAATTAACCATCTAGTTTTAGTTGTGAGGATGAAACGAATGTAGCTCAATTACACCGGAACAAAAATCTGATTCACCGTGTAGCAATTCACCAAATGCCAGCTATGAGTAACCGACAAGCTATTATGTTAGCCCAAAGCACACAGAACATGACAGACATATCTTAATTTCAGCTCAAACATACTCACAGTGAGCCGCTCGCTCAGACTGCCCTCGTCTCCATCCTCCCGAGATGTTAGCTTCTCCTTGTTGCATTAGCAGTCTGTGAGTTGATGACATAATCTTCCTCACATGAAAAGTAAAGCTCTCCTTAGCGTCTAGATATCTTAAACACAACGAAACAACTTGTTGTGTTTCACCGAATTAGTTAGACTTCATTCGCAAGTGCTCGACCACAAACCATTTGACGGCTGCAGTCTGTTGTTGTTATGCGCAACAGAAACCAACCAATCAAATCGCGCAGCAAGCTACAACGATGACGGTCATTGTTACTCACGTTACTGTCATAGTCACTGACTGTTATGTTTCTGACATGTTTTCTTTGTATCTTTATCTGCATATACAGGAGGGGAAATGCGCGGGAACACAGGGGAACGCCGTTCAAACAGTCAGGAGGGAAAGGACTTTCCCCTCAGATTAAAAAAACAAGTTGATGTTTTGTGTGAGATAATTAGACTAGCATGTCGGGCCCAACTGATTCAGGCTTTTCGTTATGCGTGTTCATTAAAACGAACATAATGTCATGTGCTTGAACGCATCACAGTCACAGGGACGGCCTTCGTATTAGCCAGCCAATAGGAAGGCGTGACACGCGAGATCACTGTCCAAAGAGGTGTTTTCGTGTTGCGGTTACAGGTATTCCGAAAGCTGTTCAGAATCTCATTAGTCGGTGGATGTCTAACGTTTTGATGATCAAGTTAGGCTAATCTGCGCGCAGCTGCATCTGTGCAGGACCCGCTGAGTCAGAGACTGGTCTGTGATTTTGTCCGGAGCGGCAGACACAGGTTTAAAAGTTGAGACAAGTGAGCAGACGAGTCATCATCATCCCCTCTACCGCAGACACTGGAGGTTCAGCCTGCACAAGTGGAGATAGAGTCATACGATCACAAGTAGCCTACATTATGATGTTGTGACATTTTCCAGAGTATGCTTGAGTCTGCTTGGGTCATGAAGCAGGGAATATGACTTGAAATAGATCTTGGGAACCAAGACAACAGCTCAACAGCTACAAGCGAGGCAGTATGTAGGCCTACCTACCTGTTTCTGTAGAATAGTTTAAAGCTGAAGGGGGGGGGTAACAAAGCTTGAAGTAACTTTACAAAGTTAAAACGATATTCTACTTTTTTTAAATTGGTCAGTGTGGATGCTGACCCAGAGAGTGAAGAGTGAGGGGATTATGAGAAGGATAAGAAGAATAATTTCGTCCACAACAGCCAGAGAGTCAAAAGAAGAAGAGAAGAGGACCATCTTTCCCCTCTGTCAAAAAAAATAACAACCTTCAACATCTCAGCAGAGACAGAGGAGGGGAGGACAGTCACCTCAATCTCCCAGACAAGAGTCACAGAACTCAGGGATTTCATACTGGGTTAATCAGTAGTTTTTCTTTCTTTAGTAATCTCTTTTTTAAGTTAAGGGCTTGTATTTAACTATACCAGAAAGGTTAAATGAACTCCAATTTATCCAGTAAAATTGGTTCAGGAAAAGAAGCCCTTACTCTTTCCTGACAGGATCATTGAGTCTGCAAGACCAACATTTAAGAACTTTGCCCCTGCATTACTCTGCCTGAAGAACATTTTCCTTATTTTCATTAACAAAATATAAAACAGCAGTTTGTTTCTGTTTAAAACAAATGCAATATCAGGTGCATTCCTGTGTGCGTGTGTGTGGGAGCAGCAGTACTATCTACTGTGGAACCTTTGATCAGGTTGACAACCAGACAGCGATCCTTGCTGCCATTTAACTAAGAGGCTGCTCATTCATCTGCCAGGACTCACTCAGCCTCACATCTTCACACTTTCATTTTGTCTCCCTCATTCTCTGAGTGTCAATTTATCTTTCTCTCTTTATCCACCCAGCCCCCCCCCCCCCCCCCCCCCACCCCACACACACACACACACATACACACACACCACCCACACACACACATACTTCCTCTCACATTAAGCAACTTTGTCTCCCGCCCTCCACTCATTGTGCTGTTGCCAGTGTAGTTAAGGTGATGGCTTGACAGACAGCGCTTTAGGGTGACGCCTGTTTGCCTTGTGTTTTATGGCATCAGTATTGTGAAGAAGGCATTAAGCATCTGTCACCATCATTAGCCGGCCAGCACACTCAGTCTGTTATGAGATGCAGATGAATGACTTGAAGGAAATCCAAATGTTCACATTCTGTCATTCCCTCCTAGGAGTGTGATATTGGATCTTTAATTACAGACCACAATTATGTTTTCTTTTGGTCACCGTTGCTGGATACAGAACCACTTTCAAAATCTTTCAGCTGTAAACTATTACACTTTTTTTTTTACATCTGCATTAAAACAAATTCAAGGAAAAGATGATTTACCGCATGTATAACCACACTAAGAATAAGCTGTAGTTTTTAAGCTGAAAAAAACAACCACAGTTTGGTCTATTTGTCACTCTCGAATAGTGTTGGGGTTAAACGCCTGGCTAAAGGGCACTTGGTGAAAGTGAGGGTGTTGCTTTTTTTCACTTGCATTTTTTCCTGCTGGTTAAGGGATCAAAACAACGTAAATAGCTCACATCTTTGACCTTGAGGATACAGCTGTCAACGATTTAAAAAGAGAAAGATTTGTGGATGAGGCTCATTGAGCCCTCAGAATGTGTTAAACCTGTTTAAACCCCCCCCCCCTTTTTTTTTTTTTTTTTTTTACTTTTTTTTATGTTATAGTCTAAATTTCAAATGAACTAAATGTTTTTGGAACAAACGCCTTAAAGGTCAAGGTAGATTTCTTTTATCTTATTTTGGACGATTTTTAAATGTTTTTGGCCAGTCTCTTTTATCACATTTCTATCTGTGTGTATATCTGTGTATTTTTTTCTTCTAGCCGTCCAAGCACCACTTTTTCTAGAGTATCTGTCTCTGCATGTGTGTGCCTAATGCAATGCCCCAAGCCAAGCCCCCGCTGGGACATCATGGTCAGACAGACTTATTCAACGACACAAATAAAAATCAATAAACAATCTGAAGTTTTCACCCTAAACATTGCTTCTTTTTTTAAACTCTGTTTTTTCAATGAATATACAACATGGCCAGCATCTCAGCGGCGTAGACAGGTCCTGTCCCTGAGAGAGATTAGATAGTGTCTCGAAAAGCAGAGGAAAATTGAGGGAGAAAGGAGAAGAGGAGCACAATGAGGAGGAGAACAGAGGAGAGAGGAGGTTCTGTGTAAGTAGAGCAGTGACACTGTGGGTCAAATCTAATGAATACAGTCTGAAGTAAAAACAAAATGTGCAGAGAGAGATGTTTTCAGCTTGGTGATTGGGTATTTTGTAGATGTTAGCAATTTATTGTCTAACATAGGTTGGTCTGTGTGAACAATTGGTTGAAAAATTGTGTAGTATAAATCAGAAAGAACACATTTGAAAGTAAAAGCAATAAGCTGAAATAAAATTAAATCATTAAAAAATATAGTTGCACCTACATATTATTTTTTTATTGTCCTGCATTTATGATGCATGTAATCAAGAGTTATAGTATGTACAGCCAATTTGTGTGCACATCACACTCAAAATTACACCCTCAAGCATGTGTTTGTGTATGTGTGTGTTCATGCATGTGGGACTATGTGTGAGTGTGTCTGTGAAGAGCCACTTTGCCAAGAGCTCTAATTAGAGGTCAGTTCAGTTTGGGCAGATTCTTCCAGGTCACCACAAGGCCCTACCCTATGCCTGTGTGAGTGTGTGAGTTTGTGTGTGTGTGTGCAGGCCTCTAAGCCCATATGTGGCAGAAAGAGGTGAGGGATGCTGGGTCTGCAGGCCAGGCAGCCAGGCGACCCAGTGAGGAGGCCTATGTTGTGGGATGAGGCCGCTGGCTGGACTGCTGCTCTGGCCTGCATCTTTGAATCTGTGTCTGCAGGCCTTTACAGGTCGTAGGCGTATACGTCTGTAAGGCTTCTGTCACATCACATAATAGCAGGCCATCTTGTTTTTTTTTCTGTATCGTGTTCTCTTTAGCAAAAATACCTTCTCTGTTTTTGCAATTTATCCTTTGTAATCTTAGCAGAGAATTTGAACATTGAAATGGATGTCATCCTGTTAAAAAATCTGAAGAAAATGGTTTCTTAACTGAACAAAAACCACTTAATATGTTTTATGTTGGAAAATCTTCAGTAAGAACATATCCATGTGGTACAACAGAGGGTGTCTTATCACCACATCTTATCAATAAGTATCACATTTGGGTAATCAACATGTTAAACGTCTTCTTTTTGCATTTGACAAGTCAGATCAACAAGTTGATGCTTAAAAAGTCTAATTTGACCAAACATCAAGAAAGCAGATGTTACTGGAATATCCTTGTCTTTTTATTTTTAGATCATTTTGGTATTACCAATAAATAATACCGTATATATCAGCATTTATTTTAAGTCTGTTATTAATGAAACTCTGTCAGTGAATAGGATACACCTCAGAAACAAGCATCTTCTGAGTGAAGTTCATTGAAGCGCAAAGCTGATACACTACAGTATGTACAGATTCATGTCTGCCTGTCACTACATGAAAGACAGACGCCAAGCATGGTGAGAGGGAGGAGAAGAAGAGAAAAGAGCAGGGCGTCTGTGTCTTGCCATCGGGGCTGTCAGACGTACTGTGTGTGTGTTCTTGTGAAAGTGTGTGTTGGTTCTTTATAGAATAGAAGTGATAAAGGATATGGGCACAGGAATGGAAGAAAAGGAGTATCACAACAGGAGGGTGGAGTATAGAAGCTTAAAGCTGGAGGCACACGTGTGTGTGTGTGTTTGTGCGTGTGTGTGTGTGTGTGTGTGTGTGTGTGTGTGTGTGTGTGTGTGTGTGTGTGTGTGTGTGTGTGTGCGCGTGTGTGTGTGTGTGTGTGTGTGTGTGTGTGTGTGTTTTTGTGTGTCTGTCTGTCTGATGATATTACATTTTAGAGAGTGTAAATACCTTTGAGGGTTATGGTTGCTGAGGCACACTTTGATTTACACAAAAATGTACACACACACACACACATACACACACACACACACACACACACACACACACAAAAGAACACACACATACACACGCACAGGCACAAAAAATTGGTTGAAATTGGATGTATGGCTATTAAGGGAGGCTAAAGTTAGAAACAAATGATATAGGCTAGCTTTATGTAGACATATGTAGTAATTTCTCGACTATCCTCAAAGTGAAGGTTTCTGTGTTGGCTGGGGAGGTAAACATGTATTTTGAACTCATTTGAATACTACAGTGTTGCAAATTTGTTGTGTATGCATTGTGTCATTTGTGTTGCCCGTTTCAAATTTGAGTGGCCCACCATGAAATTGATCTCCCAAATAATTACATTCTATGCAAGTACGTTTGTTTTTTTCTCTAAACACATCCCAACGATAGTACTTCAGAAGTCCACATTTAGCCAAAAGTGAGCTACTAGCTATTCTTGTCAGCTTACAGGTTCTAATATCTTATGTAATCAAGAAAAAAATTATTCTTGTCTGACTCTCTCCTCCCTCTCTCTTTCCTTCTTCCTTTTTTTTACCTGCTGTCTATCAGAGCAACCTAAGCCTCCTTTAGCCACGCTTGGTCATTGAAGGAACTGAAATCCACACCAAAAACCGGATGAACCACAGACGCAAGTGTGCACATGCACAACTTGGAAGACAACAGATATTCAGGGCCTCTTCTGATAAAGACAGGCAGACATACAATCAGGGGCAGAGGACAGAGAAAGAGAGAGAGAGAGTGAAAGAACTCCCCAAATGAGAGAGCGAGACTTGAGAGATAAAGGGAGAGAATAAGGAGAATGCAGTTTCACTGTCCCAGAATAGACCAGACTGACAGGATTCAACCGCAAGACTGGTGCAGGGTTACCACAGCAGTTTATGACTGAGTGCTACGGAGATATTACTTGTGTCACTTCCATACGCATGGGCACACGAAGACACACACAGACAAACCCACACATAGACACAAAAACATATGTGACTACTTTAGATATGATCACACAACATCCACACTCACAACAAGACGGCTGTGATCCACTCTCTCATTAAAAAACACAGCAAAGGGGGGTCAAACAGAGACACACTGACTGACATCTTCTCATTGTGTTATTGTAACAAGAGCATTTATATAAATGTGTATGTGTGTGTGTGTGTGTGTGTGTGTGTGTGTGTGTGTGTGTGTGTGTGTGTGTGTGTGTGTGTGTGTGTGTGTGCCTGCTTTCCTGTGCAATCAAAATCAGTGTTTGTGCAGTCCTAAATGTTACTCTTGGTCTTATTATGAACTGAATAAAGCACAAATGTATTTATTAGTGTTTGGACATAATAACAGGCTGGTGAGCTGTGCTTTTTAAACTGAGAAGAATATCTTTGACTGCTGAGGAGCCTTGAAGAAAGTAGAAGGTTTGACTAAACTTAATCTTTAAAGCCATAGTAGTTTTTTCAGTTATTGACTGTTTCCTTTTTTCATGTTAATGTTTGTATTTTTTTGAGTGAAAGAGAGATAGACAGAGAGAGGGAGAGGGAGAGAGGGAGATCCTACGTGATAGATGGGTTTGTGAGGAAACGTAATGACACACTCCAGTGGTCCAGAGAAGGGCAGAAGCACGCTCTCATTGATGACTTGATAATTATCTACTCTGTCATGTGTGTGTGCATTCATCTACATTCTATATTGTATGTGAACTTTTCTGTATTGTCATGTTGAGAGTTTTCACATCTTTCTGTCTTTATACCGGCATCTGCTTATTAACAAATCTACTGTGTGTATTTTGACCTTTGTGTGCAGGTCTGTGCAGATAAATGTAATTTGATGTGTACGTACGTGCACACACTTTGTGTCGCTTTCATGCTGCACCTACTGTAGCCTGCATGATTGTGTATGACAGCAGTGAAGTGGGACGTTAAATTGCTGTATTATGTCAGCACATCATGTTACATACACACACCTACTCTCCCTCTGACACACAAACATCACTCTTGAAAACATTCACAGACACACACACACAGAGGGGGGTTTGTGTTATAAAAACCTCCATATAGTGAAAAGGCATGACATCAATTGTATCTCAAATGGCTGTTGTCATCATCCGTTTTTCATCTCCACATCATCTGTACATCCGCCATGTCGCTCCTATACCGGGCTTTTACATCAGGATTTATCCACACACACATATGCACGTGAATACATGTTATTATTTGCTCTGATTCTAAAAACAAATGTCTAGCAGACGCACACACAAGCGCCACAGCCTGCAGGCCTCCACACACCCCAGGCCTCCGTTCCTGCCATAGCAAAGCCCTCAGCGTGTCCAACTCTCCCAGTGAGAATGTTTTGGACTTCTGCTGTTATGTGGTTTTTCCAGTGATGTGGGTTTCTGTCTTATTTGTCCCCCGGGGAGTCGAGGGAATAGAAGCCCAAGGAGGCCGTCCGATTGGGCTGTCACTAATCCTTTAACAACAAGGCTGACTGTGATTGGCCACGACTGTACAGAAGGGGATGGAGTCAGCAGGTGGTCGGAAGGATGATTGAATGGTTGGAGATGTGCAGCATTGTGCAGGTGGAAAGTGAGAGTTGTTTGGAAGCTTAAGTGTCGCTCTCAGCCTTAAGAGTTAGAGCTTTAAATGATCAAAACCAAGATTTCTAACAAATCATGCAACAAACACAACTCACAACTTGCTCTTTTAAGATATTCACAAGTTTAGATGAATAAAACATGAATGTCAAATTAAGACCTTCTTAACGCCCACATGAGGGCCTCAACTGAGGGTCTTTAAAGTGTACCTAAGGCATGTTTTATTACACAGGGGGCAATGGTTTTGAGTCAGTAGCTCCTTAGTTTTGGTGAGGTCTCTGGACTCTGTGGACTCTTTTAAGAGCACCTATCTGTTTAATTTTTTATTTGATTTTATTTTATATACTTTATTAATCCCCAAGGGGAAATTCGGATTTTACACTCTGTTATTCTAGAGACATGCTTCTCACACACACAGGCCTGAATCACACATATGCACATACACGACCTTTGGACATGCATTAATGGAGAGATGTCAGAGTGCGGGGGCAGCCCACAGGAGGCGCCCCTGAGCTGGTGGGGGTTCAGTGCCTTGCTCAAGGGCACCTCTGCAGTGCTCAAGAAGTGGTCTGGCACCTCTCCAACTACCAGACCAACGTCCATATTTTAGTCCGCATCGGGACTTAAACCAGCGACCCTCCGGTTCCCAACCCAAGTCCCTACGTACTGAGCTACTGCTTGTTTAAACAAGCATGAAAGTAGTTTTTGACAGCTTAAGGTTTGACTTGTGTATGTCTGTTTCCCTCCTTTTTTTTTTTTTTTACTTACATTTAATTTTGTTTGACTCCCTTCATTTAACTGTGATGCACTCTGTGACTGATGTCTGTTAGGGGTTCTATATTAATAAGCATTGTGTGATTACTACTGTATCAAAGAGACTTAAAATGCTCTGATTCAGAATAAATACTCAACATTGTACTACTTAAACAACTCTGTCTGTGGAGGTGTATTTCTAGTTAAATCAGTTTGTGTGTGTTTGTGTGTGTTATTGGCCACAGGCACGATTGTCCTCCATATCTGTGAGGATGAAGCCATAATTAGAGAAAGCATTCTGCAGGCTCTCTCTTTCTCTCTCTCTCTCTCTGTCTGATTGTCTCTCACTTCACTCTCTCTCTTGCCTGCAGACCTTCTTGTCATTCAGGCAAAGGTAGTCGCTCTCTGCTCTCCTAAAATCTCTTCTGAAAGCACCACTCTGATATCGGCTGCTCAGATGCTGTTTAACCAGCCTGAAGCCAGAACAAATGCACACTAACCCAATAAACGACATCATCAACACTTATTCCTACTGATTATCTTATTTTAGGGGCACTGTAGAATGAATGAGGTCGCTTTCCGACCTTTCTACAGTGTGAAAACACATATATTGAGTTAAAGTGAAAACTAACATAATGGTTAAACACTACATGGTTTTAGTTTGAACAGAGCTAGGCAGAGAATGTTAAAGGAAGTGTGGCCTTCCCGACTTATAACCCAACAGTACTTATGTTTAATGCATCGGTTGCAAACATGAAAAGAAGCAGGCCTTACCTCTATTTCAGTCAATTTTATTTGATCTCAGAGTGACGCTTACTCTGCTGCCAGGTCAAGAAGGTCTGACTTGTTCCCCTATTTAAAAATTGTTATGACAGCATTTCCTGTTCTGATTTAATCCTCTTAACTTTCAGTATATAGTTTTGCCTTTGTTTGATTTTTCCATTTACATTTTTATGATTACATTACATACACACTGATTGAATTATGAAAACTGAATTATTTTTAACTGAGGGGTTAAAAGAACAGAAGATAACTTTTAAATAAAATGTTACCACTTCTGGTACTAAATTCACTAACAATTCTGTCAATCCTTATTCCGTATACAAGTTAGATGTCATGCTTTCAATTTCATTTATGTTTTCTACGCATCACATTATTTTCAGTTATCATTCACTCTCCACAGAAAGATTCAGTGACAACTTTATTGAAATTCTACAGCGGCCATCCCGGCTGCACCAGAGGCATTAGCATGATCCAGCAGGAAGTGCCCTTTCTATCCATTGAGGCTCTGTGCATGGGTCACATCACAGATAGAGTTGTGGCTCCATCCATCATGTGGGTTATAGTTAGCCGCCTATGCTAATGTCTGACCCAATGAAAAGTTTACGGAGAGACGGACAAGGACATTGGGGTGGACTCTTGTCACTGCATGCAGTAAACATAGACACACACACACACACACACACACACACACACACACACACACACACACACACACTCTCTCTCTCTCTCTCTCTCTCTCTCTCTCTCTCTCTCTTTCTCACACACACACACTGCACTTCAGCACTGTGGGGCTGTCATATTTCACAGTACCCGGTAGCGTGAGGTGAGTTATGGCCGTGTCACAGTACAGAGGTAGTGTGTGTGTACGTGTGTTTGTGTGTTTGTGTGTTTGTGTGTGTTTACACTATGTGTGTGTATCTCAGGTCCGCTCCTTGCACGTTTATTTATAAAATGCCCCCTCACTCCAAATCAGTGGTGTCCAGGATGCCGCTGCATGTGTAAATGACAAAATGATTTATAGAAATATTCCCAAAATAAAGCACATACCAGTTGGGGGATGGAATACCCCCAACAGCCAAGCCCCTCAATGGGAGACACACAATAAATGCATGTATACACAAATACACTCATAGATGCACACTGAGAGGCTCGCTGTGGTATAGGGACAGAGAGGACGGCGCTCTGGTAAAACAACTCTGTAGATTTATGACCTGTAAACCAGAAGATGGACAGATGGATGGAAGGATAGATCAATGGAAGGGCAAAATAAAAAAATGAAAGGATTAAGACAGAGGGAGAAAGATGGAAGGACGGGAGGACAAACAGATGATGGATGCACAGAGGGATAGATGGAAGAAGAAGACAGCAGAGAGGACAGCGCTCAGATAAAACTGTTTTAGGGATTTATGGCCTGTAAAATGTTCAGACAGGCAGAGGGATGGATGGAAAGAGAAATTTTGAGGAAAATGAGGACAAATATGTTGGAAAAGAAGAAGACAATAAATGGTTGGATGGAAAGTTGGCAGGAACAAAGAGAGGCCAGAGCAGCGATAGGAAGAGAGAAGAAGAAATGAAAAGAAAAGAGGCAAGTCCTGAACTCTTTTTCACACAGCGGTAGGAATATGACAAATCCTGAAGTGGTCCTTGCTTCTTTGTGTGCCATGATTCCTGGAGGAATTGTCAAAGCATGAAATGAGTCTTATGCTGGGAATTGTCTCATTCTGACTGGAAATGGTGTTATCATTCTGTACTGGTAATTATGCTCTCTGAGGGAGCCGCACAGACAGAAAGAGACAGAGAAAGAGCGGAAGAGAAAGACACACTTTGATCTTTTGTGAACATGATGGATTGAGCTCAAAGAAATAAAAATGTGAATAAATGCATGTGTGCATACGTGTGAGGAACTACTGTACAGCTGGACTTACGGAATAAAGTTTTTTTTTATATTAACAGGTTTGCAATTTCCTGTGATGTTCTTTATTGTAATGTGAAATACTGACATTTTCCATCTGGTGCACTGGAGTTACTTTATAAAAAAAAAAAAAAATCCTTAGTTTCATGTACATCAGATTTGACCTGGGACGAAGTAAACAAGACCAATACAACAAGCAATCAGAGTATTTCACTTTTATTAAACTGGAAAACAGATGAATCAAATTTGATTTATATAATGCCAAACAACAACAAAAAGTTATCTCAGAACACTTTATAGAGCTGGTTTAAACAGAACTTTTGTACTACTATCACAGAGACCTGTGGGGCAGCTGTGGCTCAGTTGGTAGAGTCAGTTGTTCGATCCCCAGTTCCTGCAGCCATATTTCCTGTGTATTATGTGTCCTTTGGCAAGACACTTAACCCCAAGTTGCGTCTGCTGCTTCATCAGCGGCGTATGAATGTGTGTGAATGGGATTAGATACTTCTGATGGTCACTTTACATAGCAGCCTTTGCCATCAGTGTGTGAATGGCTGTGAATAGGTGTGATCTGCGGGGTAGAAGTGCTTTGAGTAGTCAGAAGACTAAAAAAGCACTATACAAACCCATTTACCAAGTCCATTTACCATTTAGACCAATAAGAATCCATCCCGACTGAGCAATTGGAAACATTAGGAAGAAAAAACGTCCTTTTAACAGGCAGAGAGCTCAAGCAAGAACTACACTCACTCGTGAACAGCCATCTACCATTAAGGGATCAGCCCAAATAGAGATTTTTTTGATACTACCAACAATCAGATGTGTTGTCAAATAGTTTTTTAAAATTTCTGGCACTCATTGGATTGTCCAGTTAGACTCTAATTCATAAAGGGTTCTTTTAATAATTGGCACGGGCCATGCGGCAGTGTGCCATTTGGCATTTTTTGAGCATTTTATTTGAGTGAAAGCTCTGAATGGATAAAAAAAACATGAGCTAAGTCCATCTGCTTGTCCATTTTCTCTCTCCACAATCGCGTCAATCATTCATCCATTAATTTTTGTATTCTCTCATCCATTTGCCCCCCCATCCTTCCCTTTTTGCCCTACACTATCTCTGTACCAATCTCCTCTTTTTTGCTTTACATCACCATGTGTTGTGCTGCGCAAATGGGTCGTGTTAAATGTTTTTCTGTCCCTTGTGAGTGTTAACAGTACAGAGAGAGAGGCTGATAATCTTTAAACAGGGCATCTGCTGGCATCTGCTTTATCTTTATTGTTCCCAGGACACACAGCAGAGAAATATACAAGCCTGGAAACAGACGCACATGCATGGTAATGCTTTGTAGATACAAGACATGCTGTTTTCAACACATGCACTTTCACACACTCACACAAACATGATACATTTGCCCAAACACACACACACACACATACACACACACACACACACACACACACACACACACACACACACACACACACACACACACACACACTTGCCAGAATCAATTCTTTATTAAAAAAACAACCTTTAAGATAGACCAGGGACAGAGAATGGTTAGGCAGAGTTACATATTGTGTACAAACTCGACACTAACAAAAATAAGCTTACCATATCACAATATGAAAGGCAAGAGATCCAGAAAGGAACGGGGTTGTTGGAAAGAAGTCACTTTTACGAGTTTTGTTCAACAAATAAAACTTTAACAATTTTACCTTATGTTAAGAGACATATTGTGTATAGTTAGAAAAGTTTAAGTTAAGCAGATGAACAATGGAGACGAGAGGAAGGGAGAGATGGAGGATGATGTGATTGGGTTGCAGCAGGGATGAAGATCTCACAGAGAGAAGAGAAAGATAAATGGAGGGATTGATGCGGGGGGGGCGGCGACAGAAAGACAGGCTGAAGCTGCGCTTCTCATGGGGGGGACAAGGGATGGCGGGCACCTGAGTCACACCTCCATTGTGTGCGTGTGTGTGTGTGTGTGTGTGTGTGTCTCCTTCTGTCTGAATATGTGAGAAATGAAGATATGTAGGTGTTGTAATCCTTTCTAATAAGTACCAGTGCAGCCGCCCTCAGCCATTATGAGTGTATGTGTGTCTTTTTATGGATTTACGTTATATGTATACATCTGTGAGTGTTTGTCTGAAATGTCTGTGTGTTTGTGTGTATGTGTACTGTAGTGGAAGGTAAGCGAAGAATAAGTGTGACAGAGAACTCCTGTAATATTCTTACAAGCAGCTCTCATCTGCCTGTATGTGTGTGTGTGTGTGTGTGTGTGTGTGTGTGTGTGTGTGTGTGTGTGTGTGTGTGTGTGTGTGTTAAGTGTTTGTGTGTTATTTAATGTCATTCTTTATAAGTATGCCCAGATGTTGATACTGGAATGGCTCTTTAATTACCATTTAAACAGCAGGGGCCATTTGCCTGTGTGTGTGTAAGTGAGAGAGAGTAGGTGTATGTATGCGTGAACGTGCATTAGTGTGTGGATGAGTGTGTGTACGTGCATGTGCGTGTGTGTGATGTTGACAGCGGAACTACTGTTTAATTACCATTTAAACTGTGAGAGCTGAGTGGATCATTTAAAGACAGAAGAGCTCCAGCCAGCTAAATGAGGAAAACAACACCATTACAGACACACAACGCGCACCAAAGACACACACGAGTATACCACACACACACACACACACACACACACTATTAAGCTGTAATGAATGATTCTCTTTTCATGTGTAGCTACTTTCTTAAATTAGATTAATATCCTTTGTTTTTATTTAGCTGCAATGTTGATGATTATAATTTTAGATATCCTTCTGAACCTCTGCCTTTTAACACCTTTAACACCATATGTACTTAAAGTATTTTTTTAAGTGTGTCACTCACCCTGTTAATCCTTCAGTCTGCTGCTGATGCAGGTGACCAGTCATTCACCCCAAAAACACCCCAGCCAGCCTTCTAGTCCTCTAAATTACGTAATTAGTCAGCCAGCCAGTCAAACAGCAAATTATGATCAGCACGTGTTTTGCTGTCTCAGCCTTTAGCTAAAGATTAAGTCATCAAAACAGGGCAGGGAGGCAGGAGTAGGTCAGGTTTGTCATAGAGTTAGTCAGGAGTTGGTCATAGCGTTGCTGCTTACATGTGTGCAGTGACACAGTATTGACACAGGCGATGTGTGATGTGTCCGAACTTGACAGTAGGAGTTCTAAAAGAGGACAGAAATGATCATCACAGGAGCTTTAACATTTAATTAAACTTATTCAAAAATTGTGCGCCTGTGTTTCACTTATAAAAATCATGCAACCGGGGCACTGGTGGCGCAATGGTTAGTGCTGCGCGCCCCATGAATGGAGGCTGTAGTCTTCCAAGCAGGCGGCCCAGGTTCGAATCTGACCTGTGGCTCCTTTCCTTCATGTCATTCCCAACTCTCTCTCTCTCTCTCCCTGATTTCACACTCTATCCACTGTGCTGATCAGCTGTCTCCAGTCTTTACAGACATTTTTAACACGTCATTGGAGACATGCCACGTGCCAGCCTGCTTCAAGTCCTGCCAGAAGCTAATGACTAAATCAGTCATTTTTTACTTTATGAAGACAAAAAGTGTAAGTCCACTGCCTCCTCACTTGACTATCTGTATGGTAAATGAGTAACCTTAGTGTTTTAAACGGTGTGGATCCAACACAAGTATTGTCAAACCAATATTAGGGCAATAAATACATATGAATAAATGAATAATAGGGGGGTTGTAGCCTAGCTCTATCTGTGGTCTGACAGGTTAAATGACTGATTTTGTCACTGACTTTGAAATTAGTAATATGACAACGGTTTCTGCTTAAAAAAAACAACTTGGGGCGCCGGTAGCGCAGTGATTAGTGCACAAGCACCATGTACTGTAGCTATATAGTCCTCCAAACAGGTGGCCCGGGTTTGAATCCAACCTCTGGCTCCTTTTCTGCATGTCTTCCCCACTCTCTTTCACCCTGATTTCCGGCTCCATCCACTGTCCTGTCTCTACAATAAAGGCATAAAAACCCCCCAAAATAAATCTTAATTCTTTTTTTTTTTTACAAGGGTTTTTCCTTCCTGTGATGTCATGAGTCCCCCAGTAGCAAAAGCATTTACTTTTAGTGGTCATACTTTAATCCAGCACATTTGCCCCAAAGGATTACCTTTCAGCTATTACAACTCGTTTAACAGCTGTCGGCTGAAGCAATTTACTGGAGCTATTCCTAAACTTTTACCCAAAAAGGTGTTAAATAAGGCCCGGGTTTAAAAACACAATAATTAAGCTTTTAGTAATTATTATAAAATGTGCATGTAACTTTTCAGTAATAGTATTTTGAGTATTTCTTTGGACAGAAAACCACATTGAACCAGTAAAATAAAAATAGTTTAATGAAGGCAGCGTAAGAGATCAATTAGACTAAAGAGCAAATGTGAACAATGATAAGAAATCATTTTTACAAAGCCCTGGCAGGTACAGATGATGGCCCAGATGATTCCTTACACAAAGGTAGTTAAATAATTACAGTGTAACAGTGAGAATGATAGCAGTGATCATATTTGTGACAGACAGGCTGTGGTGCACTGAAAGTATTATGATAATGATATTAATGATGGATCTTTTCAAATGTGTGTGTGTGCGCAAGAGTTCGGTGGGAGATGTCTCACCTCACACTGGGTCTCTCAGCCCGATGCCATCTGTTCTGCCAGCACACACACACACACACACACACACGCACACACACACACACACACACACACACACACACACACACACACAAAAGTACTCAGGAATTCACACACACTCACACAACCTCTGAAAATAGTCACATGGACATTCTCATGGAAGATGTTTGTATTCAAAGACAAATGATGACCAAAATAAGCATCCTGTGAAGCAAACACAAATAAAAACACCCACACAAACACACAAACACACACCGACACATACACATGCACTCACACTACCGCACAGTTTGTAATCCTGGCTCTACCCAGAATTCTCAGCTCTGAGGGTTCAGCCAAAGGGAAAACAGCGTGTTGTCAGCCTACTGGTTGACGTGTGATTAGGGACATGTGTGTGTATTTGAGTGTGTGTGTTTCAATGTTTATTTTTGTGTGTACGCTCGTAATTTCTGAATGGGTTTGCTGTGTCAATGGTATCACCAACAGATTACCTAATCACAATACACATTATGCACAAACAGTCATTTTTGTCCATTCTGCGGATAGAAAAGTTGTTTTTGAATCTTACACGTCCAACATTTTCAACATTCTGGCTTTAATGCTCCTGACCTCTGACTTGTTTTACTGTCAATCTTCCTCCCTCCCCTTCTGTCATCGTCATAGTTCACTATCAGGTCAAGTAAAATGGAGCAATGAAGAAAAATATTATGTTATGATGTATTAAAGGCCTTATCTGTCGCTGTGGTTTCTCACTCAGACACATACTGGAGTTTGGGTAAAAAGTACGTGGCTGGGCATTCTGGCGATGCCTCGACTGCATATGATCAACACACACACACACACACACGCACGCACACACACACACACATGCTCACACATTGTGTGCATTGTTGTGGCGTTGCCTGGACGGTGTACGAGCAGCATATCTGTCAGAGTGTGACAGGTTGACAGCTCAAGCTCCCAGCACTTTGTCCACTATCATCATGTCAAGAAACACACACGTAAAACAAACACACACACACACACACACACACACACACACACACACACACACACACACACACACACACACACACACACAAAGACGCACACACACAGTCACAGACAGTCATAACATCCAAATGGACTACAATGGCTACTTTAGAAGTTTAATACTCACACACGAGCACAGAAAAAACAAGATTATAGGACTAAAACTTTAAAGGTTGTGACACTATGAATTTCATAACAGCTACTTTTTAAATTAAAAGTACAACAAAGTTGAGCGAGCAGAAACTCTTCCAATCGTCTTATTTTAATGAAAAGTGTGATTTGTGTGAGAGTTTTCTTGATCCGCAGACAGGTGCTACAAACTGGTACATCATTAGTTTGAAGGCCTCAGAGTTTGTAAGTGCACACCACACCCTCTCTCCTTCCTGTATTTCCTGTCACTTTCCTCTACACTATCAGTCACAGCAGAATGCTGTAAACTGCCTTCAGAAAACAACAATTATTCAAATTAATTATTGATATCAGATTCAATGGGATATCAAAAAGCAGCAGGCACTTTCATGACTTTTATCCAGATTCTGTTCAATGTCAGGCCAAAGTTATCAGCACTTTCCTGAGCCTGACTTACAGGCTCATAGCAATGCACAATATGCAGACGCCACATGAGCACCAATAGTATTATCTCACCATAATAGATGCATTTAATGCTGCGCACAGGCGCCCCAAGTCTCTTTTTTATTTCTCTAGATGGAGTTCAGGCCTTACAAAAACCGAGCCAGGTCAGAGAAGATAATTTGCCTCGCTAGCACAATCATGGATCATGGCTTTAGCACATTTCATACAATTAAGGATTGTGGATTTGAAGCAGACTAAACAATGGGCCCAAATTAAATTTTGAGTTTCTCAGTGAAAGGAACTCTGGCTGCTCTGAAAATACAATCAAACAGAATGAGAATACAGACGTAGTCTCTAACAGGATTGCTAGGCATACCCACTCACAATATGGCATCTTTCTCTCTTTCTTTCTGCCTGATATTCTATTACAGCGTGTCTCTCCTCCTTACGGTTCACGACTGAATGGATACACAGCTGTAGTTTAATTCTACAGTTCTTGGTGTCAAACAGAGTGAAAGACCAGCAGCAATAACACAAAGCAGAAAAGAGCAATTACAGCTTCAGTAACAAGAGACGCACAGAGAGGGAGAAAAATACAGACAGAATAAAGCCAATAAGAAAGATTGAATTGAATTACTTTTCAAGCTGATTTATACTGACTGGATTCTTTAGCAGGTCAACACACTAGTTAATATTTAACTTCTGGGACCTGGAAATGGGAATGTTGGTAATAAAAAACGCACAAAAAAAAGGAAACATGGAAGTATAAAATAGAAGAAGAGAAAGAATGAGAGCCTAAAAGGGATGAAAAAACCCCCAAATCTATTGCATTGTTTTTCTTGAAAGCATTTTAAGACACAAAGACACAAACATGATTTACCTGATTTACAGAATTTGTTTTAATGGATTATTCTTATACATGAACAGAACACATTTCATCGACAGTTAGGCTTGAAAAGTAAACCAGAGAAAGAAAAAGAGAAGGCTCAACAGGGTCAGAAGAGGACAGGACGAGCAGGAAACAAAGAAAGAAACAGACAGACAGAAAGACAAAAGAGAGATTAGACAGAGACATGGATTGAAGCTGAAGAAGACAGAGAGAGGGAGAAAAAGAGAGACATTCAACAAAGTTTGAGGAAGACAGAGAATAAAGAAAAAGAGAGAGAGAGATATTGAATGAAACAAAAAGACATTTGACAGCTCCTCCTCGCAATAAGTGAAAGACTTCAAACCGCAGTGGATGAGAGAGCCGCACTTTACACAGCTATTCTCTCTGCATTAGCATTAGCTATAGCTCTCAGACTGACAAGCCGGCGCTCTGTTCTCAAGGTCAGGAGGGGCACACACTACCAGGGGCCACGACTACACACACACACACACACACACACACACGCACACACACACACACACACACACACACACACACGCACGCACACACACACACACACACACACACACACACACACACACACACACACACACACACACACACACACACACACACACACACACACACACACACACACACGCATAGTTACAGACTCTATTGAACACACACTCAGGCATTCTTATGCGCAGTCGGATCCAAACACTCCGACACACCCACACACAAACCCACACACACACACACACACACACACACACACACACACACACACACACACACACACACACACACACACACAAAATACACACACACACACACACACCCACACACAGACAAATACACACACACACACACACATGCACACACACACAAAAATACACTCTTACACACATAAAGACAAGCTAAAATATCCATGCAGCAGGAGTGACAGGCTTTGACACACATTAGAGATTATTTAGACCTTTTTTGTTGTTGTTTCATGCTGTCATTAGATACATTAATAATTCAATTGAGGCCTTGAAATGTAAGATATTTGTCTGTTAGCAGGAGACTTAGACTTATTATAATAGGGAATACACAGGTGTTAACTTTAAAGATGGCTCCCTTCTATTCAATTGTTCCACTACATGGAATCCTATTCGTATGGTACTATTGACACCTGTGTTTTTACTATGATATGGCAAAATGTCTTATATGACAATTTCCTAACTGTGAAGACACATTTTGGGTTTGGTCACAGGGATAACTCTTCTTCTTTTAATTAAGTGGTTTCACATGTCATACAATTGTTAACAAAAAAAACCAAATTGATCAGACTCTGTAGTCTAATGTTAGTGTCTTTGAACAGTGCTAACAAACATTTCCTTTGAATTATAACTATAAAAATGATCACTTGTTGTAAGCAAACTTAAACACACACTCATAAGCACAATTATACACAACACACTATCAGGCATAATACTGCATAGTACACGTGACAAATAACACATCAAATACGTTTTTCCTATATTAAAAGAGTAATTGAGGAAGCATAACCACACACTCCAGTGTATCAGACATTAATGCTGCTAATGCAGCGCTTAATTACCACTCCAAATTATTGATTGTATATGAAAGGCTGTTCCATCCATTAAAGGTCTGTGGTGCATCCAAGCAGAAAAAAAACAAGTAAACATGCTAAACACATGGCAGGCATGGCTGATATAGTGTCAGTGACAGGTAGGTTCTGCATGGATACTTGCTAATCAGCTGCAGAACCTCATTAAGATATTATTTAGATGGGCATAATCAGATGTTGGGTATCAACTTAGCATTGGCCCCTGCTAATGAATACACGTCTTCATTTGTTGTGTGAAAAGTGAGGGAAGAGATGCTTCTTAACACTTAACCGTTGACCTTCTGCAAATTCTCATTGGGATTTGACCTTACATAAACCTATCATACCATTTTTATCATCATTACTAACATCACCTCTCTTCTGTTTATTTTCTTTAAATGAATAACTCACTAGTTTAACAGGTAAATGTATAAAACCACTGTGTTTCCACCTGTCACCACTTGACTTTTGGGACACCAAAGGTTGCTGGATGTGCACAAACATACCACAAAGAATGAGAGAGAGAAAAACAAAGAGGAAGAGAGAGCGTAGGGGCAATCTGTGATGTGACTTTTTGATAACCATAATCATAATCTGCCTAGGGCGATCCAATTCCTGAGACAGTTTATGGGGTAGGGAGGGCCATCAGAATTAGAATGAGATGAGCATAAATGGCTATTTACCCTGTGTGTGTGTGTGTGTGTGTGTGTGTGTGTGTGTGTGTGTGTGTGTGTGTGTGCGTGTGTGTATGTGTGTGTGTTATGTATGTTGTGTGTGTAGGTGTGCATGCGCATGTGTGTGTGTGTGTGTGTGTGTGTGTGTGTGTGTGTGTGTGTGTGTGTGTGTGTGTGTGTGTGTGTGTGTGTGTGAGAGAGTTTGTGGGTCTGTCATGAATGGCTATTTATGTGGATTAACGGATTGGGGAGGCCATCTGAAACGCATGCAGTAGACTGCTCTTCATGTATGAAACACACACAAAAACACACACACACACACAGGCATGCTATGATAAACCTTAAACCATTAGAGGCCCTTTAAACACCTGCTGTTTCCATAGAGTTATGTGTTTTGGAGTGTCTGTGTGTGTTTTGGTAGTTGTGCTTGCTTGTGTACACCCAAAATCTATGTGTGGCACATTTGTGTGTGTGTGTGTGTGTGTGTGTGTGTGTGTGTGTGTGTGTGTGTGTGTGTGTGTGTGTGTGTGTGTGTGTGTGTGTGTGTGTGTGTGTGTGTGTGTGTGTGTGTGTGTGTGTGCGTG
Source organism: Tautogolabrus adspersus (assembly GCA_020745685.1). Lineage (NCBI taxonomy): Eukaryota > Metazoa > Chordata > Actinopteri > Labriformes > Labridae > Tautogolabrus > Tautogolabrus adspersus. Next base: position 12,713,766 of record CM036535.1, read on the forward strand.
GGTGTGTTTGTGTGTGTGTGTGAGTGTGTGTGTGTTATATGCATAGACAACATTTATCCACCCAGAATGTGCATGAGGGTACTTATTCATCTGGCCTATGTGTGTGCACTTGAATGTGTTCTTAAGTACGTGTCTGTTTCTCTAGGTGTGTTTGTGTGTTTGTGTGTGTGTGTGTGTGTGTGTGTGTGTGTGTGTGCGTGTGTGTGTGTGTGTGTGTGTGTGCGTGTGAACACGTGTGTGTGCGTGCGAGTGTGTGTGTGTGTGTGTGTGTTGGAGAATGACTGAGTGTTGAGAGAGTGGTAATTACCATTCAGCAGTAGCTAAAGTGACATGTTTGAGGAAGAGATAAGGGGACATAAATTGGCCTGGTATAAAACGGTGATATTTCCTCTACTGCTTTAGAAAAACCCATTTACTCTGCCTCTTTAGCATGTCAAGACCCCTGTCACTACCCTCTCATCCCCTCGGCCAGAGGGACTCGCGCACACACACTCACGTACCCATATATACGCTGCACGCAGTCAGCCGGCTCCTTGTGAAAAAGTGCTCATCTGCATTCTGCTATTAACGTGGAGAGACACACAGAGAGAGACAGAAAGAGAGAGCGTGTGTGTAAATCAGTGTAATGGGGCCAAGACCTCAGTAGCTCTAAAAAGAGAGCAGACATGTGGAGGACAAGACATGATTTTTTTCCCCCTCTTTCATGCGGAGAAGCAGCGATACAGCACATCTGTCACTGCCGGCCACACAATTGCTCCTACAGTCAGACACAGAGAGAGGAACATGAAAGGACAGAAAGGGAATAAAGGCGACACTGAAGAAAAGGGCCAGAGTGGACATTTTCGACACGTGCAGTGCTTTTTATTAAACCCCTCTCTAATTTTGCCAATTTAACTCCCCTCTCAGAAGAACATTATTTGTAGTGTTGGAAAGCTAAAGCAAATATGCATGTTACTTTTTATTGTGTGGTGTGAAAACTTATTTTCTAACAGATGCACAACAGTGTGTTAAGAAGGCAATGAAAGGAAAACTTCTTCAGCAAAAATCAGATCCATACTGTCTCCTGCAGATCTTGAGCTTTAAAAGAAATATCAGACTTTTTTTTCTCCTTTATTGATTAATGTAATTCCACATGTGCCTCAATCGTTTACAGTTTGTCCAAAATGCAGAGCCAGCTTTCCTGTAACTTCCTGTAAAATTCAGATCAAACTACCAGATCCTGTTACTTCCACACAACACATTACCTCCTCCACAACCTTCTTGTTCCATATAACCATCCATCAAATCTCGGCCTTCTAGAAATTCCACGCTCAAAATTCAAAACAAAAGGTGATCGGGCCTTTGCTATTTTAGCCCCCACACTCTTGATTCACCTTCCACAACCTGCCAGATCTGCCGACCCTTTTGACTTAAGAGGTTTAAAAAAAATCATCTGTGTAGACAAGCCTACTTGTAACTTATCTTTCCTGAGTGTCTTTGTTTGAGGTTGTATAACATGATCAGTTTTGCATTTAGCTTCTGATTTGTTTCATGGGTTATCCTTATGATTGTGAAGCACTTAGTAATGAGTGTTTTATGAGTGCTATAATAATTAAGCTTAAACATACTGTACTCTTACTAACACCTCAAAGCTTTTAAAAGATCACTTCATTGCCTCCTAAACTTCAACTACAAATGTATTACTGTGACCACGGTTCCTTTTTCCTCACAGAGTAATTATTAAAACCAAAATCATGATATTTTAAAAAGAGTTTTGTCAGATTGAAGAGCCCTCCATGCATGAGATCAAATAGGTGTTTGGTCCTTCTTTCTATAATGACCCCTATCAATACAACATGTCCTTACTCATTTACCAGACAAACACTTGGTGTGGAACAGCGACGTTTTGGTAAGGTTTATGAATTAAAACTTCTTGACAAGGAAAGAACTGGTTTTAGGTTAAAGATTAGCATGCTAGGTCCATAAATATGTGGATCAAGTAAGCGTGATTTTACTGTAAGAGGCACAACCCTAAGTTAGAAGAAGTTATTGTTGAAATTCCCAATCAAATACATCTTTTAAATCCAGCCAAAAGGGAAACATCAGTGTGTTATTCTGGAGGGCATGTAAAAAAAGAAGCTTGCTAGGTTTAAGAATGTGTTGGTTAGTCTAGTGTAAGCAGATGCACATTCAGTAAAATGTTTTTTTTCTCCAGTTTTGTGTTTACTAGAAACTCATTGCCATTATTTCTCAGGATTTCCCTCGTCTCTGTTTGCTGAGTGAAATCTTTTCTCCTTGAACAAAGTTATGAAAGACAAAACCTTTAACAGCACCACACTGAGATGATTGTGAATCATTTCTATGTGGCATGTTCCTCAGGTCGCAGGTTAGAGCCCTTGGTGTGTTACTAAGCAAACAAACGCACAAACGCACACTCAAGCCGCAGGAGAAGAGGTGAGAAGAAGGGAGGAGGAGAAGAAAAGCAGAGGAGCAGAGAGGAGGCGAGGTCAGACCTCTCTTTAGCCTCACAGCTGTGGGCCAGATAAGCCTTTTTCCTCACAGGTAAATAAAAGCCACACCCTGACCGGGTGTGCGTTTGTGTGTGTATGTGTGTAAATGTGTCGAAACTTTGCTTCCCCCTACTGTCATCCCAACGCTGCTTCTCTACATGCTCTCTCTCTAAAAAAGATCCTGTTTTATATTGTCCTCCTTTGATAAAACTGTGTGTGCATGAGTGTATGTTTAGGTTAGTATGTCTGTAGTGCAGGTATATACTGTAGGGATAAGGGGCATGTTTCAGCGATGGCTATCAAAATGCGCCCTTGTTTGAAAAAACTCACACATTTGAGCAACTTTATTTCTCTTTCCATTCCTTCTCCTGCTCCCTGTCCTATCTTCATATGACATCTGTTGATATTCTGCCAGATGAAGAGTTTTTAAATCTTTTTCTTCCCCATCTCTTTACTCCAGTTTATATCTTAGTTCGTGATTGATTTCAGACATGTGCTTTTTTCTTGTTACATTTTCCTCATATTCTCCGGTTGCACCCCCAACAGGAAGTAGTATCTTTTTCTATTTGTTTTCTCCTCTTTTAAAAAGGACACATGTTACACTCCTTTTCAACAAGTTTAAATAAGTCTAACAGCTCCCCAAAACACGTCTGTAAAGTTTCTTGCCAAAATATCCACACTGCTCCTGTATTTAAGCATGCCCATTAACACATTTATTTCAGCCCTGCTCAGAACAGGCTGTTTCTGTGTCTGTAGCTTTAAATGCATGTGAGGTGTGTTAGACCACGTCCCTTAAAGGCTTTGGTGGCTTGAGCTTTCTTGCACCATGCCTGATTGTTTACAGCGGAAAGGTGCACTCAGAGGGCAGAACAAACACCTATAACTGTGGGAGTGTCACCCACCTGGGGGAGGGGTTACTTCCCTTTGTGATGTCATGAAGGGAAAACGACCTGTTGGAGCACACATTTTCTGAAAATTGGAGACAGAGACGGAGAGGATGGACTTTTCTCATAATTGGGGGGTTTGCAGACAGGGATACATATAGTGTTCGAAAAACATGGTAAAGTGTATTTTGTAAAATATTTGATCTTTAAACTTTTTTTCTCTTTTAAATACTAAATTTCTTCATATTTCTTGCAGACACGTTTGTCTATTTTTTTCTAGCTGTGTATGTTTAATCCTATTTTTAACTATTTAATGTATATATCCTTACCTAGCCACCTGATACCCTATTTGATTTGACCTCCCTCATACTGTATTTTCTCATCTTTCTTCCTGCCTTTTCCTATACATGTTTGGATGAATTCAACTTTTTATACATAGACTAGCACATGCACGCACGCACGCACACACGCACGCACACACACACCCACAGCGGAATCTTAGTAAGGTGAAGCAGCAGGTGTGATATGGTGCCTTGATGAAGCTATTCGAAATCCGGAAAGTAACACACTAACATGCACACAGAATCACAAAAACAAACATGCATCGATAGGATTTCTTTTGAATCCAAGCACTCACTCATGAAATTGTGATTCTTTTTTAAGAACTGGTAAGCAATCTTTTAGGTGTCTGCCTTGCATTTTATTGTACATTTTTATTCTTTAAAATGAATTTACATATGCAAGTGAATCGATGCTTTTTACATGCAATTTCTTAAAAGTCTTTCTCACTCAGAGTCTGATTCACTCAGAATGATTGCGGCTGCTAAAAGCTAAAACAAATTGCGCATCATTTGCCTCTACTATCTGCTGCATCTTAAGGTCTTATTCACAAAGCAAATAGGGCAAATGATATTCAGACGCAAACACGCTGGAAAAGTTGTCCTGCTCCGAGCAGTTTGCACTGGTTTTTTGTCTTAATGTGGAGAAAAGCTTCACCTTTACTCTGCGCGGAACTGAGTTCTTATGCTGAAGAGCTTTTTGGTCCACATCAAGATGATGAGCTAGGAGGGGAAACTACTTCAGACTTGGTTTGACAATTTAAACAAATCAAATGTTCCTGTAATTGTTGGACTCATTTGGACTTGAAGAGCTTCTCTTTTAGAGAGGACATTTCTCTTATATCATGTAAATTGTATAACTCTCCTTGCATAGTTTGATTGATTTCATCTTATACAGAGGTTTATTCTGAGAAAACTATTCATGTATTGTTCAGTTTAAAGAGCTGTTGTATAGTAAGTGGAAAAGTAATCAGAAAGTGGAGCTGAAATAAGCTGGTATTAAGCAGGTAATCAGTATTCTGCAATGAACTACATCTTGAAAGTAACCTTCATAAACCTGATTGAGTCAAATGAACATTAAGTGTGTCTGACAATGACAATGATATTATTCTCTTGTTGTTAGTAAACAAGCAGGTCTGTTGGATTAAGACAGCAGCCAGTACACTCGTCTGCAGTGACAACAGAGAAAGCCATGCACCAATTGAAAGTGAAGAGGTTTTTCCTTCATAAGCGCAGCCTGTGTAATTATTTCAAACACGAGGAAAACCAAATCACTTTACAACGCGGATTTACATATGATTAGCGTCATACAAAGACGGGATTACCACAAGTAGTGGAGAAGAAGCCTTTCCCCTCAGCCTGTCTCCTTCTCCTTGTCTTCATTCAAAGAGCCTTGACATAAGTTAACACTGCTCCCTCGCTCACTTTCACCTAAAAGGTAGAGACGTAGTGACAAAAGACGACATGATAATAATGACGATTTATGCAACAGAGGCACGGCCAAAACAAAAATGCCTCAAGTTAAACAGCTTAAAGAGAAATTTCAACACAAATCATTCATTTATTCTCATCAGTCAGTTTTTTGTTCATTTCTAACATTTGTTGAAACACATGTTCTTAAGTCACCCATCTTCATCAAAACTTTCATTCAAACAGTGAACTAAGATCAAATGTTATATTTTGAACGAGATCTTATTTCTTTGTCTTCTGTCTTTTTTATTTATTAACAGCTAAATTTAATTACAGCCTATAGCATATTTGAATCTTTCTTTGAATCTTGAATAGCTGTCATACCGCTTCAATAATATTTTTTTAAATGTTTGATTATTTTGTTGACAAAACTACACCAAATACAGTGAAGCTGCTGAACATCTTAACTTCCATAGTATCCAGATAACAAAGAAACATTTGTCAACATAGGTGTCAATAACTGACGGAGTGAGCAGCATGACAGAGGCAGATGATATTGATATACTTTTATTTAAAGGTGCACTATGTAGATTTATAGTGAAATTTGAAAGTTGGAGAATTGAAACAGTTCTATGCTATATTTTCTGAACTAAATACACAAACTTTATTCAAAGGAAAAAATGGGTCCCTGGAACAGCTAAAAAGCTACCAGGAGAATTACAGTTTCACTGTTGCGGACCCCCCCACCATAACTTCTCATGTATCATTTTATCTTCAAAAAGTATTCCAGGGACCACATTTTCCTCTGAGAAAGATTGTGTATAGAGTTATGAACATATACCACAGAAGTTGTACACTTCTCCAACTTTCACATTTCTCTGCCAAAACTACATAGTGCACCTTTAACCTTCATTTAACTAGGAAAAAACTTGTTGAGATTAAAAATGTCTTTTTCAAGAGTGTCCTGGCCAAGACAGACAGGAAGGATGAGCGGGGCCAGTCACCAACTACATTTCACCTTTCATCTTTTTTTTTTACCCAATGCACCAGATAAATATTCTTGTTATCTTGTTATGTCATCTGTCAAATGAAAAAGAAAGTTCATATCAAATGTATCATCCTTTAGGTTCGAACCCCTTCCTTGTGTTCATCGTCATTCACACACTCTGACCTACAAGTAAGTCATAAGATTTGAAAGATTATTGATTTATTTAATGGTGTTTTAAGTGGACGGCCCTCTGAGTGGAGTAATGTATTGAGGAAATATGAGCGAGGATAAAAGAGGACAAACTGTCATTCGCTGCTCAGAGAACACAACAAGACATCTTGCCACTCTAAATGATCATTGATTACCCAAAATGATACAGAGGAGATTATTGACTGCATGAAAATACCACTTAAGAAGGTGTATCACTTCCTATTATGCACCTATTATCTGTCCATTTGCAGTACTGTATTCATTTGATTTTACTTGGCAGAGAGGAGGCATGGAGGCAGCTGTGACGGCAGGTAATAAAAAGAGGGTTGCACCTTTTTTTTCTAACAAGGAAAGAGAAACTGGCCTGTAGTTTTATACATATTTTTTTCAATCTCTTTGTTGTACCTTAACACCGTCATTTCCTAAGTTTCATCTAAATTGAGTCTGAAAAACTTGTTTAGATGAGGGTTTGTTTCATGTTCTCATCTTTTCATGTTCTTTGCTTCTCTCTTTTTTTACTGTAGACAAATACACAGTCTTTAGGAGAGTCATTTACTTTGTTAAATCAGAAACTTTCTCTAGAAAGGACAATTTGTGTGTGTGAGAGTGTGCATATATTTGTGTGTGTGTGTGTGTGTGTATTTATGTGTGTTTATCGGACCAGCTGACTGCAAGCCTAACGGGCTGCTTGTTAAACTATTTGGATCTTGCAGCAGATTTATTTTGATATGTGAACCAAATAAAGGCAAAATTGTTATTTTTCTTCTTTGTCTATCCTTTTTCTTTAATGTTATATCCACTCCCAGACTTGACCTACGTCATCCATTACTGTCACTGTTATTGTTGGTGTGTGTATGCAGTTTTTTGTCATTTTTTAATTGTCTTTTTCTCTTTGTCTTTGATGCCATTTTCTTCTTGTCACGTTATCTCACCAATAAAAAACAAACATACAAACATATACATAATAATGAAAATAGAAATAAAGGAAATTTGCCCAAAAATAAATGGTTAAACAAACAGATGTAACGTACCGAAGCCAATAAAAGTGGTGTAAAGAGTTTGCTTTTCAATGTTTTGTTGACTTCAAAACAATGTGTATGTCAATGAGAAACATCAGCCCTATACATTTTATATGACAGAATATGTCTACACCAAATGTTAAATGTTAGTGAGTACAAAAGTACTCACTAACATTTAACATGAAAGATGCCAAGTACAATGAATCTTTTGTGAAACCAGGAGAAGTTTTGAAATGACTTCATCCATAAAAACCAAGAAACTGTGTTCTACTTGAGTTTATCTTTCTCAGTCTTGGATTTGGTTTGAGCAGTTGTGTGACAGAGCAGTTGTGACAGCAGTAATAAGACATGAGCTAACCACAGGCTCATGAATATGCCTCAGCTGAGAAGATATGATTACTTGTACTAATGCAGCTGCAAGGGAGAAAAGGGAAACAGAGAAGATAAAGCTTTAGAGTCACATGTAAAGACCAGAGCAGGAGACAGAAGAACGGCTGGAGAGTCACACACATTCACACACACACACACACACTCAGATCATAGTGACAGAAGAGCCTCTGATCGAGACACTGTGGTGATAGACAGAGAGGAAAGCAGGAAGTTAATGAGTAGATTGTGGGCCAATAACATAACCAGTCACCCACGACAACGCACTGCCCGCACTCCTTACCTGTCTGCCTTGCTGCACTGCATTCTGGGAGTGGAAGGGCAGAGCGGAGCGGCGATGGGATTTGAAAGGCGTTCTGCATGGGCGACTCGCTGATTTGCATTCAACAGTGGAGACACACAAACACCGGCAAACACAGTCACAGAGCACGCGTGCACCCTGCAAAAAACAACAACAACAACATAAGTTAGTAAGCATGCACGCACATGTAACTATGAGCACACTTACTTAGAAACTGTGGACTAATTATTAACCCCTCTCATGTTTAAGTGGTCTTAAGAGCTGATTGGAGAGAGGAAGAGGAAAAGAAGAGGGATTAGAGGTTTAAGGGAACACACTCACGCCTCTCAAAACCTTCTCTTCTAACCCCCTTTTTTTTTCTTGCGTGTTATTTTTCGCTTTACGATTCTGATAATGATGATATTAGAGAGAAGAGGAGGAGGGAGGAGGAAGGAGAGGGTGATGGGAGCCACATGTGATTGTTCCCCCTGTCTTTCCTCATTTTTTTTTTTACTGCTACACATTGCGTGAAGAGAAGGGGAAAGAGATGGAGAAAGACAGAGAGGGGGGGGCCCCTCAATGACTAATTTTCCTTTCTTTTACGGCAGCATAAATTTAAAAGGAGAGGGGGCTGTGGTGGGTAGAGTGGAAATCCTTTTAGCGCTCTGATTTATGTACGTCTGATGGGCGAATCATAGATCACCGGCAGAAGATGGCAGACACACTGATGATGATGGGGCCCTTCAACGGGGCCCGCTAATGCCCTGCCGAACAAAATGTAACCAATCTGTGGGGGCCCTCAAGCATGCAATGGTCCTCTAATAGAAACTATGGCAAACTATACGCCTGTCACCTATGACGGCGGTATGTGAGCGTGTGTTGGGGAGGTGTTGAGGCAAGAAGAGAGTGAAAAGAAGGAAAAAGAAGAGGAAGTTGGAAAAAAATACCTCTTTTGAAATGGGAGAAGTAGAAGTGGACCTCGAAAATAGATATAAAGATGACTGACCCCCAACCAAAAAAAAGACAAACAAAAAAGGCTGTGATGCAAGAGCTAAAGATGGAAAGGTAGAAAAAGGAGGGAAAACTATCCAAAGAGAGAAAGGGGAGCCTGTTTGAAGGGGACTCTAAATGTCATGTAAAAAAGAAGACAATAAAAAAACAGCAACCAAAGGAGTAAACAGCTAAACAATAGACAACAACAAGTAAACGATGTATGAGTGTCCACCTTAAATCACCCAATCACACACACAGACCCACAGAGAATTCCTCACAGACACACACAGGCCTGATGCACAGTGTGGCGCATGCAGCCCCACCAATCATCTTTATATCAAAACATCATTATGCTGGCTGACAGCAGCTAAGATTCCAGCGAGGCCGCGTTGTCATAAATCGTCAGCTGTTGCAGCGCTGCAAAGAGAGCCTTTTCATTTAGGAATGTCAAAGCTCTCTCGAGTCTCGTAAAAATGGTGGGAGACTCGGGAGACAGGGGCACAGAGAAAGAGATGGCAGATCCGGAGAGCGGAGGAGGATAAGTGGAGATGGCACGCCTCGTGTAGAGAGTGCAGCAAGCTCAGAGTCACATAACTGACTCAGCTGTGGAGAATGTGATTCAGACTATGCTCCTGAGCTTACAAACAACTTGTCTGGTGTTGTGATTCACAGCTTCAAACTGCTTTATGGTGGCGGTGGTGGGGGAGGTCTTTCTTTGCCTTCTTTCACTTGATAGGACAGAGCGGGGGATCACATGCACCAAACAACGCCATGGCCAGGAGGCAAACCTGTGACCAGTGCGACAAAGACTGCAGCCCCTACACTCGGTGTGCCCGCTCCACCAACTGAGCCAAACCAGCGCTTCTTCAACTGCTCAAAGTTTGCAAAATTAATCCAATGATATAAAATTGAATAAATTAAAAAAAGGGCATGGAGAGTGAATATGGTTGCTGTGATCCAAAATAACCTTATTTTATATTGAGGCTTTTTATTTTATGATGCTGAATTGACATATTTTGAGCAACACTATCAGTTTAGCTAAAGGGACGCCAGAGTGTCATAGGGTCAGGCAGTCCATTTCCTTGATCTGGACTAAAATGCAGCATTACAACTGTTATGTGTTGTAATGCTATTTTATAAATGTTGGACCTTCATGGTCTTTCCTGTGAAAATCCTTCACAGACTTTAGCATTTCGCTTAAAGCATCAAAGCCACTTTAGTGACCTTAAGGCAGGTTAAGGCAGGAAAAGGAGGTGGCTTTTAGGAGTGGGGACAGGGAGAGTTTTAAAAAGGCTAAATACACCTTTAGCAGGGCGGTGAGAGAAGGCAAGCGTCTTTACTCTGAGAAACTACAACAACAGTTCTCAGATAGAGATGCTGGCTCAGTCTGGAAGGGTCTCAGACAGCTCACCAGCTACAAGCCTAAAACCCCCCACTCTGTAAGTGACCTGCGTCTGGCCAACAACCTGAACGAGTTCTACTGTCGCTTTGAAAGTCACAATCTGGTGACCTGGTGCAGTGAAAACAACCTAGAGCTTAACGCTCTGAAGACAGTGGAGATGGTTGTGGACTTTAGGAAAAACGCAGCCGCCCCCAGCCCCATCACCATCGGTGACTCCACGGTGTCTACTGTGGAGTCTTTCCGCTTCCTGGGGACCACCATTGCCCAGGACCTCAAGTGGGAGCTGAACATCACCTCCCTCATCAACAAAGGACAGCAGAGGATGTACTTCCTGCGGCAGCTGAAGAAGTTCAACCTGCCAAAGACCATGATGGTGCACTTCTACACTGCCATCATCGAGTCCATCCTCTCCTCCTCCATCACAGTCTGGTACGCTGCAGCCACAGCAAGAGAGAAGTGCAGGCTGCAGCGCATCATCCGCTCTGCAGAGAAGGTGATTGGCTGCAATCTTCCATCTCTCCACGACCTGTACACCTCCAGGACCCTGAGGCGTGCAGGTAAGATTGTGGCCGACCCCTCTCACCCCGCACATGGACTGTTTGAGACTCTCCCCTCTGGCAAGAGGCTGCGGTCCATCAGGACCAAAACCTCTCGCCACAAGAACAGTTTCTTCCCCTCTGCTGTCAGCCTCATGAACAATGTCCCTGCCCTCCCCCCCCCCCTCCTCCCACATAACACAGACTCTCATCAGCCCCACAGTCAGAAACATCACAGTAATGTGAAGGCTGAAACTGTTTTTATGCGTTACATTAATGCTCACTGGACTTTACATTCTTTTTTCTCACATGCACTCCATTGCAGCTTGTAAATTTTGTTATTTTTTATTATTATTCTTTATTTTTGGACATTTTTTAAATTCTATTGTTTATATTGGTAAACTTCTTATATTTTATATTATTTAAGTTCTTGCTTTTTTGGCTGTTTTTCCCTGTTAACTGTTCTTGCACCAATACACCAAGACAAATTCCTTGTATGTGTAAATGTACTTGGCAATAAACCCGATTCTGATTCTGATTCTGATTTACCACTCCTGCTTTCATATCGTTGACTTTTTAACACTTGTAAATCAGAACAGATACTTCCATCAAACATCATTTCTCTTTCTCTGTAAAGAATGAAACTGAGGGGCGATATATAAACTTCTGGTTGTTATGTTACCTCATGTTTTTTAGCTAATCTCAGTTGAATGTTGAACCACACTGTCTCCACATAGGACAAAAAATAAAATACTTTGGTTATTAAGTATAACTTCACAATCTAATGCAATCCACTATAACATATCTGTAATAAATCCTTCGTCTGTGAGGAATCAAAGCTCATCCCTTTTATGTCAGTGTAGTATATCACATTCAGTTTTACTTAATAAAGTAGTGTTTATTAAAACCTATTGTAATGTTTGAGGCTTAACTTGCAGACATTATAGTTGGAGTTGTTTCTAATATTTTTGTTAATAAAATAAGAGGAGGGGGAGGGGGGGTCTTGACATATGAATATTTAATCACTTAAATTTTAAGTGAACATACAGATGGGGGGAAGGAACTGCTTAAATTCTTTAGCTGTTCATCATATTTATCATGAAATCTCCATAAATTAAAGTGGACAGTCTGCACTTCACAGTCACTGTGTCATTTCAAATCAAAAAGGAAGAGTATGGAGAAAAAAAAACGTACGTATATGTGTGTGTGTGCGCGCGTCTGTGTCTGTGACTAATGTACTGGAGAGCTCTTCAATGGTGCTGACGAAAAGACAAGTTTGCATCGCTGGTGCTAGTGTGTCCCTCCAGGGCTTCCGTCCATCCACTGGCAGGGGAGATGAACTGAGACAAGATGTCAGAGCAGGAAATGTCAGACCACTGCCAAACCGCTGCTGTACACACCCCTGACAGGAACACACTGGCGCACACACACACACACACACACCAAACACACATGCACACGCACGCACACACACACACACACACACACACACACACACACACACACACACACACACACACACACACACACACACACACACACACAAAGTAATTGAAAAAGATAACACACAGAATAGTGTAAAACAAATAGTTTTCAATCTTGTTGACTCCCACGTGCACACATAGATAGATACAGAGTTTGTCAGAGGAATTTGGTCTAGCTCGCTTTTGCAAACCTCCGGTAAACTTTTTTTGAATGAAAAAAAACGTCTGCCAACTATTTCATTCAATCCCTTTATTGATGAAAATCGATGAAATATCAATTAGATTTAATAAAGCATTTCACAATTTCATGATTGTGTCATTTCATGATTGTGTATTTATTGGCTTTCATAAAAGTTTGTAGCAAACACTTGGATGCGTGATCATAAAAGTGCAGCCAGAGATAGAAAAGAGATGTTTGCAGGGCAAAATGGAGAACAGGCACAGAGGGTTGAGCACAGCAGCAGTTTGCGTCCGCTGGCAAGTTCTTGTGTTTGTTTTCTTGGGTGGTGTGTACACATTACAGATGTCTTGAGTAATGCCTCCATCTGTAATCTCTCTTCTCTCTCTGCTCTCTCTCTGTCTCTGATATCCTCGGGACTCAGTTTTCCTTAAGTGTGTCAATTTGGGTCTCCTTGTTCAAGTTCAAACATTTAGCCCCCAAACAGCCATTTGTCTCCAACGCAGCAGACAGAAAGACCATAAAAAAAGAAAATACCCCAAGAAATGAAGAAAAGAGAGGGAGAGAAAGAGGAAAAAACATCTTGTATGTTTGACGGCACTTTTTGCTGCCTGTTTAGCACACACACACACGCATACACACGCATCACCCCCTGTCTTGTCTAGTTACTGGCTGTGCACTTGCAGTCCCTCCAGGGCGTGTGGGGTCACTCTATGTGAGTGTGTGTGTGTGTGTGTGTGTGTGTGTGTGTGTGTGTGTGTGTGTGTGTGTGTGTGTGTGTGCGGGTGAGGGTAGTTCACCCAATGCCAATCCCCTCCCCAACCATCCACTTTCACACACACACACACACACACACACACACACCACTCTCTCTCACAAAGCTACAGATGATGTGCCGTCCAGCTGCATTTCCATCACCGTGACAATAAGTGGTCCTGCCAAACGCCCGGCAACCAGAGTCACATCTGCTCCTGTCTCTGTCGCCACGGCGATACTGCCGAAGTCTGCACGACAACCAGCGCACAGCCAGGGGGCAACAACGGGTGGCGCAGAACGAAAATGAGAGAGTGAGAGAGAGTGAGAGAGAGAGAGAGAGAGAGAGAGAGAGAGAGAGAGAGAGAGAGAGAGAGAGAGAGAGAGAGAGAGAGAGAGAGAGAGTCAGTTACAGAGAGACATATTTTACAAGCTCAGAGTTCATGTATAGGTCTCTACTTTGTCTTGTCTGTTTGTTTTTTGATGACTGTGGAAAAATCATCACTAATTATAGTGCTGAGTATGCAAATCTCTAATCAGAAAGACACACAGCATCAAAATTACTCAGGATTTAAAGAGTGTGAAAACAAAGCTTATTTAGAAATGACGCAACTTATTATATTTTGTTGCACCCTTATTCAGTTTCAAATACAAACAACTCTGTGGCCAACAACTCAGAAAACACATTCATTATTTTAGTGAAGGTCACAAATGTGAATTGGGGTCCAACAAAACATCTTGAAATACACAAACATCAGCTTGTTCATTTCACAGTGCTAGAGAAGAAGGATATAGAAGGAGTGAATGTCATTCTTTTCATAGATTACTAAATGTCTGGTAATGAAAAACTCTCGGACTGACTCGTCTGAAAGCCTAATGTCTTCTTACACAATCTTCAAACAAGTGGCACACATATTCTGTGGGTTACAGAACATTCAAGCTTAAAAACAACCCACAGCTAGAGGTTATCACATGCTTCATTTAATGAAACAAAAATGTAAAGGCTTGAGTTCACACATTTGCAGCTTTATTCAGCTGATTTCTCACAAATTCAAAGCATACTTACATTTCCATTGAAATACAGGCGTTCTGAAAAACACAAATATTACAACAAAATGTCTATGGCTGTTATTAATTAATCTCCACGTACAATTCTCTCACTATGCCTATTCCTGTCTTCTCAAAACTCAATACAGCCTTTGTAGAACCTCCTCATGTAGCTTTTTACCTTACATGTTTTTTCATCATTTAATATTAGTTGCCTCTCTTCCCTTTATTTTAAGTATTCTTTCTCTCCTCAACCATTCATTTACTCCCTCTTAGATTGCCTCCCCCCTCCCCTTCACTCGCTTTCTCTCTCTCCTGCCAGGGTGTTTATATTTGCCCGGCCCACGGCAGAGTGCCTAACAAGGTGGAAAGAATTAGGGGTGAAAAGACAGCACTGCTGCCAGCCAGGGTCTCTCTCTCTCCCTCTTTCTTTCTCTCTCTGTCTCTCTCTTTCCCGACAGTGGATATATTTCAGCTAATGTACTCCCGACCTCTTCTACTTCAGTGGAATATCAACAAAAACCGTTATCTACACTCAAGAACAACAAGGGTCCAAGGGAACATCAGAAATGGCTTCAGAGGTGTATACTGGGGTGACTATTAGGATCCCCTCAGTTTAATGATACATTCCCCTTAGATAAAAAAGATTTGTGTTTTTAAACTTCATCCTTTTTTCCTTTCTTCCTCTCAATGATGGTTCACATCTCTTACATGGTTTACATTTGTATTCCTTAATTACACCCTTATTCTACAGATCTCACCATGTCTTTGCCAGAATTCATTTATTTATCGTTTAATTTCATTTCAAACTTGTAATGTTTTCCTCAATCAGTAAACCTCTATTACAAAATGAAAAAAAAAAAATTGTATAAGAAATCTTAACCCCTCCCCCATGCTGTCTCTGAAAGTTCAATTCAGGTGTTTAACCTTACATTTGCCTGGGATCGAGAGCGGGAATGTATGGCCTGTTAAAGACGGCAGCCAGGGAGTTAAAGAAAATAGTAGGGGGGGGCAATGGGAGTACGATAGTGTGTGTGTGTGTGTGTGTGTGTGTGTGTGTGTGTGTGTGTGTGTGTGTGTGTGTGTGTGGGGTGGGGGTAGAGTTGGTGTGCATTGGGTCTTTGAATTCAGAAGGAGTGAAATTCTGCCTCCCTCCTCACCCTTCTCCTATCTCCCCAAAGTAAGGTGTCTCATGCCCACCTTAAAAGACACAGAGGGGGAGGAGAAGAGAGGTCAAGCTGTTTTGGTTTTCAAAAACGAGGGCCTATGTTTTATTATAAAACCTTAGAAAAGATGGCTAAAGGTCTTCTATTATTCTACTGAGCAGGCACATACCCCTCTGTTAATACTTGTGTGTAATGATATGCCAATGTGTGTGTGTGTGTGTGTGTGTGTGTGTGTGTGTGTGTGTGTGTGTGTGTGTGTGTCCGTGTGTGTGTGTGTGTCCGTGTGTATGTGTGTGTAAGAGGGAGTGGTAACACCCGTCCAAGAACATGGTAAGCTATTAGATGAATCACCTTGAGCTCGTCCCTTAGCTTTTAAATGTATTTTCAAAGTCACAGTATTTTAACACAGTACTCAGAATATGCTGTACCAAAAAGGCATTAACAATGGGAAGCCAGCATGTGGGAGGTTCAGCAGCAGTCATTTTAAACAGCCAATGTATAATACATTTGACAGATAGTTTGTATGTGTGAATGTATCTGCTTTTACTGAGACAACTTTGTGAGGGTCCAGCAGCTCAAACGTGTCTGATCAGGTCTGTTATTTGAATGTCAAAGCCTCATTTTGGTAACACTTTAAATTAAGGTCACAACATTCACCATTAACTAGACGCTTATTAGCATGCTTACTAGTAGCATACTGGCTGCTTATTAGTCATCATTAAGCGCTTATTAGTACTTTATTATACATGACCACAGTCTATAGCTAAAAGGACATTAACTTGGAGTTTGCTCTCAATACCCTCCTAATTACTGCTTATTCATACTGTAGTAAGTTAGAATGAATCATGATCTTAATATGCTTTGCTTAGTATGGCTCTTATAGGGTAGAAGTAAGCAAGATTCTAGATGCAAGATTATATTTCAGAGACATATAGTGAAACTGGAATTCAAAAAGTAACTACCGGTAATCATCTTTGAAATATTTCAGCCATTTGTTTATTTGACTGGAATTTGTTTTGACTAAGACTAAATGTATGATTATTTAAATACCTTATACGGTTATAAGGTTAAAAGTGACAATTTTACAATCAGCATGCTGCTGTAAAGCAATAGATCGTCACCTATTTAATATTGAACCATTCAATATTAACCACCAAAATTACTTTTCTATTCATATGGCGTGAGAGCTGTGGTCTTCTTTTTAATGCAGACATCTTGAACCTGACCTGAATGCTGCTGTGTTTCAGAGCATGAGCGCTATCCATGGTGCTGAAAGCTTGATGAGCTGGATTAAGAGTTAAGTTACTGTTGAAATAAGTAAGTGTTAAAGTTAACAGAGCATAATATTATGTACTGTTACAGTCTCACTTTAATCTCGAACACACTTAGGTCCTGTTTGTGCTTATGAGCTTGTGTGTGTGTATGTGACACTCACAATAACAGAGTGAAAAGTTCAATTTCCCTCTGGAATAATAGAGTATATAAAATAAAATACAACATGTAGCAGTGACAGCTCTGATCGTGCTGCTGTAATAACTGCAGCATCAACAATTCTTGCAGGTGTGTTTTTCCCTGCTCTCTGTCTTATTAATTTTTTTCAAACAATAACATAGACTTTGGTAAACACACACACACACGCAGGTGAATAAACCCCACTGATACACACAAACACTCAGAGAAACCTGCTGGTGTGTCCCTGATAATGCCCGCTGGATGTTCTCACCTTTCAAAGAGTCTGTCCACGGCTCTATTTATAATCCTATCACCAAGAGCACGCACACACACGCGCACGTGCACACCTACACACACACACACACACACACACACACACACACCCTGCACATCTGTGTGTCAAGTCTAGGCACAGGTATGTGTGTGTGGGTGTCACGGTGGAGATGGATCCGAGGGCCAGGTCCTAGCAGGGTTTGCTTGAGTGTGATAACAGGCTGTGATTTGTATCTGTAGATGAAGAATCGGCATAATAAATGTTCTCTAACTCTCACCTTCCCCCACCTGCTCTCTGAGTCTCACACACACTATTTCTCTGTTTGTCTGTCTGTGTCATAGTCTCTGTTATTTTGCCTGTACATGTCTGTCTAAAGTTTCTCTTTTTCAGTTTTTTTTCGCTCATAGTTTTCTGTATTGTTATTTTCTGTATTCAACCCTATATTCCACACAAGTGCACACATGAACAAGCACACAGAAACACACACAAACACGCACAGACAGACGTGTGTGGTAGACAGTGAGAAGGTGTCAGTACTATTCTCAGGTCAGTTGGGTTTGATCTTTTCCACCTTCTGCTTTCACACATTAACAGACAGCCCGCAGGCTGAAACAGAGAGGGACACACAGACACATGGTCACACACACACACACACACAGACACAGACACACACACACACACACACACACACACACACACACACACACACACACACACAGACACGCACACAGGAAACAGAGACATCACAGTATGAATGCTGCAATCTGAGGTTTCATCATGATGACAGGTATGTACACTCACACAGGATCAGGTGGAAACACTTCAAAGAGTGAAACACAACAGTTATTTAATGAGGTGTCAGAAAAAATTGAACTCAGTTCATTTGTTGTACTTAATGTGAAATGTTTCTTCCTTTTTTGGATCAGTGCTTTAAGTTTTAGAAGTAAAAATCTCACTTCAATTTCAGCTCAAAACTCTTACTTTCTGTTCTGTCAGTGCAGCTCGGTGCTCAGTCTTGTGGGTGCAATTTTTCTGACTCAACAAAAGGATCCCTTCCTGCAGTTGATCTATAGTTTTTTGCTGGCCTGTCATAAATTTCTGTCAGCGGTATTAGCCGAGGTTAGGCTCTATTCAATTCTCCTCTCTGCAGTAAGTCCATCTGCCTGTTATCCCCTCTAACTCTGTTCTCATCCCTGCCTCAGCTCCAACTAATACTCGCTGCTGTGGGAGAGAGCCTGTTGGCAAACTGATCTCTTTTTTTTAATGCTCTCACCCTCCCTTACTATTACTTTTATTGTCTGTCTGTCTTCCCTCAGCTGATTTCCACCATCTCTTCTCTTCCTGTCTCATTATCTCAGCTTTACTCTGCATCATATAGCTCCTCTTCTGTCTGCTCCCGCCTCTTAACTTCACCCCTCTGTTTGTTCAGTGTGTGTGTAGAAGTGTTGGATAAAGCCAAGGAAGATATATTAGGGATATACGTCTAGCTTGAATGTAGTCTAATTTTCCATAATGAACTGCAGCCCAATCCGCACCTTCATCATCTTTAGATCTCATAGTAAGAAAGTGGAAAGAAATCAATTTTCACTCTTATTAAGGGAGGCCTTCTTCTCTTAAGTCTCTGATTCGTGGGTGTGCATACGTGTGGATGCGCGCTCTCTCTCTCTCTCTTTGCTCTTCCTCGCACACTTAGTATCTTTCTTTTTCTATCGCTCCCTAATGTATGACTCTCCTCTTTTTCCCTTTTGTGTTCATTTTTCATTCCTACTTCTCTCTCTGCGATTATCCCAGTGCATATCAGAGGCTCTTAATGAAGATTCACAACATTTTCCCCTCCCAGCTAATACCTTATCAAAGGAGAAATCTCGTTCCAGAAAATCAATTTTCTTTCATATTATTAAGTCCTCCTCTACTGCACTTGCATGCGTGATTCCTTTGGTTTAGCGCTGCGAAGCAACAGTGAGGGACTTAACCCTGAGAGCCCTGCACGCTCCATCCACACACACGCTGATCTGATATCTCTCGTGGCTTAAAGAGATATGAGGGCAAAGGTAAGAGCTGAAAGAGAATCACAGGGAAGACAAGGGAAGAGAAAAGCAAAGTAGAGAAGACAGAGAACAGTCTAGGAGAGGAGAGGAGGCGAGAGGAGACTAGAGGAGAGGAGAGGAGAGGAGAGGAGCGGAGCGGAGCGGAGCGGAGAGGAGAGGAGAGGAGAGGAGAGGAGAGGAGGGAGGTATGCAGATTGAGGTTTGACAAAACTTTAGCAAGTTTTTGCTAGTCAGATATATCTGACTTATGCATATTTTACTTCTGCTTTGTTTATAATTCCTTTAAAATATAGTTTTATGTTCATGTCCAGTGAATATGTTAAGATGATTTTAAATAAATACAACAATACTTCCATGTGGGGGAAATATGAGAAATGTGCTTAATTTTGACCTGATTCGTATTTCATTGGCTGAAATTGAATCCATTGCTGATACTGTGAGTACACCTTGTACGGAAGCTTGCTTGGATGCTGGTGAATGCACATTTTCCTTGTAGTTAGGTCATCGCTTCAATAATATATAGTTGAACTTAACAGAAAAGTGAACAAATGACATTTTGCAAAGGTCAGAAGCCATAACAAATGAAGTGGCCAGGTCCTCAGCCTGCAACCGTTACATTACCTAAGTTGACTTTGCTGCTGAGTGATACCAGCTGGACATCCCATTCCTCTTTTAATAAGAGCAGAAGATGCAAAAATCAATACACCAAGGTCAAGGTAATGTTACTAATCTCACCAGCAGAAATTTGTATGTCAATATACGTCAGAGAGTGCTTGCAGATATTTCAGAAGATCCAGGTATGATGATTCTCCCCCTGACTGATTGTATTTAATTCTGTAAATTCTGTTACAGAAAATTACAAGGACACATTGCCGTATTATCTGTTTTATGGGCCCTATCAAAGACTTAGGTAGAGACAGGAAAATATCTCTTGCTAACTAAATTCTAGTTTTTTAATATACTTTTTTAATCTTAGGTTTGTCATTTTAAATCATACTTAAACAAATAACATGTTTACAAGGATCTTTTCTATGCAAAATGTTTTTGAGACACTAAAACACACACCTAAATACTTTCTAATGATAGAATGCAAACATGTACCTACACACTCCACATTACAGCATAACACACACAGTTATAGACTGTAGACGTTGTAGAATTTATACGCTGTTTCCATGTGTTGCCAACATAAAGTTCATAATCACCCTCATTAAATGTACACCATACAGTAAACCTGTCACTGTGTGTGGAATATACACTGTACAGATAAGGTCCAAGTATACACTGGCAGGGTAGCATTACTCTCTCATCTACACAATATTTTATTAATTCATTATAAATGAATCCAGAGGATTTACACATCACTGAGGAAATGCTGCCAACTTGAAAGGACCCCAACTCCACTCTGCTCTCTCAGACTCTTTAAAAGCTATTGATACATCAGGGAAATGTGAGTTGGAACATCTGAGCTACTGGCCATGACTCTGTTTTCTAGTGTAATCAGTTGGGTAATCCTTTGTAACCATTCAAGTTTCCTTTATTCCTTGCTACAAACAAAATCTCAGCTCAAATCATAGTGTAAAAAGCACCTTTCACTTGTGTCATGTTTTAATAAATAGGAAATTATTGAGAGAGGAGAAATAAAAATGGACTGTATGTCTCGTTAATGTGTTCATTGACTAAGAGAAACAAAGACACTCTCTTTAGACAATGTTGGCTGTGATTCCTACATCAAACTCGTTACTGACGTTACAATAGATGGGCATTCACTCAGATCCAAACTTCACACTGACTCTGTGAAAACAACATTCAGTTGCTTTCAGGCCTTGCCTCATAGCTTTAGATCTACTGTGATAGACTATAGGAATGAGGCCTATGGCGCAGGAATGGGCCCTACTGAGCTGCTGGGTGATAGATAAAGTAGGGCAGGGGTAATGATGAGGCATCATCGATGTAAATGATACTCAGGGAGGCCCGGCGAGAGGTGTGGGGGGGCCTGCAAGCAGGTGAAAGAGACAGCAGCACTGGTGAGAGATGGGAGCAGGTGAGAGGGAGGAGAGGTGGATGGATGGAGGGAGGGAGAGAGGGAATAGGGATGATGAAGAGGGAGAGGGGAGAGAAACAGAGGTGTTGGGGGTGGTGATGTATGTAGGCCTGTCAGAGAGTGGTTCGGGGAAGATGCAGTGTGCTCCTTACACTGGGGAAGCAGCATCCCCACCCACTCAACCACACACACAAATTTGGCTTCCATCCCACACCCACCAACACCTCTCCCCAGGTTGGCCTGGATGTAGAGGCTGACTAATAACCTTAAGGTTGTGGGGTTGATCCCCGCCGCAGACAGGGGTGTTTTCTGGCTGTGAGCTGGTAGATGCGGGATGCTGCTATTACTTCTAAAGTTCTCACCAGCGATGCCCTTGAATAAGACACAGAGTCCCATGCTGCACTGCAGGTGGCCTCGAGCTCTCTGATGAAATGCAAATGTATATAGAGAGCTGCATGAGACATAGGGGGAATGCAGAAACACATATTTCCGTTCTATGGTTTACTGTGAATTAAATGACTTCTTAGACTGTGATTTTAAGACTGGGATGTCACCTTTGTTAACACATCTAGATATCATTGTTAAGATCCTCGTAGCTTCATTTTACATTCTGATCCCAACAACTCCTCCTATTAAAAAGGACAAAAAGCATGGTTTGTAACTGCCCCCCAGAAGTATGGTGTTTTCCTTTAAACTCCTTCTTTAAACAGATTTTTGATCAATCTGAACTCCCTTTTGTTTATTTGTTTATTTTTAGTGGCAACTTTTTTAAGATATGAGAGAGATCGGGGTTCACGTAATGAAACAGAATGTCTTTATTATAAAGTCTATAATAGGTTTTTTAAATATTTGTCAAGTTGTATTTAAAATCCATACGTTTAGCTGTATAAGTGCCCTCAGTTCACTTTGCATCCGTATGCCAGACATTTGTAGGTGTAAATAGTGAGATGAAAAATGTGTGTTTGTGTGTGTGTGTGTGTAGGTGTGTGTTGGCGTTTCGAGTGGGAGAGCAGAGAAATCCATTCTCTCCACAGTGGTATGGAGAGACACTGCTGTCATGGTGTGTTTCACACACACACACAAACACACACACACACACACACACACACACACACACACACACACACACACACACACACACACACACACACACACACAAACACAGGGACACAGTCAAACACACACGCGGTTGTCATGCTGTGTTACATGGAGCCGTGATCACATTATCCTGCGCTGGACCCTACACACTCATTCACTTATACAGCATTCTCTGTTGATTTCCTTCACACACACACACACACACACACACACACACACACACACACACACACACACACACACACACACACACACACACAAACACACACGCACATACACACACACTATAGGAAACATGGAGGGAGGATAGCAGCACAAACACACACAAACACACACACACACACAAACACACATACACACATGCATTCACAGTGGTCATGCTGACAAGCTCTTCCACGCCAGATTAATCTGGTTTACAGTCTTATCTGGGCAAAGATAGCACCTCCACAGGCACACAAACACACACACATATAATATCACACACCACATTTGGACTCGGACGAGACATGTAAACACACACAAAAAAAAACACACACACACACACACACACACACACACACACACACACACACACACACACACACACACACAAACACACACACACACACACATACAGTTACACACACACATGCACGCACTGGTCACAAGAATGCAATTGCCTGTTTACCTGCAGGTGGGCCGGTCAGGAGAAAACAGCCAAACAAAACAAACAATAAAAAA
>CM036535.1:12741965-12769465 GCA_020745685.1 Tautogolabrus adspersus
GTGATCTATAAATATTCATACAACCTGATTCCTTTGAATAATCTGGTTTTGGGTGTTCATGAACTCACTGATAGTGAAGACAACATGTTCACTTAGTCGAGGTGCCGGATAGCCTGGTGGTTATGCTGCGCCCCAGACATGTCATCCCCTACTCTCTCCTTCCAACGTTTCCTGTCTCTTTTCAGCTGCCCTTTCCATTAAAGACAAAAATGCCCCCCAAAATACCTTAAAAAAACATGTTCGCATAGTCAACCGCCTAAAAGGATGATGCAAAGATGATGATGTAGGAACCACTTCTAAATTACTTTTGCATATTCATAACTCTTTGGTCAAGTTATAATCAATAAATATTCCAGGTTTAGTTTCACTTACAAACTAAAGCAGTCAGATGATCAATTAAAAAGTGCAAGAAGAAGAAGAACCAGCAAACTAAAGTTTTTTAAGGTGCACTTTCTAAACTTACTACTACAATCTCTGACACAGCCAGAGGTAGCTTGTGATCTTGCCCGATGTGGAATTACCAGTGGATGATCCAACAGACCAACAGGATGCAGCGCTGCAACCTCACTGTCTGTGTCCCAGCTCTGTTTCTGTGTTTACTAATAAATCATCCCATTACACATCATAAGTAGGCCATCATAATTAATTGGCCAGTCGAGAGAAGCTCTGACAACAAGCCCCCAGCGGTGAGCACGCACATACAGACACACATACCCAAAGCAGGATCTCACATACAAGCCAGCTCTGGTTTGTATTACGCAAAAGTATGCAAACAGAACCATGAGAAGCTGTACAGACGTGCATATGTACAGGCAGGAAATCATTCAATATTTTTGAAACAACTGCACAGATATACCCAAACTGTTTGCATTGCTTGTGTCCATTTCTTTCATTTTATTAAAGGAATACTTTCTTTTATATAAGCAGACTTACTGTACAAACAACACACAAAGTGTGCATTGAATATTTCAGCAATATTATGTAGAGAGAACAAGATGCAAAGTCAAAAACTAAATCTCAGTATCTTGACCTCTTCCATGTGTCTCTCTTGCCTCTTCACATTCTGCCGTCCACCCTTGTCACCTATTGTTGGTAGCACACAAAAGCAAGTTGCATGAAGAGCAATAATGTTTCACATCCCTGCAGTCAGCGAGAAGGTCAGGAGGTATTCAGATACATGGAAACACAGAAGGAGAATAAACAATGTCCTGACACACACAATAGAGCTCACTGCGCGGGAGCCATGGTGGCCTATGTAATGTCTGTGTGGGTATGTGCATGCCATGCGTGAAGTGCATGTGTGTATATGCACACGGTAGCTTTGTTTCTTAATGTGTTCGTGCATGCACATATGTACTACCCTGTGACCATGAGAGCGTCCTATAGGCTATAACATTAGTGAAAGAGATAGGGAATGGGAGCGTGTGACAGTGTCAGTGCTAAAAGGAAAAGTGGGAAAGGTGACCCTGGGAGGAAGAATGAATGACCTCTGATACCCATCTTTAGATCAGAGGAGAAAAAGACACCTGATTGGGCTGTGAATAATTTAAAGGGACATTCCACACAGGCTTGTAACCCCACCTTTTAACGGCGGGCTAAAATAAACAAATGTTACTCTTGACTTCAGGTGAATGACTGATTCAAACAATTTTGTTGCTGGTTTGATTCATCAAGTTTTATGATCTTTTAAGTTATTTATCATTTCATTTGTTTTTTCATACATGGAGGATTTTTTGATCTAAAGTATCAGATATTCAATAGGGTGATTTATTTTTCTAATCACAGGCTTTTAGTGAACTTGAAGGTCAGAGAGGTGTGTTAGTCTTAAACAATGGTTTGTCATCTTTGATCTCGGAACCCTTCGGCAATCCTCGTCCACCATCACCTGATACAGTTGATATATGCCTCTGGGAATGTACGTGAATTTCTCCATAATTCAGGTGAAGCCAGAGGTTAGCGTTTAAAGACTTCCAGGCAATACGTCCTGTCCCGTGTGGCGTTTAGGTCTGCAATGTAGGTCTGTTTTTTCTGTTGAGTCTCAGTTCAACGGTATAATAAGCTATACTGCAGCTTCACTCTGGCTCACTCCAGCAGTACGAGCTTGAAAAAGAAACTTTCAATGTGATTTTTAATTACAAACTAAGTTTGCTGAAATAAAAACATCATGATGCAGATATGTAAAAAGTAAAAAGTCAAGCTTTGTCCGGTCTGTTGTCAAGAGGGGAAGAAAACAACTTCTGACTTTTTTTGCTTGTTGAATGGAGGGCAGTTTAATCATTTCTGTAGTCATGGATTCTTTAAAAAAATGTAAAAGCTATGATTTGCTTTCTCCATACAGCCTCGAGCAGATTTGTGACTGAAGTTTGAATGTTTGATCTATAATGGATTGTTGGCTTCACTTTAATGCAGATATCCATTTACAGAGACAAATAAAGCTGGTAAGTCATTAGCACGGTTAATGTTTCGCCTGTTGTTTGTTGTCCACAACGATTTTTATACCAGTATACACCAAAGCCTGCTGATAAGTAATTGGTCAATAGAGCTCAGACTACAAATGTACTACAAACAGAAACCTGAATCGTTCAAATGCTGAAAATCACAACCTCCATTTACAGATTGTACATCGTAAAATAGAGCTTATGTCATCTTAAATAAACTAGTCAAGTAAGGTCTAATGTCTGATTTCAGGAGATGTGTGTTACAGTTGCACAGTTGCACTCCCTCTCCTGTGTGTGCGACTGTCCTTTGGAATATCTGTGTGTGTATGTAAGTGTGTCTGTGTGTTGGTGATTGTGTCGTCCAGGCCTGGTACCATCCACCTGTGCTGCAGCTGGTGAAGCCTGATTGGTGCGCAGCTGCACAACACTGTGCCTGTCATTGTCCTAGTCTGTTAATGTTCTAAAATTAACTCGTTGTCCTGTTGTCTTCAATGTTATGAGGCGCTCGTTTTGTGTGGACTGGGCCTGGTATTAGTTGAGTTTTAGCAGCATACACAAACATTTACGTAACCATCGGTTTTTTTAAAAAAACACCAGGTCTAGGAATGTTGTTCAAGTGTTATTTGATTTGGTTAGTTAGTGTAGGTAAGATTTATTCTATTTCTTTTCACCAATTAGAAACTAAGTGTTTATAACACATATTTTAGAATCTTTCTATTCAACTTATGTATTGATTTGAGCAGCAATCATCGTCCCTTTCAGTTTGCCTCACCTTTTTGTTGTATCACAATTTGTTTTGTAATAAATAAGTCTCAATGACAAAAAATGTCTGGTTTTTATGTTGCTTCCCATTTACCCTCACTTTAACCCTCACTCACAAACTAAATTAACCAACAACCACTACCAAACTTCATACATACTTACTGTGTAAAAAGAATATTGTACAAATATGCAGTGGTGCCAAAAAGACTAAAAACATTACTGTAAAATCAGTGAAACTCACCATTTGAATAGGAATATGGTAAACAAATAAGAAAAAACAACCAAAAACCCATCAAGTAAGAAGTCAAATCAAAATATGTCTGTGCTGCATCTGTTATGTGGAGATCTTTATGCCTTTTTTATGCCGTGAAAGACACCACCTTACCTTAGAAGCTCCGAACACACATAACAGATTTATTGGCTTAATTTGCAGACCCCTGCACCCACATCTGTGAGGGAGGGAGACAGAGGCCAAGGTCAGGTTTAACAGGGTCAAGTTCAGTCCGTCTCCCTGATGCACTGCATTATGCAGTCAGCTGACTGAATTAGCATGACAACCCGATTTAGCCAACCTTTCCCCCTCAATTCATCTCTGTAAAACATGCACACACACATGCGCACACACACATGCACACACGAGTAGGCATAGGCTTCTGCATTGTACAAATGTAATTGCAACCCTTATAATAGACCGATAGATGGATGGACTGATTGATGGGTAGATGGATAGAATGAAAGAAAGCACAAAAGTACTGCATGCCCAGAGGTATTTAGTCAGATAAACTTTGTGTGCTTGTTGGCAGCTACTGAAGTTCATAGAGAGGGGGAACAAGACGTCCTCTTGATTGATCAGAAATTCAATCCAAAATCTATAGACAGATATAAATGAGCTGGGCTGCCAGAAGTGTATATGCCTCAACATAAACATACTTGCAATGTGCACACAGACATGTCCACAGGGATACATAGGGCAGTAACAAGAGCAGTAAGGTACAACTAAGGATAAAACATTAAAAACACATTATCAACACTAACATGTCTACTGTGCTTGAAGTTAGTAAAACCACAGTTCTTTTATAATTAACTTTGCATTATGAAGGTTGTGTGCAATGCGATTATTACTTTATTACTATAAGGATACATTATGGAGTTTGTGAACACTGGTCTTGCTATGGAGCAAGTTTCTGTTTTTTGCTTTGTAAGTCACGCAAGAAAAGTAGCAAGCAGGTGATTCAAAACAATTCAAAGAAACTTGAAATGAGCAAGGAAGTTCAACAACACATTTGTTGTTAAAATGACACACACAATGTGATGTGAAGAGTGACACTGAATATGGACAAAACGTAATCTACGAGAAAATTCAATGAGAAATTTTGAAACTGCAAACCACTTTATCTAAGACACATGTGGCTGTTCTTTTGGTTATGACAGCCTAAGGGCAACACTGTCAAGCAAACTTTATGCAAACTTTTTAATCATCAAAAATAAATAAATAAATGCAATTATTCATCTGCAATTTAAATGAATTGATAGATTTCCAGTAGTCTAAAAAGCAATTATTTAATGAGACTTTAATTAGCAAAAACAAACAACCAGAAGCACTACAGAAGTCCAGAGCTGGAGACATCTGCCGAAACATAGACACAAGAATACACAGTCATCCCACTGGCAGAAAGGGAGAGAGAAAAAAAAGGCTAAGTCTAAATTAAGATGTTGGATGCCGGCTTTCCAATAGGACCTTGACACAGTGGTTGACCTACTCATGACAGGATCCCAGTGCCGCGGATTTGGAATTCTATTAGTATTACCAGCTGTAGGGGAGGGGGAAAAATGTCATGCAGTCATCAGGAAGAGGCCAATCCATAGCTTCTATCCATCAGCCAATTACTGGTGCTAAAGTGGAATTAGATAGGTATTGACAATGAGGGGAGGTGGAGGGAGATTAGGGAGAGAGATGGAAAGAGTAGAAGAAGGAGGAGGAGGGAGGAGAGGAGAGGGTGGGGAGAGATGAGAGAGGGGGGAAAGGGAAATGGAAAGAAAAGAGAAGAGGAAATCTTAGTGAAGTTAGAAAAGAAAGAAAAGTTACAAGAGAGTTACAGATGTACAACAAACGTAAGGCAATTATAAAGTTAAATGTATTTAGGAGAATAACTATTGAACGTTGTTTCATAAAATCTCCTCTCACTTTAAGATTCCTTTGCAAAAAACGCAGAAATAACTAAAGGAAAAATGACATGTGAGATTTAAATACAAATAACAAAAGAACAATACAGATGTAATGCAATAAATCAAAGTTGGTCTGACACATATCAATAAAATGGGGCACTCCATACTACAATGAGATCAAGCACTTATCACTTTGGGTTTCTCCAAGTGTTGGTTGGAGTCCTTTTGGACTTGCTTTTTTGCTACAATGTAATCACAGAAGAGGTCGCTGGTGGTCGATAAAGATTTCACTTGAAATAGCAGCAAAAATCAGCTCTTGTGTGTACACTAAAACAGAGGAATACGGGCTGTGACAATGAGGAAAAGAACAGGAAGACAGTGAGGTAAACACAGGAGAGAGACGGTGACAAGAGAACAGGAAGGAAGAGATGGGAGGGAAAGAGGGAAAAAAGGAGAGAGAGGGAGAATATAAACTCAGAGCTATGTAATGAATTTATGCCTGGCTGGCAGATCTTTATAAGTTATTGGAAAAATAGCCGGGCGGCGTATTGACACAGCTGGGTCTGGGATCAATACATTGAGAATGGGCAATACATTTTAATTTAAAACTGTTCAAACTTTAGCAGCAAATCCATGCGGCTCAGCGCAGCCTCTTGCCCCATCCAAGCTCACAGATACCTGCACACACTCTCATACATACATGTGCATGCACATACACATCCACAAGGGGTTTGGCTGAGAAAGATAGTGACTCAATCTGCTTGATCATAGCACAAACACACACAGACACACAGCCATAAATCAAATTGGGTTATAATCATTTCTTCAACTCCTCTGCAGTATGTCTAGATATGAGGTTTGTCAAATGTTCCTACTGCAGTTTGCAAACAAATTTATGTGATGATAATCTGTGAGTCTCCCTATTATCATTATGCAAAAAGTGAAAGTTAGAAAATGCTAAATCACAAGCACTGGTCTACAAACAGTATAATAATAATAAAAACTCTGAAACGGATTGGTCTCTGCACTGTTACTTTGTGGGGCAACAAAAAAATAAACGAAATGCTGAAATAAGTCATTATGTGAGCTTTTCAATCCTTTTAATAGCATCATTGTTCGGCATTTTAGGAAAAAGTAGCCAGTGATCGAATTAGATGACTAGAGCCCAACATTATGCACGGCTGCTTGACACTGACAGAGCGTCTTTCAGCTGAATTAACAAAGTAAAAAGGAATACCTCCCTGCTGAAAATATGAACAGACCAACACAAACAATTATGCACACTAATTCAATATAAAAAATGCATGAAAAGACTCTTTGAAAGTGGAGAGAAATGCGGATACGTAATAAGAGAGAGTCTGAAAAAAAAGAAG
The DNA here is from genome assembly GCA_020745685.1 of Tautogolabrus adspersus. Taxonomy (NCBI): domain Eukaryota; kingdom Metazoa; phylum Chordata; class Actinopteri; order Labriformes; family Labridae; genus Tautogolabrus; species Tautogolabrus adspersus. The sequence continues at coordinate 12,748,705 of CM036535.1, forward strand.
AAGGATACAGAATCAAAATAGCTATCAAAAAAAAAATCAATAGAAAATCCAAACATCACATGTCTTGTACTATGTTTGTGTCCAGTGACTGTCTGTGTCACTTAGACACAAGCATGCTGTCTGTGTCCATGTGTGACCTGAGTGCGTGTAAAAGTTTTTTTTTGTTGGTTAAACCAATAGCACGAGTAATTAAAGGACAGTTTTACACAGGAATGATTACGAGGGCACTTTTGACATCTGTTTTCATCCTGCTCAATTAGCATAATTAATTAACGTTAATCAATCCAAACAAATTATTTTTTTAACACCTAGAATAAATCACAGCACATCTCTCCATTCCTCAGCGAGGAGCATTCATTGATCACACAGCAAATGAGACAATGCAGGGCGATGAGCCTTATTGTATTGTATTCCTATTGTACTCGGCTTTCTGAATCCTAACATCATCTATCATTAACCTGCCACAGACGGATAGATATACTGACAAGATGCAAAAAAAGGTGGACAAGAGCAAGGAGGAAACATTTGAACTATTCAGCATGACTTCAAATCAAAGGAAGACCATATCCTTCATCGAGTGCAAAGAATATCAAACAAAACAAAATACACACAATGTGTTAACATGTCAAAAAAATCATAGGTTGGTGAAAATGTACTTTTTCAGTTTGCTTTTAAATTATGCAATAATATGACAGAAAATTAAATCAGAGTATTCAGGTCTGGCAGCCAGGACCGATAAAACTAAAAGCAGGTTCACCAGCATTAGATCTATCTCTGGAACAACCAGAAGTCTTTACCACAGAGTTCTGTAAAGTGATTAAGTAAACTTACTGACATACAGTACCTAAACAAACTTCTGAGGTACTTTAACTTGTCAAGGTATTCAAACATAATCCTACTTTACCACCACAACAGTCCTAAGGGAAATATTGTACTTTTATTGTCTGATGTATTAAAAAAAAAAAAAGTGAACAAAAAATTAAACAGTATTTTTGAAGCAATAAAACAAGAGTCTTGAGTGCGCTGAAGTTCAAACAAAGTATGGTAAAGTTACTCTTTGGTGGCAAACAAAAAAAAAAAGAAGGAAAAAACTAAGGAACTCTTCTGAAAGAAAGTACAAAGCACTTTTCATATTGTCTATTTCATCATAGAAATTCTAATAACGAGGCAAGTCATCAAAAAGCTGGGCAACAACTAACGCGTAGCAGCACAGACAGCCTCCTTCAGTAATTTTGGTTTTCCTTCTCTAATCTAACTCAAACCCTCTCATGAGAAGTATTCAGTGACTTTTTGGAGAGGGTCAAACTAATAGGTGTTTACTAGTGGACTGCAAGGAGTTTTAGTAAATGTCCAATACAATAATGTATCTGTCATTCTTCTGTAGAACAAATGCTTTGAGTATCTTTCCCTCATTTCCACAACACGTTATAGCTCTGTTTAACTTTACTCGCCTGCTTGTAACTGTTCCAGAATGGTGTCTAATTGCAAAAGTTAGATAATACCTGGCTCATGTTTTTTTCAAAGATCACACGGACACACTACAGACCACTGATTGATCACAATGAATTATTAATCATGCTACATGGAGACATCACCAAAAAGCTGTCCAATACTTGGTGGTTTGTGAACAGTCTGCTGCAGCAACTTTGCAAAGACCAAAAGATTTGCCATACACAAAGATAGCGCACATGTTTTGTTTGTTGTAGCAGATTGCATTATATATACCATGTGATTTCACTGATTTGTTTTTTTTTTTATAAAATACAATTGGATGTTATAAAAGAAGATTCTTTATGGATGCTTTTATTTGGACAGGACAGCTGAAGACAGACAGGAAATGTGGGGAGAGGGAGTGGGGGATGACATGCACCAAACAACGTCAGGATCAGAAGTTGAACATGCGACCAGTTCGACGAGGACTGTAGACTCTGTTCATAGTGTGCCTGCTGTACCAACTGAGTTAAGCCAGCACCCTGCACACACATTTTAACATCTAACTAACTACACTTTTTAAAATAATTATTTGGGTCTTTTATGCCTCCTTTCGGACAGGACAGTGGACAGAGTAGGAAATCAGTAGATAGAGTGGGGGATGACGTGGGAAAGAACCAGCAGGCCGGACTCAAACCTAGGTAGTCTGCTTTGAGAATCATAGCCTCTGTACATGGGGCACGACCTAACCACCAGGCCAACCTGCGCCCCGGCATGTACCTTTTTTTTGTCGCTTTTTGTGTTGTGTTATGACTTAGAATATGTAAATGGTAAATGGACTTGGGCTTGTATAGCGCTTTTCAAGTCTTTTGACTACTCAAAGCGCTTTGTCACACCTACCCATTCACACCCATTCACACACTGATGGCAGTGGTTGCTATGTAGTGAGACCATCAGAAGTAACGAATCCCATTCATACGCTGCCGATGAAGCAGCGGTAGCAATTCGGGGTTAAGTGTCTTGCCCAAGGACACATCGGACATGTTGCTGCAGGAGCTGGGGATCATCCCTCGCCCTAGGCCACAGCATTGTGGCTCAATGCTGCAAAAGTTGTTTACTGGCAGGCAGCCCTCAAACATACACACACAGCCACAGATGCCACAGTGTGTGCACTGTTAAGGTTTTTATATAAAGAAAAAAGGACTTACAGCAGAGTTCACACTTAGGCCTTCAAACACTTTCTCACACACACACGCTCACACACACTCTCTCACACACGCTCACACACCTCTAATATTGTTATACTGCTGTCAGGTTTTCAGTGGTGCGGGTTAATCAGAAAGGCAAAGGGAAGGGTGCTTTCTACTCACTACACTGCCACATTTATCGATTCCATTTGCACAAAAGCACACACACACACACATCTACCAAACACACACAAATTGACGCCCATTTTCACCATAAGAACAGGCACCCATAACACCCCTTTAACTATTCTATTGGCCCTGAATAGATTTTCCCATTTTACGCTGCAGAGGCAGGGGAAACAGTGGAGCAGAACTGAAAGTGATATAAATGTATCAAAAAACAGATGAACAAACATTGGGGAAGGATTTATTACTGGGGATTTTAATAAAAATGGAGGCGGATGAATTGATTTTGGTTTAAGGGAGGTGTTATAAGGAACAATTTATCGGGATGGCCCAGGTAAGATGCATTATTTTCCGATTGTTATCCGGCTGCGGTGTTTAAGGGGCTGATTTGTGTTGTGTATTGCATTTTATGGGTAAGAAGGAGAGGGGAACTTTCGATGATTTAGGTAGGATGTATTAATCAAAGGCAGCCGGTGTGAACCATAGATCGCCAGGAAAAGGAGGTACAGGTGACAGCTCATTCTGCTAAAGAATGTTTTGGAGCTGCACATCACCGCTTCTCAATTCCCCTTTCTTCTCCACACTTTCTCCACCTCGCTCTCTCTCCGTCTCACTATCTTTCTCGCCCCATCATCCAAGTCTTTTTCTCTTCCCCTTTCTTCCTTGCTTTCTTTCTATATCCATGCCTCTTCTCCACAGCTCAATACACACTGGGTTTTAATTTTATGAGGCTTAAAGTAGCTTTTAACCATCCATGCGGCAAATAAACGGGGGATTAGGAGTATTTAGTGTTTCCTCCTCCTTAAAAGCCTCATACTTCCTCGGTGCTCAGTGACCTTTGCTGCTGCCTCTGACATGTGAAGAGACAAGCTCATCATCATCAGGTTTACACATTCACTCTGTTATTAGTTAGTATGGTAATGGTAGTGACGGACTGTTTGCCTTTGTACAAACTGCTTGGTTTCTGCTCTGTCTAGCTCATGGTTAATCCTCTTTGTCTTTTTCTCTTGAGGTGTTTTTGGCAAGGCTCAGTAAATCTGAGTTTTTAAATCTCAGCAGATTTAAAAAATCAGGTTTTATTACAAACATTAAGAGAAAGTTCATGACATAATTGCACATGAGAAACATTTCTTTAACATTACTCTTTTCATTATCGTCTGCTCATGCATGGTGATTTGTCTGTTGAGTAACATTTTGCACCATTTACAATTTTCCTTTTTTACATAATTTGATTTTTGTTAGGGTTAGCAATGCTGCTCTCTGGGACGTCACAGAATCAAAATAACCAAAGAACTGTCAAATTGACTTGTCTTGACTACTGTAATTGTAGAGTTTTCTTTTTTAGGGTCTTAAATAATAGACAAAAGATTAGCTTTTTATGTTCGAGACAAATTCTAAAAAATTCTGACAAATATTTATAGACATATCGGTTAGAAAAGTGTTTGTGAACAGAAAGAAAAAATGTGTTCTTTGTTAAGTGCAATCACAGGACTTTCAGTGGTGGACCCCTGTCCTCTATCTAAATCTTTTAATACACAAGAAAAAACAAGGGCCAACATACATACGCACACAAACAAAAGCACACGCACTCAAACTAGCAGGCTATTTGGTCCGGCCAGTCACCTGTGGCCAGGGCTGATTTCTGTTGATTTGAAAGTTAGATTGGTTCTGTGATGAATGAGATGTTTGTATGTGAGTGGGCAGAGTGAGAGTGCAATGGTCTATATAACTACTACAGTAATCTGAGAGCATTGTATTTCATTTTCTTTCATTAAGAAAAGATACCTACTGCTTTTAGGGTACTTGAATTGTATAGCCCATAACATTTAAAGTCCATGACCCCTTTCCTTAAAGAGCTAATTGAAAAAAATAAAGTTTATAAATTTATCTTTGTTGAAAATAATCCGGTTGACAAACTCTACATTAATGCAGCATACTTTACAAAACCCTTTTGAAGTTATAGTCTAACGAAGGCAATCAGTTAGCAGTGGAATGAAAAAGCAAACCTATCAGTGGGGATAATGGCCAAAGGCCAACCACAGTCAAAGTTCTTTGGACACACACAGTGAGCCACAAATCTAAGTGTGTTGATGCGTGTTATAGTGTGGTCACTGGCAAAGGAGGGTACTTTACATTCAAAGGCAAGGCACGGTAGTCAGCACAGACGGTGTAAAAGCCTTCAATATGTGAAGAACCAAATTTAGTCTTTAATAAACAAACTGAAAACCACCAAAATTGAAATGTCAAATATATCTAATCTTGTTTTAAGATTAAATTTTCGAGGCACAGTTCTCATGTAACCCATCCCAACATTCAATTCATTTTTGTTTTGCAATTCTTGCACCAACTATGTTATTTTTTCTTCCAATTTTAGATCCAGTTAGCCACTGTAAGTTTTTGGTACAAGCCAATCAAATTTAAATATGGTGTGTGTAAGTGAGTTGAAGGCTGATTGAAGCACTAAAGCCACACAAACATCTAAAACTCACCCTAACTGAGCATAAAGACACACAGCCAAAAAATAGATACAGCTTCAGGAGCAAACATATTATGTATACACCCACGTGCTCGAGAAAAAAACCACACACCCACACACACTTCAAACAGATAAATGGGATCAGGTGTCCCTGAAGCCAGTGGATCACACGCAGAGGCCCACTGGGGCCAGAGGTCAAGGTCTTTATGTTGAGCTGAAAGCTCCATACTGTGAAACAGAGACATTAATGTACTTTTTGCCCCCATCTTTGATCTTTCTCTCTCTCTTACTCTCTATACTCAAATCCAAGCCAAGCCATTACAAGATAATTCAGGAAGAAAAGAACAATACAAGGATGACGGGTGTTTCTGGGCTCAGGTTTAGTTTTGGTCTCAGTCTGGCATTTGAGTCAGTGAATGACTTTCTCCTACAGCCTCAGCTGCTGTTGCTGGTATTTAGGGTCAGTTTTTCCTCTTTACATTCAATCAGTACACCTCCTGGACCCAGAAATGACCAAATGTTGTAAAGTGAAACTTAAATTGGCCAGCATGGGACAAAGATGCTTCCACAGTACTCTCTTTGGATGAAAAGTAACTTCATCACCAAGTGTTTCAACCTAAGAAATGATGTCATCACGGCGACTTACAATAAGGTGTGCAGATGGTGGCTGTGGTCCCGAAGTCCCAAAGGCAGAACTCATGGCCACCCCAAAAACAGTGTGTAATTGGGCGGGGAGGAGGGGAGGGATTAAGTGTACAGGGAACTGTCTGGCCCAAAGGCTGATAAATCCATGATGGGTGCCTATTTGTCCCATTAACTCCAATGAGACAACAACAAAGTTTGATCATTCCACTTTGTGACTGTTTTTGTAGCTGTTCAGTTTGGGACAGTAAACATGTAATCAGATATCATTCATGCATTGATGTAGCTACTATTTCCTTCTTTAAATGCACATTGGCACCCACCACCACTGCAAGACTCATTACTGGCTCCACAAATAGTTTGGAAATCAAAAACACAATCCTTTACTAGAATTTACCGTGAATAGTTTTAAACTAGTTATTAAACAATCTCAGTTTAGCACTGATGCCTCCACAGTATATGACTTTGAATTTGGATAAGGGATAAGAAAGATATAGATTGACAAGAAACAAAACATTGGGAGAGAGAGTGGGCAACAGCTCCAGCATCAAGAGTTGAACCTGCTTCCAGTGAGACAAGGAGCGCAGCCTCTGCACATGAAGCCCAACTCCACCTGTTAGTACAGTTTAATAAGTATTACATCGACAGGAACATTACAAACAGGGCTGAGAAAAAGTTAGGCAAGCATGCAAAGATGAACTATGTCTATAACAACATATGTGGGTACAGATGTTCACATACAAAGGATTCAATGAATCATCCTCCACATGTCACTGCCTCAACTAAACAGGATCCAATGTATCCGAGCCAGAACTATTATACTTCCCTGTGTGTGTCTGTGTTTGTGGGTGAGTGTGCATGTATGTGATTGTGTGTACATTTGTGTGTCCCTGTTGTGTGTCAGGGCTGATTGCTCTTGACTTCATTAATCTCAGCAGTGTGGTTATGATTAGCTCTCTAAGGCATGCCAGAGGACATCTGACACATGCACACGCACGCACACGCACACGCACACACACACACACACACACACACACACACACACACACACACACACACACACACACACACACACACACACACACACACACACGCACAGGTCTGGACACCTCTCCAGCCTGTCTCTATCACAGTCCAACCAATTAGGTGGAGCCAAAGGAAATACTGTATCTCCTTTAGAGACAACAGATATACACATACACACAGGCATACACACAGGGTAAATGTTACTCTGTGTTATACCTCACACAGATTAAACAGATATTGTTTTTATTAACAATGTTGTAATCGCAGCAACAGCATTAAGGTGCTTCGGGGATTTGTGCAACATTTTGCTTCAGGAATTGCAGATGAGAAAGAGATAGGAACAGGTGGTTGATTTCAGTGGCTTTAATTATTCAAATTTAAGACATCTAGAGTGCTCGGTGTTTCTACAGTTCCTAATTTATTTTCCAGGTGTATTGAAGAAATGGGATTGTGGAACTTAAAATAAAGAGAAGAAAGATGCAGGAGGGGAGACAGAGGATCATGAATGATAGTATGAGATGGATGTTGAAAAATAAGAGGGAAAGGTATGGAGCCAGAACAGTGAAAGCTAAATGTTGGCATCCAAAATAATATTTGGCATTGAAAACACACCTGAACTAACAAAAAGAAAGGTTAGCATTGAAACACTTGTATTGTAAAAATGTGTATTGGCACTGAAACAGGTATTGGCGCTGAAAAAAGTTTCAATGAAGAACGAAAATGCATTAAAAAATATTGTATTTTATTTTAATAGCTTTTGCATTCTTTTGTGTTTTTCAGTGACAATCTTCAGATGATTTCTGCATGTCTTTCTTTTTTCAATGACAGTTTTTTTTTACGATGCAAGTTAAATTTTACCATGAAAGATTTTTTTACGTTGTGAGTGGTTTTCAATTTCAGTTCACTGTCACCTTTTTGGTGTGGAGGGGAGGGTTTGAGGGGAGGGGCATATGAGAGCATGATTTACATATAATCTGCATATCGACGAGAACTTGCCCTACACCCACCTTCCGATCTGATACCTCCAGCATGAATGCAGTGTTTCCCACAGAATGACACAATGCTTTTGCACTAAAAAGTAAAAAGGTTCGCGTAGTGGCTGGCGCTCCAGTGTGTGTGTGCGAGCGTTTGTGTAGCAATATAGGCTATACGTTGGTGTGCCTCAACGTGCCCCGCGATGCTCACAGTCATGGCAGCAGAGAGAGGAGCAGGGAAAAGTATAGCTGCAGCTACGCGCGCGACTGCACTCTCTCCCCTGCTCTCTCGTGCACGCAGCAATTTTATGAATAAATGAAAAATGAAGTTTAAACAGGTCGGAAATACACTTGGGTGTCCCGCCCAGGTATCCTCTATGTGGGGGAAACACTGCAGTCTAACGGCAATGGCGTCTACGAATTCACCTGGAGCTCCAAAACCACAGGTGAGTTGGTTGCAATCTGCCGTTTTCTCTTCACATAGAACTGACAAGGGTTATGCTTGAGGTATCAGATCGGAAGGCGGGTTTAGTGTCAGTTCTCGTCGATATGTAGATTATATGTAAATCATGCTCTCATTGGCCCCTCCCCTCAAACCCTCCCCTCCACGCCAGGTGACAGAGAACTGAAAACCACTCACAACGTAAAAAAAATCTTTCATGGTAAAATTTAACTGGCCTCATAAAATAAAACTGTCATTGAAAAAAGAAAGACATGTAGAAATCATCTGAAGATCGTCACTGAAAAACACAAAAGAACGCAAAAGCTATCAAAATAAAATAAAATATTTTTTAATGCATTTTCTTTGTTCTTCATTGAAACTTTTTTCAGCGCCAATACCTGTTTCAGTGCCAATACACATTTTTACAATACAAGTGTTTCAATGCCAATCTTTCGTTTTGCTAGTTCAGGTGTGCTGTCAATGCCAAATGTTATTTTCGATGCCAACATTTAGCTGTCACTGTTCTGGCTCCATAGAAAGGGAGGAAGAAAAAGGAGAAAGTCATCTGCGAAAAGTTACTGTGCTTACAGTGATAGAGTTGGTCAGTGTGAACCAGACTGAGGAAACAATAGACAGACACAAATCAAACAAAAGAGAAAGACTTTGTCATAATAGCAGATGGGTAGGGGCAGATAAAAAGAACAAGTGAAGTGTGAGTGGTGAAGTGCTACAGAGAGGGAGAGGACGAAGAATCCTCAGATGCATGCCTACACCCTGCCATGATCAGAGTATGCACTGGATGATTTATTTTCCCGCTCCAATATTGAGTTCCTGGGAAAGAAATCTACATTCCATTAAACTACTGAGGGTTTTATTTTGAAAGGAGAGTGTGATTGTGGATGTGGATGTGTAGGGGGTAAAGGAATGGCCATTAGATTTGGCAATCAGGAAACTAAAAATGACCCTCCCAAGCTCTTTTCCCCCCCTTCTTTGATTACTGAACTATTCTCTTTTAACCTTTCTATAAGGAATGTAATGATAACACACATGCAATTCATTTAAAAAAATAATGCTACCTATGTTTCTGAAATATGTCAACTTTGTCTTTCCAATTTGTATTTTATCATTAAAGTGCACTATACCTAAAAATGTATCAGAGGCTCAATAGATATATTTGGATCATTTTTTACTTTAAGTTTCCTTGAACCCAAAAGCAGGAAAAGTTTGTATGATTTCCGCAATTCACAACATTTTCATTTTTTGGAATTCAATGTAATGTTTGTAATTCTGGCCTTGTACCTCTACACAGTCAACATGATGACATACAGTATGAATCGGTGTGTGTGTCAAAACAGACAGCAAAATGACAAATTGTTGAAATGAAGAATGAGAGGAGTAATGATGGAACAATAATACCACATGTGTACTGTAGCCCGTCTGTGCATGTGTGTTAGCACATGTGTGTGTGTGTGGGTGGGTTATGTGTGTGGTGATGAATCTCTCATTGTGACAGTGGGGCCGGCAGCAGCAAATGTCCTTCTGGGTGGGACACACACACACACCCACATGCAGAGACACGCATACACAGATGGAAACGACCACACTAATGGATCACCCCTGTCTGCACGCAATCCGCCACAAATAATGATGAACCACCCCTGCATTAAACTATTTTACACAATGCTCAATTCATTACTTCTCTGCCTCTCTTTCCTTCTCTCTCTCCCCCTCTCTCTGCCTCTCTCTAGGTATAGGTGAGCTAATAAAGGTATGATATTTCTCCTCTACTGGCACAATCATAGTTTTTATCCATTAGTAGGATATTAGGATGGGGAATGAGTAAAGGTGGGAGGGGAGGGGATGGAGAAGGAGATGACTTCAAATTGGTTTAAAAGCATTACCACTGTAAAAAGTAACAGCAGCCCCCGATAGAATATATGAAGGAGCAATTTTCATGGTTAGCTAATAAGAACAAGGCCAACCGTGGGCCTTTTCAGGCCCTGCAATTGAGCTTAGGAGTGACGGCTTTTTTCAGTATTAGCAAACATTTTAGTGTCACATATATAACGTCAGCTAAAAAAGGAAGTACTAAATCCTGTGCTGAAAGAAACAATTTATCTGGATGATAAAAACTACGGGGAAAATAAAAACTACCCAGAATTAACCAAAAAGGAGATCAAATAAAACTTAGACACAAACATGCTATTAACTTAAAACAACTCTATACTATACTTAGCTAATATAAAAAAGAAAAAAATATCTCTTGTGAATTTTTCAAGTAGTGTTATTCTAAACATATTTTTTAGTAGGTATTACATGATTAACACGTTTTTCTTAAACAGGGTTAAAAATCTTTTTTGAGCCATTTTAAAGGCTCCAAAAGTACTTTTTCTATAGTTTTTTTAATTGGGTCACAAAATTGGCATACGATGAACCAAGGCATTGATATTTACAGGACAATCACCATCTGTGATATTTTGGCCTAATCATTTGTGATGCCAATGGAAAATATTGTCTTGTATATTTTGTATCTGTATTTTTAATCACAAATCAGAAACAGGCTCTGTTTCCCTTTTTATAAACTGAATTTACTTATTTCATTTGAACTGTTCATGGACTTAAAATCCCTACCAATCAATGAAACAACTCTAACACATTATTTTTTTAATTAATGTGTTGTCTCAAGAAATACAGTGACCATTTAATTATTTTTTGTTTTACAAAAACACATGTTGGATGTTACTTGATAAAGTCAATCAGGCTGTCAGAAAAAATGATGATAAAGGTAAGGATGATCAAGGATAGCTAATAGATTCCCCTTTTTTGTCAAAATCTCTTCTCAAGCTTCACTTTGCTCAGTGTGCGAGAGAGAAGAAGAAAGAGTCATTATGGATTTCAATTAAGTGATCCCTGGGCAGAGAGGGATGCGTCAGAGTGGGGAATTAATGTGCTGCAGACAGATGTTTAATAATAATGGCCGAACTGGTCCTGCAGAGAAACACACATTCCATCCACAGCACCCTACTGTGGCTGTAGAAACACACATGCACGGACACACACACACACACACACACACACACACACACACACACACACACACACAGACACTCACACATAATCACTCATACACTGACACGCACAATAATGATTCATACACACGCACTGTGCAGAGCAATGCCTGACAGTCACACACACACACACTGATTCACCCATAGACACTGGTATCTCGACTGGCATGCGTGTGTTCGTCTCTTTATGACCAGTGCTGGCCACAGCGCATATGGCCCTCATTTAGGAACAATGGGCATGGAGAATGACTGGTTGGATGAGCTTCCTGACTGTGAGAGGTGACTGGAGGCATGTTAAATGACATGCCCCGTATGGAGAGATGGAGTGAGAGACAGAAAGAAAGAAAGAGAGGGAGAGAGGGGGGGATACATGGGTAATCCCGGATGAGGGATTATTGCGTCACTGAGCAACAAGAATGTTTTGATTGAGAAAAAAAGAGAGGCAGAGGAGGAAGATATCCAAAGAGATGCAGGGGTAAAACTTGATGGAAGAGTGTGATATAACAGTAGAGAGACATGGAGAAGATGTTGCTCCAAAGTGGGTCATTAGATAGTGTGTAAACAACATGTCCTTTTATGAAGTGCTCTCACTCACCTTTTCTTGTTCTTCTCTCACAGATACACTTCTGGTGACACCTAATCAGTGTTTGGCAGGATGAATGGCTTCCAGCCGTCCTTACAGCCTTTTCTGAAACAACAGACACTTTGGTAAAAATCTCTCGGTCTCTCTCACTCACATAGACAGTTCACACCATCTTGTCACAACAACATTTCTCCTGTAATTACTAGGGTGGCCGCCCTCCTGCCGTCCCTCGATGGATGAGCTGAGCCGCCATGGTTCGCCCCTCCAGCCATAACTCTACCTACGACGTCTGTCTTCTGCTCTTCACCACTGCGGTGGCCCTCACACAGCAAATTGGCCTGAGAGAAAGACAGAAGGACAGAAAAAGACACTTAGACAAGCACAGTGTCTGTCTCAGGGAGAGGCCAGTACATAGACATGAAAGAGCCTAGAGATAGTTCCACACACACATTAATTCACTTTTCTGTTTGTCGTTTTCCTGCCTCTGATGAGTTATTTATTATACAGACAGTCTCTTCTTGTGACCATTGGCCAGACAGATATCTTTCCTCGCACAGATACACACATGCACACACACGCTTACACTCCTTGATGAGGTGATCATTTTGACAGGGGCATGTGGCTGAAGAAGAGTGGAGGAGTGACGAGGAGGCTAAATAAGGAAGGTGGAATCAGGAGAAATAAACTGATAACTGGATGATGAGGGGTGATAACGTCAGAAAAGGAGGGAAATGGATGGAAGGAAAAAGTGAGGCAGCAGGCAGATCAATAGGCTACTCAGATCCACAATCTGCATCCAGAGAGCAGAGATTTTTTTAAATGTCTTTCTCCCATATTTCAACTCTATTTCTGATTCAAAGAAAATAAGGTGGAGGAAAAAGCAGAGGAAATAAACAAGATTAGGTCAAGCCGAAGTAGTAGGCCTACAGTCACCAGAGTGTTATTTTTTCATGTTTTAAATAATAATACAGAAATATAGTTAAGAGGTTAGCAAGTGCTAATAAAGGTTTTCATTTTAACGATAAACCTACTTTAGTTCTTTAAACAATACACAGTATACTGACACAGTAGGCTATATCCAATTGGCTACCAGCTTTAGCCTATACGAAGTTTGAATTACAAAATGGATTTAATCAGTGTAGTAAATTATTAGTGTTTGTTTCTTTAATTCTGTAGCCTAATTAAAACCCTTCAAAAACTCTGTCATGCCATTTCAACCTTTGTTTGTAAAAGGATCGTCTATTGAAATATAGCCTAGGGACTTTATGTTATAACAATCAGCATCCCACCTCAACAGATAATCCAAACACAAGTATTTAAAACAATGGAGAGCTAACAACTGTTTGAGGGATCAACACTTAATATTTACAGTCTATGGATCAACAGCAAATGCTAGGGTTAGCTCATGTTTTTACAGATTAAACTAACAGAAAAGCAAACGAGATGCAAGTGAGCACTTCGTGTGTGCCAAGTTACCTAAAATGAGCAAGTGCCTTAAATCTCAAAGGAAATCTGGACAAATACCGTATAGGCACTTACACCAGTTGGCGCCTGACGAGCGATATTACTGAAGGTTTCTGCTTTGCTACGATTGGGTACGCTAAATTAAAGTTTGCCTTTTTTCCTCATGAAATTTCCTATTTTCTCGATGATTTGAACGCATCACCACCACCTGGGAAGACTTGTTGTCAAGACAACAGGTAAACTGTGGCTAAGTAAACATGGCGGAGCTGTTGAGAATTGAAAGTGAAGTTGAACAGTTCAAAACGGAACTCTTCTGCATACACAGGTATGGGTCATGATAAAAGTTTGACTACGTTTTATACAGTACCAAAAGACCGTTGTGTTGTGGAAAAAAGGCAGTCAAAGCTGTAAAAACTGTAAACGTTGCACTAATTAAGCTAGCTGACAGCATGATGTTAGCCAAGCTTACGCCCGCAGCATACTTTGCTAGTTAACCTAAATAGCAAACTGCCATTGAACGCAAATTGTTTCTGTTTACCATTATCTATTCGGTTTTATATAGTTTTATATCTTCACATATACAAATGTAGTTTGTGACGTAATACATATTAAAATGCAACAGTCGTGAAATATAGCTGTAGTTACAGATTCCTGCTCTTTCAAGTGTCTGTGTCTTTTAGGCAAGCAGAGGAGAACAGGCTGAGGGAGAACCAGGCCGCCATCCAGATTCAGAGCTGGTTCAGAGCCTGCAAGGTGCGGGCTTATCTCAGGTATGACATGTATATGTATGTCAAGTCATTGATTTTCCTTTTTGAATCAGCAAAGAAGAATATAGTTGATGGTAACCCTTCACGTGTCATACACAAACCTAATACAAGACTTCATATTTCATATAGGCTACTGTACAAATGTGAGGTTTGCTTTTTCCTTTGGGAGATTAAAAACATTCAGGCAGGTCTCTGAAGAGTTAATTTCAAGGGAAACCCTGATACTAGCTCACTCTCATAATTACCACACTTTTAGAGCTTTGCAAATGGCCTTGAGGAATAAATGTCGCTTGCACTCTGTGCTCCTTTCACACACACAGAAATAAATGTCTTTATCTCTGTGCTTTTTCCTGTACTGTGACCCCAGCACCATTCTGCAGGGTCAGCAGACAAACTTCCAGACAGTAGGTTAATTCAGATTACTTTAGTTAATTGATCAATGCGTTAAGTGGATAATTAGCAACAATTTTAGCTGCCTAAGTGCAACTCCGGGGTTGTGCTTTCCCCACTATAAGCATTGATTTTCTGGGCATATGAATGGCCTTTTGGAAATTGATGGCCTCGTTGGAGGCAGAGAATCGCAGTGGACTTGCATTTAGAGTATGTTAGAAGATGAATACAGATGTGTGCCGCCTACTAAAGCAGGTGAAAGGCTCATCAGACATGATCGAAAAGCCTGGAGAAGCAGAAATGTTCTGTGTGTGTGTGTTTGTAATGTTTCCCTGACCTTTTAATTGAAGTCCTTTACAAGCTTACATTTGTATGCAGAAAACAAACCCCTTCTTTTGTTATTGTTTTTCTAAAACAGATCATAGTTTATTAAAACTGCTTTGACTTTGAGGTAATTTAGGGATGTGATTATATTGCATTGCAAGCAGAAATTAAATCATGTCATTTTTTTAAATATTATTGTAATTGTAGCTCAATAATATTTCATAAAGGTTTTATTTATCTTGCTCTTAAGGATTATGATATTTTCCTTTTACTAAACTTGATCATTTCTAAGCATAAAAGGACTCAAGTCTAACAATGAAATGTACAAATTATTTACCATTCCATGTGTATCTGAATATCTTTTTCAGTGTTTATCTCCATTTTAACAAGTCAGCATTTAACACGCTTTTTTTTTTTTTTACAGCCATCTGCACAAGAAGGCAATCATTATTCAGAAGATATGGCGGGGCTTCACAGCAAGGGCACATTTCAGACAAATGGTGAAGGTAAGCCAGCGCCTGGAACAGCTATAGATGTATTGATTATGTTATGATAGCATGCATTAGAATTCAATTGCTATATTCCTAAGTCCTGTGTCTGACCTTAAGAGATATAATTCACTCATTATGAATTGGGAAATTAGCACTTAGGAATATGATGCTATATGATAAGGAATTCCATCTCCAGTGTATCACAACTCCTGGGATGGGAGGAAAGGAATAGAGAGAAGGAAAGAGTTGAGGAGTGCATATGCACTGTGTGTGTGTGTGTGTGTGTGTGTGTGTGTGTGTTTATATGTATTTGCTTTAGTAAAACAAGGCCCCATTTTCAGCATATTGCCTCCAACTGCTTCTTAATTGAACAGATTGTTGATACCGGATCCAATACCCAGCGCTCTCACGTATAATTTTCCCCTGGATTGAGTTTTGTAAACGTATCACAACAAGCTATTTATCATGCCTGTAAATTGACTGTTTGCTTAAGCATAACTGCCAGCCGCCGTTTGGGAGGCGTTCAAGAAATGGAAAAGGGGGTTGGGGGGCGAGGGTGGGGTTGAGGGGTGTTGAAATAAACGATGAAGGATGTGTCACAACACACATATGGGCTAAAAAGAGGCTGTTTGTCTCATTTGGAAACAGACGAGTGCTAATTTGAATCACTCAAAATTGCCACTGTGAACTATTTTGAATTAGCCCAGAGAGATTTTATTCTTCCCCTATGTCTCTCTCTCTCTCTCTCTCTCTCTCTCTCTCTGCCCGTCTTCTTCTCTCTCACTTTTGCAGGCCTTATCCTGTGTAATGTGACATGCATGAACCCTCATCTCAAAACATCAAGCTGAATTTACAACCTCCTTTCAAGTCTTTGTCTTCCTTCCCCTTCCTCTGCTCCCTCTCTTCCCTGTCGTTATTAAAAAAGACGTGTTGCGATATGAATCCCTTTTATGACCGACTCTCCAGTTTGCTCCTGAAATGTGCCCCCAGTGGTCACAGGCACGTTAGGTGTGTGATGGCTCGTCGAGCACGCTGCTGAATATTCTCTGGCCTTTTGTTTGTCACTGCTGGCAGTGCTGTCATTGATTATGAAATCCAGAGGAGAGCGTTTGGCCGTCATACATCTCCATTAGCTCACTGCTTGACTACCATAGATTTTCTTGGCCCTTGTCTGCGTTGGTGTATTAAGAGAGTCCCATCCTCCCCTTGATACAAAGTCCTGCTAACCACTCTCCCTCTCTCTCTCTCTCTCTCTCTCTCTCCCTCTCTCTCTCTCTCTCTCTCTCTCTCTCTCTCTCTCTCTCTCTCTATCTGTCTGTCTTTCTTTCTCTCTCCCTTCTCTCCATCCCCTCACTTTTTCTTCTTCTTCCCCTCATCTCTCTTGCTTTCCCTATCTCCCTTTCCGACTCCCTCCCTCCCCTCCTCAGTGGCCCTATCTGCGCTGCCTCTGTGCAATGTATTATGTATAAAGAGCTCTTTATCTTTGACGCCTGCTGTGGACAGATCAGAGAGCCGGGAGACAAGATGTAACGCCATCTTTTCCTTTGTGTTCACAGGAGGCATATTTTATCATGAAGATGAATTTCTACGAGGAGATGGCGGTCAGGGTAAATATCACCACAGTGTCTTGTTTTAGCAAATAGAGTGTCGTGGTGGGGGGACTCTCTGTTTCTCTGTGTGTGCTTTGAATGGGAGGCCCCATGAAAAGCAGCCTGCAAGCACTTAATCAGATTGCCACATTGCAAAAATTGTCCATTGTAAAATTACTCTTTAAAACATGTAATACTTAATCTAGACTGTTTCTTTTTCAAAGTGGATAATCCACTTCTTCTTCACACATCACATAGTGGGCCTAGTTGTCCTTCTGTCTTATATTACCTTTAATATCATTCTGTTAGCATATTATTTGGTAAAAGGTCTGCTCAATAAAGTTTGACTATTGAAGCAAAATTAGTTTTATTTTTTCACCTTGTCCTCAGTGCTAATGCCTTTCAAATGCTCCCTTTATTCCCTCAGCAGCTCCTTCTGTTCCACCTATAAATCATACCATTCTTGCTGTGACTGATGCTTTGGCACTTTTACACAAGGATGTCGCACAGAAACCTTATATTTTTATAATTCCATAAATCCTTTTCTTTTGGCTTACAGTTCCATTCTGCCTAAACCATTAAAAGGGTTTATTGGCCTACAAAAAAATCCACTAGTGTTTATTGAAGCGGCGGTGTCGCTGTCCAGGTCGAGTGAGATGGTTAAAATATTTTCATATTAGTTGAAAAGCCTGGATATTGAAGGCTTCGAATTTTACACTTAATAGAAACCAAAACATATAAAGTTGACCACCCTGTCATTTCAATAAATGTCACTTTATAGGAGAGACATAGATCTAGGAGTGGTGTTTGACCCAGCTGTCTTAGGTCATGAGGGGAATAGGTTAGTGGTGAAGTAACCATATAGAAGGGTGCAGTAGCCTCTGAAGTTATAGAAAAGAGGCCTTTTATTACCCACGTAAAAACACAGTTTCCTAAAGGAAGCAATAGAAATTTTAATGGAAGAAATATATGTGAAAAGAGTGGCCAAACAGCTCATTGTTAGCAATGGTGCTGGATTTAATCCCAGGGTCAAATGGTGCTTTTCTGTGCACGCTGTGTGTTTGTCTAGGTTTTCTTTGCTCCAATTTTCTCCAAACACAAAACAGACAAAGTTTTTAAAGCCACACCTTCCTCTACTTCTGAGATGCTTTGGCTTCATGTACAGAGTTTGTCTGCTCTGTGTACTCACCTCTGAACCTAAACACATCAGGGGACACACACAGATGCAATTTGTTAATAAGTGAAACTTTATAAATCAAAGCTTAAAAATTCAAGGTCATCTGTACTCAGAGGCCATCTTTAACCAAAGAAATATCCAATGGGTAACTAAAGAAACAGAATGAAAGAGATAGAAGGAGACACAATCATCTCAGAATCCCCTTGTGACACTTCCTTCAAATCAATTTTGATTCTTTCTTTTTTCTCTCCCCTCCTGTTGTCTTCATCACGGCGTGGTAGCTAACAGAGGATAATGTATTAGGGCCGTAATAGAAACCAGTGTTTACATGCCGCACCTCGGATTTGTATTAGATTCAACAGCATCGATTTCACTAGTCAACAAAGGTCAGCAAGAACTCGGGAGGCGGCAATTACTTTATTTAAAATTATCTATTGACTGGCAGATCAATGCTAATTCTCATTTTGCTCTTTGTTGTTTTTCCCCATCCTCCACTTCTTCTCTCCTCTCCTCTCCCCTCTTCTCATAGTGTGATTATTCTTTTACCTGCCATCGTTTTAATCTCCTAATTAGTCTGAAGGACATCCGCCCACTTGCTTTAAAATGGTCCAATGGCATGTGTGGGGTTGTGTGTGTTACATCTGCAGCCTCCATAATCAATGTAGACTGATACAGTTAAACGTATGAGGCTGAGACAGCTGGCGTCCCTCTCTGGGATTGTCCCTCCATAACTAACAGGAATACAGAATACGTATACTTCATGATAATATCATCATCTGCTGTGTATATGTTAAATCTGTCCTCTGCAAGTTTAAGTAATAAGAAGATGCATTTGCAAGACTGTAGCCTACGTAGATATCACTCAAATTCAAAAAACATCACATAATAATGTCTTTGTCCCTTTGTTTTAGTACGAGAGTTTCGTGTCAATTCTGTGATTAGTTTCTTTCTGTCTGTGAAGGAAAACCTTCATAGCGTTCGTAGTCATTGAAACAATTTCTTTGTTAAATATTTTCGTTCATTAGAGCAACAAACGTGTCCACTCCCACTTTTCCTCAAGTTGTTGGCAAACTCCTGAAGACAACCTGTGTATGCTTTAATCCCTCACAGATCCAGCGCAGATGGAGAGGATTTTTTGCGAGGAAGTTTATTCATAATTTCTACTCACGCAAGCGTTATCTGGAAGGAGTTGCTGCTAACAATGAACTTGTCAGGTAAAAAAGAAGTAGTGCTGTAATATTTGCTGTACAAGGCAGCAGGCAGTTTCACATTAGTGCACTTTAATTATTGTCTGCATTTTATTTTAATTTCTTTAAACTTTTTTATCCAGGTCAGTTGTTTTATTTATATTTATTTATGTCTCATCCAAACAGTACACATACTCAGATGCTGCACATAAACCCACAGCTGCCTCACTTACAATAAGTAGCTCTTGTAAAAGTTTTGTAAGACAGGAAAGTTGTTGCATGAAATGCTTCTCCTGTATTTTCCCATTTCGCTCACAATGTGTTGTGTACCATTTCCCATTTATGTTTCTGTGAAAACATGTTCTCGCCCAGAAACCACTAAGGGACTGGGAGGAGATTCAGCTGGTACAAGCCAGAGGAGACGACTTGATTAGATTAGTTTAAAAGCAGTTGGTTAAAAAAGTTCTTATGACTTTGAAGTGTGTGTGTGTGTGTGTGTGTGTGTGTGTGTGTGTGTGTGTGTGTGTGTGTGTGTGTGTGTGCTTGTGTGTTTGAAAGAGAGAAAGAGAAAGGTGTTGGTAAGATTCAGTATGTAACTGCTAAACTTGTACCTCAGAGGAGAAGTGCATGGATAGGGGAGGAAGAAAGATCAAGTGAAGGAATTTAAGAGACTGGGAGACTGAAAAAATGAGAGAGTGAAGGAAAAAGAGAGAGAGAGAGAGAGAGAGAGAGAGAGAGAGAGAGAGAGATCAAGTGAAGGAATTTAAGAGACTGGGAGACTGAAAAAATGAGAGAGCGAAGGAAAGAGAGAGAGAGAGAGAGAGAGAGAGCGAAGGAAAGAGAGAGAGAGAGCGAAGGAAAGAGAGAGAGAGAGAGAGAGAGAGAGAGAGAGAGAGAGAGAGAGAGAGAGAGAGAGAGAGAGAGAGAGAGAGAGAGAGAGAGAGAGAGAGAGAGAGAGAGAGAGAGAGAGAGAGAGAGAGAGAGAGAGAGAGAGAGAGAGAGAGAGAGAGAGAAGTCCTCCTAAAGTGCTCCGGGCTAGGAAAGAGAGTAACAGAAGTGAACGATGTGAAGAAATTAAAAATTAGCCTCTGATTTGAACCGCAGCTTTTGCATTAATAAAACATCCTGTGCTCCAGGGCTTACTGCTAGAGATACACCATCTTTTATTTTTGACAAAAAAAAACCATCACGTTTAGCTAATAGTCACATTTTTAATGTTGCTAATATATTTTACCGGAAAATATCTTTAGGCTTCTGCTAAAATTAAATGTAAATTTGTTAAAGTGCTCCTTGGATCACTGACTCCCCCCCTCCCTCACTTCCCCACCAGCGTTCCACCTTTCCACTACACTCTTTG
>CM036535.1:12774465-12814465 GCA_020745685.1 Tautogolabrus adspersus
AACAATAAGGCTGTGTGATTGCTGAATGAAATTGCTGTGTATGGGCTTTTAATGCATCCCATTTAGCCGGCTCCGCTTAACAGATGTCACAGACGGACCTGTCCTGACTGCGTTGATGAAATATATCCATCATCCTCCCACTTGGAGCTTTTTGCGCTCTAACTAGGCTTTTTTTTTTTTTTCCCTGTCCAAGCCGTCTCACTCTCTTGTTTTTCTCTCACAGCACCAGTGTCGTTGCTCTCTCTTATCATTATTCTGCTTTTTATGCCCAGCCAAAAGACACTTAAGGTCGTTTCAGCTCTACAACTAAGTTACAAATACACACCAACATGTGCACACATGTATTTGCATGAAGTTTACATTCTGGTGAGTTTTTTTTTAATTGAAAGTCATTACATACAATGCAAGCTGAACCTTCTTTTTTTTTTTTTTTTTTCAAAGATGTTTTTATTGGAGACATTTTTTATATAAAGATACAAAAGACAGACAGAAAAACAAACACAATCACAGTAACCCTACCACCCCCCTCCCGCATCCTTGGTATGGTAAAATAATTAATTAAATAAATGTAATAAATCTCCCATGGTTACAACTGAAAAATAAAATAAAATACAAGAAAAGTTAAAAGATCATCTGAATAAAGAGCTAATTTATGCTCACTCGACCCAACATTAATACCGGTAATTGCGCTGTTAGAGCGAATGGCAACAGCCAAAGTCTCTATAGCTATCCTATAGCTATCAAAAACAACAGCGGAGAGCTAGGGCAACCCTGGCACCTCTGGATAATGAAAAGACATCCGACAGGACTCCATGAGTTAAAATTTGTGCTTTAGGTCCATTAAAGAGCGTTTTGATGTAATTAATAAATCTAATTCCAAAATTTATCGCCCTAAGAGTTTGGAAGAGAAAGCTGGGTTTGATCCTGTCGAAGCCTTTTCGGGGTCCATCGACAATATTAGCATTGGGATCTTTTTGTGATTGGGCTGCTTCCATTATATGAAAAGTCTACACACATTGTCTGATCCATATCGATTCCTAACAAAGCCCGTTTGGTCGACATTAATAATTTTAGGGATAATGTCTTCCATCCTTAATGCAATTAATTTTGATAAAATGTTGTAGTCTGAGTTCAGAAGACTGAGGGGACGATAAGAAGTACACTTTTGACGATCTTTGCCCGGTTTTGGCAACAATATTATTGTAGCCAATTCCAAGAGTTAGGGAGAGTCTTATTAGTCAGTGCTTCATTAAGCATGTTCGTCAAAGGGGTTAGAAGCTTATCGGAGAAGGCTTTAAAATATTCAATTGGAAAGCTGTCTGGCCCAGGGGCCCAGTACATAAGTTATTATACTGAATCCGTTTTAAAGCCAAAGTGTTAAGCGCTACCTCACTTTTGGTGTGGGCGTGTTCACGTTCTAGATCTCTAATCTCAATTTCTAGAGCTGCAAGAGTTTACCTTTTTTCTTTTACCTTGTGCGTGCTATATGAAAGAATCTGACCTCTCATATATGCTTTTACGGCCTCCCATACATTAGCATGAGAAGAGGAATTTATATTAGTTTCCATGTATAAGTCAATATGAGCCCTCATAAAATTAAGGAATTCGGGGTCCTTAAGCATATAAGATTTGAACCTCCAGGTAGAAGGTGTTGGTTGTGTGGTATCCATATCCCAAGTCATCTTTAAAGGGTTATGGTCAGACAATATAGCTGCTAAATAGGAGCAGTCAGTGACCCTGGCAGTCATGCTACGGGATATTAAAAACATGTCGATTCTCAAATAGGAATTGTGAACATTTGAGAAGAAGGAAAAGTCTTTTACTTTCGGGTTATGCTGACGCCAAATATCACATATTCCCAGATCCCTCATCCCCTGGACCAGGACTGAAGCAGCCTTTGAGCGATTAAAAGATCTTGGTGTGGATCGATCTAAAGCTGGATCCAAGACCAAATTGAAATCGCCGCCAATCAGACAGTGGCCCTCAGCGGTTGCAAGTTTTAGTACCAAGTCATTAAAGAAAGCAGGATCGTCATGGTTGGGTCCGTATACATCGACAAGTGTGACCCTGTTCATACTCAATACACCCTTAACTAAAATAAATCTGCCATTATTATCTTTTTCTGTTGATAGTTGTTTGAAATTTAGTTTCTTGTTAATAAGGATAGCTACGCCCCTTGCTTTTGTGTTGAATGAGGAGTGATAAATGTGTCCTACCCAGTCTCTTTTTAGTTTTACATGTGCTGCGTCAGAGAGATGAGTCTCTTGAATAAATTAAATGTCTGTAGACTGTCTCTTTAAGTACGTCAGAATTTCGTCCACTTTGTCTTTGAGAGATTGGACCTCTTTCTCCAGCTTCACGATGTGCGTGGTGGTGACTTTTATTTTGTCCTCATTTGCTGATATGCGTCCCTCCATTTCCTCGACTTGGTCCGCCAGTGTCGACAGCGATGTTTCAATTTTAGAAAGTGAGGACTGGATGGAAGTTGTTTTGGTGTCTATTTGTCTTGAAATTTCTTCCTTACTTTCCTGAATGACCGACATAACTGCGTCCAGAGTGAGGCTTCCTTCTTTAGGGGAGCAGGCCGCCATTTTGGTTGTAAGCGCAGGTCTGGTTGTTCGTTTAGACAGCGATGGATTATCCTTAATACCCCTGAAGTTGAACTGTGCCATGCAACGCGTCAAAGAAGAAATTACTTCAGAGGTGTTGTTAGCAATGTGGTTTTGAGACATATATTGAAAAATAAAGGCGACTGTTGAGATGCACCCACGGGCCTCACGCTTGCATGACCTTCCTTGTCGGCTGCAAACCGGAAGTCCCACAAGCTGAACCTTCTGATAATGTAAAAGATAGGTTAACATGGTCTAATGGCATCGAAACATTTTCCTCATATAACTGTTGTGGCAGCCTGATGTAATTTAATGATATGAAGTAGCATTCTCCAGCTATTTTTCTTGAGAAAACATACATTGGTGTATGAGTTGGATGAACTGTTGTTCCTGAATGTATTTTATGGATTTGACTTCTTTCAGTATAAAGCTGTTAAATTATATTTAAGACGTTTTGACCATTTTTACCTGTGTAAGTGTATTGCTCCTCAGTTACTATTTTCAAATTTAAAAATGATCCCTAACTAATAAATAGTTTGGAACTTTACATTTGATTATTTTTGTGTGTGGTGTGTGTCCTGTAGGAGGGAGATGGATGAACTCGAAGGACTTCAGAAGAGAGAGAGAGACTGTCTGCAGATGGTGAGAGAGCAGACAGCAAAGATCTACCAGGCTTACCGTTCACACCACCTCCTCAGTACAAAACAGGTCTGTCTACATGAACATACGCACACACAGACTCAAACATTTGACAAGGAAAGTATAACAATTGGAAAAATGTTGTGGTTTTAAGTTGTGATTCTCATTTTAACAATTAGAAAGACCCCAAAATGGTTTAGAAAGACATGCAAGTATTTTATGTTAGCATTTATATGAGGCTCCATTCAAGGTAAGTTTTTTTTGTTGAATCAGAAAGCATAACAAAACTCAAGCTATAACAGGAATCAGCATCATTTGACAGGACATCATATAATGTTGGACTGTGTTAAAACAAATTAGGGTGGCAGCATCATGTGGACGTTTACAGCTTGATGTGTTACGCAGTCATGCTCCAGTGGAAAGCAGTCACAGTTAGTGATTGCAGCGGCAGGAATGTGGTCTCTGATATGAAGAAGTGGACACTTAGTACTTTGGAGAAGAGATGATTCAAGCTTTTGCTTGAACAGTGTCTTCTTTCTACATTCTTTCCAAAGAAACTGCTTTTTTAATCTTTATCAAAAATGCTTTTCAATGTCAATCGGAAGTTCAACAAAAATGTTGACCATACAATCATTTTAATGATAATAATATTATGGATATTCATGCAAATGTTGTCTGTTTAATATTCAGATTAATCGTGGCAAATGATAAAAACTACACTTTTGAGAAAAGTTTAAAAAGGAGCAGCTTGTGGTTGAAATAAATATCTGGAATTATTGTTTAGTAATAATTAAAGGGGCTATATGTAACTTTCAAAAATACTGCGTTGTAGTGATACCGCATGGCCGTCAGGCGAACTGCACCAGTAACCTGTTGCTCGCTCTCCCTCGCGTGCTCGTCATACGTGCTCGTACATACACAAACGAGCATCAACATCGCCCCTGAAACACTGGATATTTACCGGCATAATGTTTACAGAGGAGGTAAGTGGTCATACACATGTGAGAGTCTGTGAAGGAGTCTGTGTGTCTCATTCTCCATCCTACAAACGACAGTCTCGGCAGGCACTGCCTGAGAGCAGGAGTGTGTGATGAGTTTGTCCGCCTGTGAGAGATCCTAGGACGGATATAAGTGTGTGGAAGGCGGCCTCTGGCTGTGCAGGTGAAGACCGGGAGTGTGTGATGAGTTTGTAGTTTGTACTGTTGATTTCTGTAAGCGGAGCGGACTGAGGAAGACGTTGAGAACGCAAATAAAATGACACTGCCTGGAGCTTTCGCGGAAAATCGGACCCGGGGCAAGTTGTATACAGGCAACACAGATAGACAGTGAACATCTACTTTTTCACATCAGTTAAACGTTCGCTTATTAATGGGCGATAAAAAACGATTTATACATGTAAAAAGTTACATGTATATGTAACTTGTAGCTATATATAAATCATTAGGCTGTTAGGCAGTTCGCTTGACGGCCATGCGGTATCGCTACAAATGCAGTATTTTTGAAAGTTACATATAGCCCCTTTAAGTAATAGATACAGGAAGGTAATATCTATAAAATATTTTTTTAATAATAAAGTAACTATAGCGCTCTAGTTCAAAAATCCATGGTTATTTCATAATCCCAAAGAGGTATAGGGACTTTAACGAGGGTTGGACACACCAGACTCATTATAAACTTTGTACTAATAAAGTTAGCACAACTATACCTTTACACATTCAGTGAAGGCATATGCATGGCCAAAGATGAAGCACTCCCTTGAGCAAAGAGATACGAGTCACAGAGCGGTGTTTCCCCACAGAGAGTAGAAAAGAAAAGTCTTCTCTATTTCCTTCTTTTGTTAACTCGGGTGGGCTGTGTGGAGTTAAGGTGTGTACGTGCACACATGAGAAAGTAAGTGTCCTCAAGGCTCTACTGATGTGCTGAGCGGAGTATTTTAGTGCTTCCCCTGGCACAGGTGTTCATGTGTATGTGTGTTAGTGTGTGTGCGTGTGTGTGTTTGTGGCATCCAAGCATCTCTGTGACTCCCCACTGGGATCATAATGAAGACAAAGTGCAGTGGTCACTGTTGATTCAGCACCACTAGACCCCCCCCCCCCCCCTCTCTTTTTTGTGCCTATGTGTCCAGCTTCGTCATCATCAGACTTAAAACCTATTTTCTGCAGAGTTCCTGTGTTCATCTGAGACATACACATACACAGAATCTTGTAATATATCATCATAGCTAAGTGTACTCCTGTCGTCACTTAAGGGAAACTCCGTACTTTTATACTCTGTGACTCTCTAAATCCTCTGGATTAGCCCTATATACTATTCATTTGATTTATACTTCAGGCATATTGGATAATGTCAACAATGTGTATATATTATGATTAAGCATACAAAGCAATCCGAAAAGTTTGTGTGCTGTTCTCCACCTCCTGTCTATCTCACCCCCTCTATATCTTCTCTCTCTCTCTTTCTCTGCATATGGCAGGGGATTCTTTCCCTTCGAAGCTCTGACCTTGTCAGCAGTGAATAGATGGCTCTCCCACACAGTTCATCCTTCCTCACTTCTCGGACCCTAGCCCACACACACATACACACACAGCCTTCCAAAAGGCCCCAAGTCCCTATGACAGAGACAGAGATGGTGTGTTCCTGGGGTCAACATCATTGCTCTTCCCGTAGCTAGGTTGGTACTTTTGGGCTTGCGTGTGCCTGT
The DNA here is from genome assembly GCA_020745685.1 of Tautogolabrus adspersus. Taxonomy (NCBI): domain Eukaryota; kingdom Metazoa; phylum Chordata; class Actinopteri; order Labriformes; family Labridae; genus Tautogolabrus; species Tautogolabrus adspersus. The sequence continues at coordinate 12,780,415 of CM036535.1, forward strand.
TTTTGTGTGTGTGTGTGTGTGTGTGTGTGTGTGTGTGTGTATGTGTGTGTGAGCGCGGGTCTTGTCTGTGTGTGTGTCTTTTCGGTAGGATGAGGATTTTGTTTGTGTATGTGTCGTGTGTAGTGTGTTCTTAGCCTCCTGTCCCATATTGTTTAAATTAGGTGCATACACTGATTTTATTTTAATTTTATTTTCAGAGGTAATAAGGAAGCAGGCTGTAAACATTTCTTTGTTTGTGACTTTAGGTCAAGCATTTCCGTTCATCAGCAAACACTTGCATATTTACTAATATGAAGCCGCTATCTTTCAATTTGTATGACAATTAAGAATGAAAGGGTGTCATAACAGCTGTTACAATCGTGTAAAATTTACACAATGTATTTGGAGGACGTGTGCTACGATTATCTGCCGCATAAGAGAGCTGAATGTAGATGTGAGGTGCTCTACTATCTTCATCTCCCTCCGAAGGTTAAACAACCCTTCACCTGTGATTAAAAGCTTTAAACCTGAAGAAACCACCGATGCAGCCGTATTTGTGCTCCTTTCAATTTGTTAACCGGAGACCTACTGAAGACCACCTGTTACCAGAGAAGTGGCTGGGCTACGAAGCCTCAGTAAAAACACAATGGACGACAGGTATGTGAGATTGTCTATCTTAGCTTGCTACTGTTGACTCGTATTAGCAGTATTTCTTGTTCATTTTAATTTATTTACTCTCATATTAAGCATTTTCTTCATATAATGTATTTTCCATTCATCTTTGCATTGGGATATTTGTAGACAGACATTAAATAGGATACTGTAATTTACAACTACAACAGGTGATGCTCATAAAACTTGAAATTTTAGCTAAGGTTTATGTACTTGTGAGTGGTCTGGGTATGTTAAGCAGAATGCTAAAATGTTTGTGGTCTTACGTTTGGCAGATGATACACTGTGATACAAAGCATGACCAGACTGTTGCACTGTCCCAGTGGGAGCTGAAAGCATGATTGAACACCGATCCAGGAGAAAGGAGATCTGCTGTCTGAGAGAAAGATTCATCTCATTTTACCAGCGTTCAGTCAGAGAGGAGGACAGTGGTCTAATGAGGATGTTCCTGGCACATAGAGGATTGTAAATGTTGGCTTACACGTGAAAAGAGTTATCAAGAGGCTCAAGGTGTTCAAAATAATCTCCCTGACTGTACCCATCCCCCTGACACACATGATGGACAAACCCCTTAGAATCTGTGCAGAGCTTTTAAGCATGCAGGGTGAGATCATCTGTGACGATGCTGATTGAGGATTGTAGTATAAATTATGAAGTGATCCTAATTTGAACTCAACGTGTACATTTTTAAATACTCATTTATCTATGTATATACTGTATTTAGTTATAGTTTGTACCTATGATAAGCCTCATGTGAAATTCTATATGTTAGGTTTAACAGTGCTGTCCTGTGAAAAAGCAAACAGTAAACATGATGATCTCAAGTTTTATACTTACCGGCTCTTGTTATTGAGAGACATGCTACTCACACACAAGACCTATTGACATGCATTTATTGAATGTCTGAGTGCGGCTTCTACACAGGGAGTGCGCCAGAGCTGTTCGGGGTTCAGTACCTTGTACAATGGCACCTTGGCAGTACTCGGGAAGTGACCTAACACCTCTCCAGCAACCAGACCAACTTCCATACTTTGGTCCGTACTGGGACTTGAACGGGCGACCCTCCAGTTTCCAACCGAAGTCCCTTCAGACTGATCTTCTGCCACCCCGAAAAACTATAGTATCTATCGCCTGGTCTTCAGGTTTTACAAAATAACTTCATTTGCAACATGTTTCTCATCACCATGTATCTGATAGCTAGCACACATGCTGATTGAGAAAGCATTCCTTTTTTACATACAATATTTTTCATATTCATTGCGATAAATTCAGACTTCTGTGATAGCAGGTAGCAATATTGTTCATTTTGCAATACCTATTAAATTGCACATCCCCAGTAGCATAACATATGTTAATATCAATGTGCACAATAATTCTACAATTGCAAGTATTAAACAGTAGTGGTCTTGTTTCCTATATGAGTACAGAAACAGAGAACTTCCCTATATTATACATTAATGGCTGGTGGATGATGACTAAGGTATTTTTCATTTTTAAATTTAAACCTTAAAATCTCTAGGAGCCATTTTTGGAAAGATATCCCCATTAATCCAAACCAGTTGTGACTCTTGCTTAATCTCATTAACATTGTATATGATGTATGTTTAGTCTGCTAGCTGGAGTCATTGAAATTGCTCTAGTTATAAGTGGTGGTCCGCCCTTTCCCATTAGTTAAAAATCTGCTGTTAGCCAATTGTGTCTGCTACCCATGGTTACAGAAATCAGGGTCATTGAAGTTTAATTAATTTTTCTCTACTTGTGCTGAAACACTTGACATTTACATCACAAGTACTCATGGTCCACTAATGAAACACTTACTAATTAACCAGTCACTTAATATGTTATTTTAAAAGAGTGAAGTTATGGTTGATGTAGTTGGAGCAATTTCCCTCTTATGTCCTTTCTCTCTCTTCTCTCTCCGTTGTCCCAGTCTTTTAGAGTGGCCTAAATAGCAAGGGGTGTTATTAGCATATAGAGTAGATACAGAGTCCTCCAACTCCAAGCTTTGGTCTGGTAATTAACACACAGGAAAAAAGGATCACTGTGATTTGAATAATTATTGCTCAGGCCGTCTGTGGCAAATGTGTTCCCCATTTCACAACACAAGAGGGTAAGTTTCTTATGTGTGAAAACATATGAATATGTGTTATTGTTGTGAAAAAAATAGTACAATATCAAACTTCAGACAGATGCAGCCAGGTAATCATTTTCTCTATTGGTATATATGCTCTAACTGAACCAAGCCAGCCACATATTTAACCTGACAAAAGCATTTGGTTTGCCCAACAACATGGTGTTATGCTTCTGAGGCAGCAATAATCAATAAGGCAATTAAAAGGCAAAACTTTGAGAAAAAACTTTATGAAATAATAAAACTGGTCTTGTCTTTTCATTATTTTGTTTAGTGACTCAAATAGCAAGGTGGATAACTCAAAATCCATGAAGTTCAATACAGTGGTATTTTAGAGGTGTGGCAAAATTGTATAAATATTAATCAATGCTGAGGAACTCTGTTGTTCATATCATCATCCCTAGGCCTTTCTAAAGTTTTCTTTTCTACGGGTATTTTCAATTGTACCACACTGATTTAAACACTGGGGGCCTGATGTGGCGTGTGGTAAATCGTGTATAAACTTGATATCAACAGCAAACAAATATGCAAACTGATCTACTAACGGCGTGCACTGAGGATTGGGTCTTTCAAATATGCAAGACAACACGCATATAGTACGTTTGCATTTATTTTTATTCCCATTCAATAATCTTTAACGAAGATTTTGGTGTGCACAACAATGGCCAGAGTGTCGCTCCTGACGACCCCTGCCATGGAGGACACAGCTAGCATCTCCTGCGCAATGTATGACAGTCCATCTTCAAAGGATGGAGGGAAGAGAGGCCCTGTTTTAAGCCGAGGTTTTATTATAAGCCAAAAAATTTTTTTGTTCTTCGCCTTATATCTCCACCTTCTCTTAATTTCATCTGTTGTTCTTCTAGTTTTACCAAGGGCATTGACGTTCTCACTGAAACTCTCTCACATCGCGTTTCTTTTTGTAATATTCAGATTACTTTGCTGTAACTCGAAAAATGTGTTAATTTGCCTTTTCCACGAATACCTCTAATAACATGGGACTGAGTTTCATTTTGTGTTTGCCGTCATTCTGCTTTCTGTCCAAACTATCCATGACGTAAACCAGTAAAACCTGCAAAAGCCTAATTTCTGTACTACCGCCTCCACAAGCTTTGCACCTGTTATCATTCACACCATTTTTCTTTGTTGATCAACCGCAAAGCGCACACCAACCAAACATGCAATTTTTTGGAGTGAATATGCAATTTAGCAATCTTTACTTGGGATCTTAGTGAATCAGGCCCTTGGAGTATTAAATGAGAGTAAAATCCTTTTCGCCAGTCACAAATTTTCACCTTACCATAACCATTGTGTATACTTACTTACTAACACTCTCTCTCTGTTTCTCCTTTCAGTGCCCAGGGGTCCTCAGCCCTTCATTCAGGTCAGCCCCCCAAGAGAGGGAACAACTGCTGAGGCAGGTCAAGTACCAGCCCCTAACCAGACTGGCCCCCAGGCGCAAGACTTGTGTCTTGAGCATGCCTGACCCAACAGCCCCCAGTTTCCCTGAGAGTCCTGAATCCCCATGGATCAAAACCAATAGATGCTGCCGCTCTTCCAGTTCTATACTGCCCCCCATTGGCAGCAAGAAACAGCAGGTGAGACGGTAAAAGCTATTCATGACAGACATAAACAAGAGGAGACAGAGAAACAGCAGTATAAAAGAGATTTACAAAAGACAGAGAATATATTAAAGGGATGAACAAGATAAAAGAAAGCAATAGATCCCATGCAAGAGGTGAAAAAGAGTATTAGTTATTACAAAGTGTCATACCAATTATTAGAGCCCCCTATCAACCTCCTTCTTGTCCCAATGGAGTTGGTTCTTGATGAAAGCACAGTTTCTTTAAAACTGCTTTTAAAGAAGAATGACATCATTAAAACATGGCAGACAGCTCTCTTGGGGGCTTCTGCAAGGCACATTTTACTGTCTCTATTTCAGAGTACTTCAGCTTGTGTTTGACAGTGTTTCTGCTTGTTACAGTCAAATGTGGGTTCTAAGCACGCATCTCATTTATGAACCGAATCATTCCAACTACTAACTGGTATGATATGTGCTTTCAAACTCAGGCACACCAGGATTTACTTGCAAATCTACTTGATTGTATTTTATCTTTTACACGACCAGACTGGTTTGAAAGTTTACTTGAATTTATGTATTATTGTATGAGATGGTTTAATTTTGAATGTACTTGGCTGCCAGAGAAGAATACCAATAACATGTGCAGAGAAAGCTATGAGAGAAAAGAGCTAGTTAAGCCCTTTTTATACATGCTCTACACTCCTTACCTTGTCTGGACATCCTTCCTTGTACGAAGTCTATGTCATTTTGTCCGAGTACATGTGACATCGATAATAACACGAAAACAGTTATCATCATCATCAACTTTTATTCAATCCTGAGGATTCCCTCATTTACAATGATTTTGAGATACAAAATGCACCGTTACCAAACAAAGCAAAAAGTACAATAGTCAACAGTAGCACACTCAGGTGAAGTGATTTGAAATAATTGACTTCATTTGTCCAAGACAAAGAGAGTGGATCTTGTAAAATTGCTTAGTTCAGAGTGACACGGTGGACTTGAAGCATTAGACAGATGGTAGAAGAGTTTGATTGAGTCCAGTTAAGCATTGATTTTATATAAGATGGTTAACATCCAATAAGGGATTAACAAACAGTGTATATCACCCCTATTTGCCAGAGAAAACCAAACAACAATTCTATACAGAATACAATGACGAGTACTATAGGAATCTCCAGTTATGAATCTAAGAGCAGAGTGATAAACTGAGAATGTAAGCAGCAGCATGTCTGTAGATTATATCACCTAATCTAGGACTAATCTTTCTCAAGGCCTCCCCTCTTCCTGCATGTTTCACCCTGGCATCAACTTAAACAAACTTAAGTGTTTCCAGTAGTAGTCCATCTAGCTGTATGCTACATTGTAGAAGGGCAACTCTTGACAATGTCGGGACCTGATGTGACTGCTATTTTTCAGTCATTGTGTGAAAGCAGCTTTGTAATGAATGGTTTGAAAGAGCTCTTGAGATTTAACAAGAGAGATAAAAAACAAAGTAGTAAGAGAAATGATTAAGATAAAGATTTTGACTTATTATAAGGAAAGCACAGTTGTAATAATACAATTTGTGATTGCTCAATTCCACATAGTTTCTTTTCTTTCAGGGTCTTGGTATCATGCATGTTGGAAGAGATGAGCCATTGTTGATATTATTTGTAAAGTATGAATTGTCAATCTACTGTCTGTTCATATTCAAACCATTTATAAATGGAGCTTATGAAGAAATGCAACAGTTGGACAGGGGCTGGCTGAAAAGCTTTTTCTCTAGCATCAATAAGACAGTTTATCTTATCAAAGTACAAACGATTAATTATCAGAGTTTAGCAATGCATTTGTGTCCTTGTATGTTGGTGATTCTTTTACATGCATTTGTTTTTGTGTATGTTGATGATTTTACAAGTTGCCATTTTACCATTTGTGGTGTTTACGCTCGTTAGCTCTTAATGGCAAAGTCAATTCCTATTATTAGTTTCAAGTAATGTAAAACATAAGTGAGAAGAAATGAGGCATGGATATTGTTTTATAAGCTGCACTTCACACACAAAGACACACAGACCTGTCTCCATCTGGCTATACTTTGGATTAGTTTAAAAATGATGTTAGAAAATCTTTTGGTGCTGATATACATTAATACATTATTTATCTATATTCAACACAAGCCTGTCCATTTCTACCATGTCTTCTTTTGTATCTCTATTTTTAGTGTGTGTGTGTGTGTGTGTGTGTGTGTGTGTGTGTGTGTGTGTGTGTGTGTGTGTGTGTGTGTGTGTGTGTGTGTGTGTGTGTGTGTGTGTGTGTGTGTGTGTGTGTGTGTGTGTGTGTGTGTTTGATTAGTGCAGGAAGTCCCCCCTTTCTTTCTCTTGCTCTCCCCCCTCCCCACCACTCCCCCTCCTCCCTCCCTGGTGTGATAACTATCTAGTGGTGATGGATAAGGTTGAGGTGCTGGCTGTGGAAGTGGTCAGGCCAGGCCACTGATCCCGTGGCGATAGGAGCAAGGACAGGGTCCCTCCCTCTATCTCTCCCCTCTTATCCTCCCTCCTTTTTAACACCAAACAACTGAAGGTCACCTCAAACAAAGCAACAACATTAAAGTTAATCTGCACCAAACAAAGTGAACACTCTACAAAGCAGCAAACACTGTCTGATACAGGTAACGTGGTTTTGCATGTTAAAGAGTATGTGCATCATTCGTCACAAGTTGAATACAATTTCAAATTTATTTGAACATTTTTAACTGAGAAAATTCTTTTTGTGTAGGACTGTTGGTATTTCACACTCAATCTAAATACATAGACTGAAAATAGCTATTTTCTAAGCACACTTTTACCGTATATTTTGTATATTGTTTAAAACATCATAACAGTTTTATGAGTGAAAACATTCTTTTCATTATCAAAAAATCTAAATAAATAGACACCATTCAGTCTGCTTGTTTTTATAGAAATGACAAACATTGACTAAATTCAGAAAGTTTATGGTTTTTTTTGTGAGATTAAATTTGCATTTACTTGTTGGGACAATACCCATTGTGTTGAATTTCTTTCCGATTCCTTTTGTGCCTCTGTGTGACGAGTATGCTAAAATCTCAAGAGGGGTTTTTAAGGGGGAAGTGAGGTCAGGCAGGAAACGGCACAAAAAATGTGGCTAAAAGCGACTTCTTTTTGTCTTTGCAACTTTGATATGTCAGTCTACATCAGAACACTTACACTCCAGTGTAGGAGCCACAATGTCAAGACAGTTTACAAAGACTTGGATTGACAGACAGCTGTTTAAAGTGTAACTGACTTCTAAGTTTTGGTCCCAAAAAATAGTGTAAAGCCGTTTTCACATAAGCACTCCTGAAAATATCTAGATAATTTCGGGAGGACTGCTCTGGATATTCTCCTGACCTGGCTGTTCACATATACACCTCCCAGCAGGTGACTATCCCTGTCAGACAGGAGGAGGTGTGGGGGTCTCCTGATGTAAGACGTGACGTTAAAAAAAGACGCAGAAGTAGCAGAAGAAAGCAACAGAGTCCGCTATACAACGCTATAATGAGATTATTTGCCTTTATATCAATGCTACGTGTAGTTCAAGGGAATCACACTATCAACAAAAGAGCGGAGAACAAGATACTGACAAAAATAAATTATAATCCAGCCTTTTAATTACGTGCACAGAGATCGTAGCGGTCGCATGCGTACACTTTTATGTGCTGTGCACTGGTCACAGTATATAAACGTCACTCCTATTGGCTCGTGGTGAATTCTCCGGAGAATATCCTGCTTTCTGCGGAAAAAATACTAGGGGTCTGGCAGGAGAAACTCCTGGTGAAGGCAGATTGAAAAATGTGGCTGTTTGCATTCACACATAAAGCTCCTCCTGGAATTATCATGAGTTTTTCAGGAGATTTCTGCAAGTGTGAAAGCACTTGAGAACATTATAAGGGCATTGAAGAAAGTGATGGATTTCTTTATCTTTTTTCTATATATGAAAAAATCCTAAGAAGACACTAAACCCAATGACCAAATAAACCTGCTGGAGGCAACAACTGTGTGGACTTCATTCAAAAGTGGTTATACCTCTGTTTTATAGTTAGTCTTAATAACTTAATTTTCTTGTCAAGTGAGTATTCTGAGTTTTTGATCCTGTGATCCGGTGCTGAGCAAAGTATAGAAATCTGTTTTGTGGCTGGAGAGGTTCATTTCCAGAGTACTGCTGAGACTCCCTTGAGCAAAGCACTAAACCCTGACGTGCTTGGGCTGCCCCCTGTGTGCAGCCCCCTCACCCTGACATCACTCTAGTACTGCATGTCCATAGGTTCTTTTTTTGCATGTTTGTATTCCGTGTATGTGTGTGAGTAGCATGTCTCTATAATGGAGTGTAAACCTAAATTTCCCCTTGAGGGACTAATAAAGTATGTATATTTAACCGTCTTCACTTTTTGTTGCTCTTTTCCCTGTATACCTCACTTTAACCCTAATATGCTTCGTTTTAATCATCTTCATCCTTCTCTCTCCTAGTATAATTTTCCTCTCTCTCTATTTCTCTCAGCCTGTGTGTCACAGGAGGAGAGATGAAGAGGATTGGCCTCTGGTTTTAGCAGTAAGCAATCACTACCTGTGGGAGAGGGATCAGAGACAGAAAGAGGCAGGGGTCTGAAACAGAAAGATATAGTGATCATTATCTGACTATTGTGTGTGTGTGTGTGTCTATGTGTGTGCTGGTTGTTGTGGTTTTTCCAGGGTCTGCTCAGGAAGCCAGGGGAAGTGTGGGAGCAGCGTGTGAATTGTCCCGACCTGACACTGCGTCTGCAGACCTCTTACAAGCACCTGGAGGAGGCCAAGAACCAGCTCCGACAATATGAGTCCATCAAACTCCACGGACTCTATGTGAGAAGAAATCACAGACACAAACATTCATAAATCAAACTGAGCATGTTACATTTTCAGATACAGTCAGACACGTTTAAACCATACTTTACTTAATGTTGTCTTTCTTTTCTTCTTTCCTTTGCACTTTGATATTCACATTTTTGAACACACCAAGTGTAAACTCATGCATATAGTAGGGCTGGGCATTTTCAGTAATCCAGTATTTAAGTACTCACATTACCCTGATGAACTAGTAATCGTATACTAGCACATTATAGTTTTTTGGTAGTAAAAGCTAAAGAAAATCAGACACCGACCTCCCGGTGGTCTGCTATGTTTTGTGCCATGTATTGCTCATCAGTACTGTGTCCCAGTAATGAATGAAATGACAAGTGATGGTGACATATGGATCCTTGGTGAGATCTGTCTTCATATCTGTACTAACAGCCACTTTGTCGACACATTGCAAATAAGCCCTCAATTCTGCTGCGCTTTCCTCATTTATCTTTTCCGCTCTCATAGCTGTTGTTTGCAGCCATGGTGGCTTGTACTCCAGCTCAAAAAAGGCCATCAGCTTGAGGAAGCCTTACCTTCCACCACACTTAACAGGAGCATATCATCAGTCACCAGTTTTGTTTCTGGAAGGCTAATTTTTGATTAACTGAACTAGTATTTTTTATAATATGCAAGTTTAATGCCTCATATCTTCCACTGCAAGTTATCATGGTCTTTTTAAAGTTCTTCCAGGCTTCACTTCACACAGCTGACAGGGTGCATGTAGCGCTAACTGAGTTGAACTATTGTAGTGTGCATGTGTGCGAGTAGTGAATCGTGCTTAATAACGACGTCAACAACCGTACAGATTCCTAGCACATAGTAAGCAATTAACAAATTCATATGACAGTAAGTAGCAGATGGACACATCCTTATTATAAATGTATGATTGATGATCATTTTACTACTGCTTCATACTTGGTTTATTATAAACAGTCACTCCCTGCTTTATCTCAAGGCTTGTTTAAGTTTTAATTAGGAATCATTGTGCGCGTGCGTCTTGGCTAAAACACTTGACTATAACCTCATTACCACTCTGAGGCTAATCTACTCTGTTGAGTGAGTGTGTTTGATCTGTCTCGCTCAATAATTTCTCTCACTACAGTATAAAAGACCACCCAGTTTTCCTTCCCACTCCAACCTCCTTTTCCCCTTTGTCTCACTGCAATCAAATGACTAAATACACATTGGCTGTATTTCTAACCAGGTTGCTTAACAGTCTATTTTGTGATAGTTCCATACTCAAAATACTGTGAGATATTTTTGTAAAAACTTAACTGAGCTGAACTGCAACTTTTATGACCCATACCTTTGTTGTTGTTGTTGTTGTTGTTGTTGTTGTTGTTTATTGTGCCATTTTCCAATCAGCAGAACAGGAAGTGTGCTCAACCATCAGGACCTCAGCAGCAGTTCCTTTACTCAGCCAACCTATGCCAAGAAATTCATCTCGTAGATGACACGTATGCTTCAGGAGGAGGTATGTCTAAAACTACACACAGAAACATTAGTGTGATCATTTTAACTGTAATGACTTATATTATTTTACACTGGGTTATTGGGTGTATATAATATGGAGTCAGATCAGTCTCAATATTCATGAATGCACACAGAAGGATTCACAAATGTATTTCAATGCACACACAAATAGGTATCATTCTATATAAATGTAAAAAAAATCCACAAATATATGATACATTTGGATCTGGTTACATTTATACACGAACTGTTCTGTCTGCATTTACAGACTGTTTGTCTTGTGTGAACCTCACTGCATTTGTGTGTGGGATTTTTGAGACTCCCCTGCCGTGGTTCGATTCACAAATGCATTTTTCAACAGGGAAGTGTCTGTAGCCTATCAGATGTCTCCTTCCTCTTCAGCCAATCACAGTAGTGTAGATTCGAGGGTATGTTTTAATGTGATCACTAACCGTTACATCTGCGCAGACAGCGATTAGCCTAGCTGTCTAATTCAAGTCATCTTTGTGCTATTTTGAAGAGTACAAATAGTCTCTGATATTGTCGTGCTATAGATGGAAAGTTGTTTATCGTGGTGGGTATATTGACTGTGTGTGGTTATGTATGAACATACTGTCTCACCGGTGTGACAGTTTAACAGGTGTTGAATAAACTGGTGATATTTCTGCCGATGTGTTGGGGGCTTTAGGACTCATTGTTTACTATCTTAATCACGTTGACCACCAAATAACATCCAAATAACACCGTTCACGTCCCCATTATGAGAATGAACAGTGCCAACATCTATTTCGAAAAGATAACGCTAACGTTACTAGTGCTATCTTTTCCTGCGTTCCGACCGTGGTCAGAGCACACAGGGGAGACTGGTCTGCTCCAGCTTCAGGGCTGAAGTTGTAGCTCTAAACTCCGGGCCCCTGTCACTTTTACTGAACAGCAGCAGGTAGTAAGCAGACACAGAGAGTCCGGCTTGTTTCTTGAGGAGTTGGTCCGTTTATTACACATACAGGTCAAACTGTACATACAGTTGTTTCTCTGCTCTGACACTGCTCCGGTCCCCGGCATCAACAACGTGACTCGCGCACACACCGATCAAACACACAAACTCGCCTCCGCTCTGCCTCTCCTCACCACCCACACGCATGCGCACTGAGCTATACACAAAGGGGCATACGCTACTCGTATAACACTAGCTAAGAGTTTGCGGAGTCACAAAGTAAGTTAAAACCGACAAATGTCAGACAGGAAAATCTTTATCTGTACTCGTCAAAATAGCATTTGGCTAGGCTAATCGCTGTCTGCGCAGATGTAACGCTTAGTGATCACATTAAAACATACCCTCGAATCTACACTACTGTGATTGGCTGAAGAGGAAGGAGACATCTGATAGGCTACAGACACTTCCCTGTTGAAAAAAATGCATTTGTGAATCGAACTACGGCAGGGGAGTCTCAAAAATCCCACACACAAATGCAATGAGGTTCACACAAGACAAACAGTTTGTAAATGCAGACAGAACAGTTCGTGTATAAATGTAACCAGATCCAAATGTATCATATATTTGTGGATTTTTTTTACATTTATATAGAATGATACCTATTTGTGTGTGCATTGAAATACATTTGTGAATCCTTCTGTGTGCATTCATGAATATTGAGACTGATCTGACTCCATAATAATGTGCCTAAATTAAGATGTATATGAAGATCACCTACCTACCTAGCCATTGTGCTTCCTTTACTGCCTGGTCTCCACATACACAGAATTCATCAAAATGGAAAACCCACATTAAACCACTTAGTTTAGCTGTGTGTGTACACAGAATGCTCGAGTGATAAACTGAATAATGAAGAAGCGGTAAACTTAAATTTGACCCATTTATTGCAGAATGCTGTCACATATATGGTCAATGTTAATCATCAAAGATGTAAAAAACTCTGTAGACGTCTAAAAGTTGGTTTTAGTACGATTTTTTTCCCCTTTTTATTTAGTAACTTCAAATTTATATCAAAATAAAAATCAAATGCGTACAAAGACAAAATAACTAAATCAGACCAAAAAAAAGTAAAATTAAGAAAAGAGGATACTGTATGTTGCATACTAATGGGAGACACTGGTTTATATTGGGATTCCTTGGGTTTTCGTCTGAACGGAAGAATTTACTTCGAAAAGAAAATACGAAAAAAAACAGAGAAGCAGTCCAGCCTAACCCTTTAAACTTGAGTTGCACAAATTTGTCAAAAGTGACAGCAATTTAATAAATCGCCGCTCTCCATCACACGCATATGCACACCCACCCACACACTTACACACAATTCCCAGTTATGCCCTCCACTGCCCCCTCTCCATGTATACGTAAATGAGGTGTATGCACTGGTGTGTGTGTGTGTGTGTGTGTGTGTGTGTGTGTGTGTGTGTGTGTGTGTGTGTGTGTGTGTGTGTGTGTGTGTGTGTGTGTGTGTGTGTGTGTAAAAGTCGGTTAGAGAGAGAGAAAGTGTGTGCGTGGGCCCTGCGGTCTAGTCCAGGCATTAGGTAATTGACTGTGTCTTTGCTCAAGGCCTTTCATGGATCACCGTCCTTTATTAGCTCACTTCCCAGCACACACACACACACACACACACACACACACACACACACACACACACACACAAAGACACACACACACACACACACAAAGTTCCCAGCAGCTCCACCCCAACCTCTTACCCCCCACCACCAGCACCCAGACCCAATTGCCCGGAAACGAGGAGTGAAACAAGAGAGAGAGTGGCAGAAGGGAAGAAGGAGAGAGAAGCGGCAGGGGAATGAACTAACACGGCCCCAGGAAGTGGAGATAAATAAGTATAGCGAGTGTGTGGGCGGGTGAATGGGGTCTCAAGCAGCTGACTGGGTTTGGGGGAGTAAGATCAGTGTTACTCGTTGCATATGCTAAATTTTTTTATAGACGGTGTTTGTGCTTTATTTTTAAGAGTTGTTCTAAAACCAATATCGTTATCAGAAAGTGCCTCTACTGATAATATACAAGATCTGGTATCAGTTTTTACTCCTGTCTATTTAGACTGCTAATAACTTTGTATTACAGCAGCAAAATATATCATTTTTAATCCTAGATTGATTGATTTTTTAATTCTTTTTTTGTTGTTGTTTGACTCACAGGCAAGCTAAGTGATAATTAAAGTTTTCTATGATTATTCTCTGTGCTAAGCAACACAATAAACACAAAAATTCAGCTATTAGAATTGGAATCATAGAGGAAAATCCGTATTAGAATGTCTGTATAAATGTTGTCAATGTTTTAGGACACCTGCATTGGACTCTCTCAGTGTCTATCATTTTAATTAGTAAGGCTCGGAAAAGTCCGTCATACAGGGTTATTACCGGTCATTTAAAATTTTGTAATGATAAAAAAAATGGCCTATTTAAAGCAACATTATGCAGGAATTCGGTTTGGTGCACTTTGGCCAACCCCGAAGGTCTCTGAAAGGTACTGCACTGTTGTAAAACACACATAGTTATTGACAGCCAGCTCGGCATCGGACTTGCCGTCAACAGTTTTGCCAAGCTCTCTCTTACATGTTAAAGACTTTCCACTATTTACTCTAGGCTTCTTGCGTGGTCACTCTCTTTTTATCTCTTAGCTTCAGACAGTACTGAGACGGGCTTATTGGCTTCTTTTTAGCATGAGGCTGGTATATGAACCAGTGACGTACGCACTTCTCGCCACGACCCGCTGCAAAAGTTACATGGTGCTGAAAACAGGCGACCTGGGCCCTAGGTGGAAATGGGATGGATGCTGTTCTCTCTGCTGAAAGTGATTGCGCTATTACATCAACTTTGAAACTACTATTTTAAAGTGTAAAAGTTACAGATTGTTTCTTTGATAGTATTTTAAGTTTAAAACAACTTTATTACAAAAAAATAATATTTAATATAAAGAACAATCTTACAGATAATATATTAAAAAAAACAAGTATAGAAAAGACTAACAGACACAGACGCTGCGATCACTTTTCATGTCATTTATTTTCCTGCAGTTACAACCGATCACACTAAAACACTACGGCCATCGTCCTCAAACAAGCAAATATGAACGGTGCAATTTTACAGAATTATTCCCTTTAAATATGAACAAACCTTTTGCTATAGATTGAACTTAACTCAATGTACCAGCTGTTGCCTATAATTCAAACCTTTAACCTGGTCAGAATGGACTTAAACTGGGTGCTCGCTTGAGCATTATAAAACACATCAATGGAGATATCATCAGAGGTGATTGTCATTGGGTTTTGCATCTTTGACTCAGACAGTTGACTTCTCATGGTTGTTTTACATTTGTTCTGAAGGCTGAACCCCTGCCCTGCTGCCACACTGGAGTATGGAATTATCAGCGCTATTTCAGATAAAGTTTTGTAGTCAGGAAACTTTTTCCCCGTTGAAGGGATCAGAACGAGACAAGACTCTGAATGTGGGATTTACTGATCCTGCAGCAAGTTGCACACTGTTAAACTTAAAGTGAATGTAGTGTGCATGTGCTTGTTGGTTAAGCCTGAGTTGCAAACAAGATAACTTTTTTTAATCATAAATTTCTTCTACATTTCACTGATACCAGTGAGTTACTTGAGATCAAGTATAATGCTGCAAAATGAAAGTTTCCTTTTTGTCACTTGCCTAAACATCTAAAACACACTTAAAAATGTTCATGCATGTATTGAGGCCCCTATTCACAGACATACCATCCAGCCACGTTTATAAATGATGGTTAAACTTGACCTCCTTTTCTCTGTGATAACAATGCTGTGGTGTAGCATGTTGTTGAAGAAGATGATGACGGAGACTGTGCTCGCTCTCAGCCCAATCATGTCATTCTGCTGTCACTCAGAACTCATCAGACCTCACGTTCCCCCCTCTCCTCTCCTCTCTCTGCCTGATGCTCTGTTTCTCTGTTTCTCTCTCCACTTCTATTTACTCTCTCTCCTCGCTCATTCTGTGGTAATTAGTGCATTAGTCCTATCGTTGGCATCACCCCCAGCTACAGCAGCAGCCAGCAGAGCTTCTTGTCACAGCTCAGAGGGCCAATGGAGTGGACAGCTCAACCCTGGTACTCATCATCTTCATACCGTGCCCAGTCTGCCTCCCCCCAGCCACATTATCTAGCTATGTTATCCAGCCATGCTCCTAATTATTTCCTAACCCCAGCCACAGCCCTCTCACCCAGCCTCTGCCACATTACCTAGCCCTGTTTGTAATCATCTCCCTAAGCCTTGCTTCAACCCCCTACACAGCCTGGAGCTTCATCATTAACATAGCCCAGTTTTTTTTTTCTGAGTTCCAGACCCCAACTCTCTGGCTTGACCATCACAGCTCTTGGCACAATGCACCAAGCATCGCCCCGTCAAAACCAAGTCCTAGAAATAGAAAATGTCTCCTGGACCTTTATTTACCTAAGCCATCTGTGTCACAGCAAGAAACTCTATCAGTGCAAATGTGACCCAGCCTGTCAGGACACATACACACATTTCCACATGCATGCCAGTCTTCACCTCTCCATGAACTCAATGGCCTTAGCTTAGGCCAGCGAGGGGCTGTGTTATGGTCGCACTTTCCAATTCACTGTCTACATGGACCCTCAATAAACTGATCCAGTTAAGATGTGCATATACATATAAATCAAGCATTCAATCAGAGGAAAGACATTTTGAAATGCACAGAGTTGTCCCACTGGTGTTATCTGCTAGAAATGGAAGAAGAAGCTCTTCCTTCTGCTTGTGTTGTAAACAAATAATGCTGTCGCCTCCAGACACTGCTCCTCCCCTCTCCCCCTCGCTGTGTGCCAGGGTTTCATTCTCCCCCTCTCTAGCACCTGTAACTTTCAATATCTTTATTTTATTATGGTTAGGTGAATTAAGGCTTTGTTTAACTTTTCATTAACCGGTTTCTAGCCTTCTGACCAACAAGACGTCCATCAATCCTATCCTGAGTTCTTTTAAAGTATCCAGCAAAAAAGTTTTATCGGCTAGACCAGTTTTTCATTGCTCCTGCCATGTTTCTATCTATTTCAAAAACAGGAAGAAACAATCCGATCAAGTGTTTACATGAATATTGACCTGAATAACAAATGGCACACTCCTCAACCAGGGTTACATTTCTTTTCGAATAGGCCAGATCGGACCAGTCTCTTCCGATTTAGATTTATACATGAAGCATTTTTATTCTGATCAGGTTTATATTCCAATTGTAAACTGTCCATGTTAATATACCGATTCACCTCTCAACTAAAGATTTGGCTTCCAACCTACTTTTTCAGCCCTTTATTAATTCATAATCCCTACCTCTCACCTGTCTTGATGCACCACACTTTAACACAAGTCTGAAATTTCAAACTCTCCCTGAGAGTTGCGTTATACCCCAGTCATACAAGCACATTGGTGCTGGTTAATCTCGCATTTGCGGCGGAACTAAATCTTGGAACATGAATCATCTGACCTCCTCCAAACCAGGCTGTAATGTGGGCCTCACATTACATAGATAATGTGTCTTTAGCTAGTTTAAAAATATTGACATTAATCCACTAGTCTTAAAAAGTAATTTACTGAGACTTAGACAGAGCAATTTTTTAAGCGAGGATTACGGAAAAGTATTTAATAAATTGGACAATACAGACTTGAAATAAATCTATTTTGGCAGTAAAAACAGATATTATGAACACAGTATGAGGAAACGCTCAAAATACTGCTTCTTGTTCACTGTCTGTGGTTTTGACTTTTGTTATGATATTCCTTTAAATAATACTCAAAGGCTTTTAGTGAGGTAATTAGACATCTTAATCACAGATTTCTGATTCTTTACCGTGAAGAAGGCATCAAATTGTCTATTCTTCTCTAAGTTGGAAAGTTTAATACAGCTAGCAAGTAAAGTCTTCTGTAAAACAGATTTCTCAATGGTTAGGAGCTTGTGAACCAGCTGAATGTACCAACAACAACTCATTTCATATGCAGTTATGGGAAAGCCCCCTCTGTCCATGCTAAGTTTGGTTATATTATAGGAGTTGTCACCGGCGGTACTGCCTGTAACCATAGAGACAAGCTAATTAGGAAGCTACGTGCTAATCAAGATCACTACAGTGAGTGGTCACGTCTGTGTCTCTCTGCGCTCCAAGCTTTTCCTTCCCCTTGCATTAGACTGACACCCGTCACAACTTTCAAAAGCTAGTGTCTGATCACATCCAACACACAATGATACACAACAGAACACATGGGTGCTCAGACATATATGTTTTTCTGAACACAGAGAGAGAGGCATCTATACAATCATGCCAACACATTCCCATACACGACCATAGCATAACTGTCTAAATGTTGCCTGAGAATCTTCCTTGTGCCTCACGCCACCACACACTCATCCGCACATGTCTTTCTACCCCCATAGTGACACTTATACACTAGTCTCCAACTTCTTCTATAGTGTGGCTTTGTTATTGTCATTACTTATTGTGGATGCAAGGCTCCAGGCAACATGGACAAGAAAAGTGTTTCTGCACACACACACATGCTGACTCACTTAGCCCCAGCCATAATGTATCACCAAGATGTATACAACGGTTGTATGACGGATCTTTTTAATGGTAAAAGTATTCATACTGTAAGCAGTTAATACCTAAACTGTAAAAGGACACAAGTAGAGACAATGGAAATGAGTGGGGCGTACACCAAACACATGAAGTCCCCTTTTATGTGTCTGCCTGTATATATGTTTCTATGTTATCAGGTCCACCCGCCTCTCGAGCTCAGCGGCATTAGTGCATCAGGTTACCGTGGTGTGAAAGAAAGAACGCTAATTCTCCATAACCATTTTACAGCATGTGTAAAACTCTGCAGCCCCTTCATTTGCACAGCCGTAAAACATTCTCCCTGCCACACTCCTTCCTACTCAAGACCTCAGCTTTATCAATTAACCCAACACTTTGCTTCCATTATGGCGGCATTTTGCACTGCGAGGCCTGCATACAGAGCAACGATAAGGGCTCAGTGCACTTAGTACGAAATTAAATGGACAGTCTCAATTATATGATTAGCAATCACTTTTTGGTGTGTCTTAAAAGAATGAATGACATAACACTTCATTATTTATGTTCAAAGCTGTTTGACGTGACTTGACCAGATTAATTTGGGTCACTTCAGGCCAATTTTTTCACGTAATTGTGTGAATTTGTGTCAAGCTCCTGTTTAAAACTAATAAATAAAAATGCTGTTGGCATTAAATCATGCAAAGTAGTTTATATTGGTCTCATTTGGACCTGAATTCCACCTTCAGGCCTGTAAATCAAGGCCTTTTCACATGAAGTCCGAAGCAGATTTTTTGGTTCTTGTGCTGAAAAAAGCCAACAAAAACATGAAATTAAGCACAAACCATAACAAGTTACTTCATAAAAGTACTGCAATTTAGCTGGAAATTTTACAGTTTAAATATATTACAATGAAAAGTAAAAGACTATTATGGAAATTAATGTGATTACCATATTTGGGAAAAGTATTCAAGCAAGTAAGTCTAACACTTCTTCAAGTATTTAGCAATAAATAGAAATATACTATGTTAAACCCTTTTCACACATATAAATCTCCTGAAAAACTCCAGATTTTTCCAGGAGGAGCTGTATATGTGAACGCAAACAGCCAAATTTTTCACTCGGACTTCACCCAGAGTTTCTCCTGCCAGACCCCTAGTATTTTTTCCGCAGCAAGTCCGAGTGAGCTGATGTGAGAACGCAGCAGAATATTATATATATCCGGAGAATTCACCTTGAGCCAATAGGAGCGGAGTAATGTTTATATACTGTTACTGCTGCACGGTGCATAAAGTGTCTGCACGCGACCACTACGATCTCCGTGCATGTAATTAAACGGCTGCATTAAGTTTTCTGTTCGCCAGTATGTTGTTCTCCGCTCTTTTGTTGATGTTGTCATTCTGTTGGACTACACACATAGTATTGATATAAAGGCAAATATTGTCATTATAGCGTCGTGTAGCAGACTCTGTTGCTTCGTCCGCTACTTCAGCGTTGGTTTTTTACGTCACGTCTTACCTCAGGAGACCCCCCCCCCCTCTGACAGGGATATTCTCCAGCACTGAGGAGCATACTGTATGTGAACAGCCAGGTCGGGAGAATCTCCTCTGAGCAGTCCTCCCGAAATTATCTAGATATTATCTGGAGTGTATAAGTGAAAACGGCTTTAGTAGTGATGCCTATCATTAATATTGTGTCCATGTTGAACAAAAAAGTTGTCTGACTTCAAATCATAAATTGAGTAAAATTTGAATATAAATACAAAGAAAGGCTTTTAAAAAACAACATAAAAACAACCAATTGAAATGAATTTAGTAACTTCTGATGAGTTCATACTAACGAGTAGTTACAAGGAGTTTTAGCCAGACAGAAAAATGACACCTTTAACCATCAAGCCAGGAAAGTAAAAGATACCTACTGTATAAAAATGCATTGTCTTTATGGTAATTCTGATGCAAAGTTAAGATTAGATTTCTTTCAGGGTTTTTTTTTTTGGTAGTTTCCTCTCCGTTTATACACGGATGTAAGAGAAAGCAGCCAGACAAGCAAGATAAGGATGTCTCTGCTTTTAATGGACCGCCTGTCCCTGTGAAGATATGCTCCAGTGAAGCATACAGTATGTAGTGTGGTATAATCACTGTCCATCTCTCTCTCTTTCTCTATCTCCTGCCATCACTCTCTCTTTCCCTTGCTGTCTTGTTTATTCACACACTTGTTCTCTATTTCTCAACTTCTTCATTTGCAGTACCTGGCTGCAACTTTTTTATGCCCCCCACAGCTTTCTTCTCAGAGCATGTTTTGTGTATGTGTTTTTACATATCTGTGTGCGTCTTTGTGGATGTGTGTGTCCTATCAAATAGCTGAATAAATAGTACACATACACATGGACATAGTTGAGGAACATGACAGCTCTCTCATAGCTGTGTGTTGGTGATAGAAGTCAACTCTGGCAGTGAAATGCAAATTGAATGTGATGAAGCTGCTGCATGGACGGACACAGGGGATAGAGCAGACAGCATACATAGACTTACATGTGTGTTTTGCGGTATAGTCGTTTTTTAGATTCTCTTGCATTTTACATAGTGTTTCTTTCTGCAGAATCCTTGCTAAGCTCTTTACTCTTAACTGAATTTACAAATATTTGTCAAAAGATTTCCTTTTCTGCTTTTAGCAACACATCTTTTATGTTGCTTTTCTATCTGTCTATCTGACTATAAAGTATTTCTGATTCTGTCTGTCTGTGTATGTCCCTCTGTCTGTCTGTGTATGTGAAGGCCACTTCTTTATTTGCTATTAGATGGTTGATATATATGCATGCCTGTGTATCTTATTGCATGCTCATATGCCCACTAGCCAGCATAAGGAGCATGTATGGGGGGTTGGGGCTGGTGGGATCTGGAAGGGGAAGCAATCACAAACACTTAAACCTGCAAATGGCCCTGATGTCCTGTGCTAAGCAGCCTGTGTTGACTGATGAGCCTGTTAACCCTGGCTGAAACAACTCCAGCGCGGGGGATTAGACAGCAACGCTGGTCCCGGCTGTTCCTGGCCCGTTTTGCATGGGAATTGTGCATATTTAATCTAAGGTGTGCCGAGGTGCAAAGACAAGCCCCCCTCGTCTCGGTTTCTCATTATAGATATGTAATAGCACCCTGAGGCTGGGGGCCTTAATTCACCAGCCACAGTCTCAGTCTTAATCTTACCCTGAGTCTCAGCCCCCACCTTCCCACAGTGCATACTCTCAACCCAAATCAGTTCAGTTCGAGTCCTTTTACCTAGCTTTGTCTCTCCTTGTCCTTTTCCTACGTTGTATATGTCGGTCAAGACCTACAAGTCCTGTCCAAACCTTTTTACCACTTAAAGAGGGTGGTCAGACAGAGAGCAGCCAGTAGTGATATGACGATACATTGCAATACAATTTAAAACAAAATAAATTGTTAAGAAAATTCAGTGTATTTTTGAAAGCTTTCTGTGCTTCAGAAACACAAGCAGCAACTCTGTTTATTTTGTGTTCTCCCTATGTTTTGCTATACATTTATTAATTTGATTGAGGAGTTGTTCCTGTTTATTTATAACAAAGTTTCAAAAAGGTGTTTTTGTTAGACATTTACAGCATCAACTTTGTTTTAAAAAGAACTATGCATTGTTTGATAAGTAACTATAGGCTACTACCTTAACAATAAAAAGAAATGATAAAGTATATTTATAAAGAAAAGTGGATTTTGAATCCATGTTGTCAGAGTATTTGAATCATAAAAATGTATTGTGAACCCAATATCGTGAATCATATCTTATCATGAGGTGAGAGGATTGTTACTGTAAGTAAGTAAGTCACTGTATGTGTTATTGATTGGATAGGTGTGAACAATGCTCTACAGTATGGTGCTGATTTATTTTTTTTGCTCAACTTTCCTCAGCCAGATCTCAGTTCCAACAACCTATATGAGTTCTAGATCTCTGATACTTTGGACAAACCCTCTGGGAGGATGGACATGCGTCAGCTCTTTGTTTTATTCTTCATTTTTTCACGTTATTCATTTCATGCATTAGTTGTGAATTCTGCATCTGTTCCATGGTTAAGGAACTCAATGATAAGAGTTCTCTCAAGCATCTATCCATCTAATTACATCTATCACTCCATCTCTCTCTCTCTCTCTCTCTCTACCTCTCCTCGCATCCCCTCTCATCCAGCCAACTCTTCTCTCTGCAGGACTGAACAACAATTAATGTGTCTTCTAGATTACTTGTCTCTCTCACCTTTATCTTTTCTTTTTTTTCTTGCTTACCTGATATTCCTCTTGAGACGATGTTTCTTTTCTCATGCATTTCTTGTGCATCATTTAGTACCTTATGAGAGAAAATGATGTGTTGAGTGTGTGTGTGTGTGTGTGTACATATTTGAAGAGGAGCCCCATGCTGTGAGTGTAATTTCTTGTTTGTACATGTTTCCAAGCTTCTTTGGCCACTGCAGAGCTGGGGAAAAGATATTTAGAGAGACACAGAGATTGAACAAGACCAAAAAAGATTGAGAGAAAAAGGAAGGAGAGGGGGGCGAGGGGAAAACAGGATGATAACAAAAGCAGCTCGGATTTCACAGACGCATATTTCATCAATCATGTGAATAAGTCGTGGTGATTATGCATGGCGGTGGCAGGCCGGGGGGGGGGGCTGATTACCATACACCATAAAGGCAGCTTTCTTATCTCGCACACACTGATTAGTTTCTGTCTACAGATAGCCTCTCACTCTTCGCACTTTGCCATGCACACACTCAACGGGCACCTCGCCGTACACATGCATGCATGAGCTTACACAAACAGGCTCATACACACAAACACAACTTTGCTAAAACTCCAGGTACATGAGATCTACTTAATGACAGTAAACAAACCCCAAGAGCTGGATGAGAAAAGTTCATGGAGGCTTTTATTGCCAACCGGTTTCACTCAAACAAGTTTTAGATTGATGCTTGAGAGATGTGGAAATTTACTAAACAGTCGGTCAAAGCTGTAGTCAAACAAGGACTTGGATTCCAAAAGGCACAAATTACAGCAAAGTGTTTTCCGGAAGAAAATGCTCGTAATCTGACTAGAAAACTGACAAATTTCTCTTTATTTGATGTTTTAGTGCCATACATTTATTTTTACATCTTGGCAGCTGAAAGGAAACCAACAAATATGTTGTATTCTTTTTTGTTTTCTATCGTACTCTCAGGCTGATATATTGAAGTCATGTTTTGGTACTGTATAAGTCATTTTTGTAAAACTGTCGCCTTTACATGTTACAGAACACAAGAGAGAAAGTGAGATGAACGAGGAAGAGGAGTTTAGGTTGAAGCAAAATTAGCCACGAAAGAAAGGCCTAGCTTTGTGTCTCAACCAGGGAATTAGAAATTACTCCTTTCTCTTGCACTGCCCTCTCTCTCTTGCCCTGATATATAATGTAAACTCATTTGGTAACCAGGCTGGAGCTCCGTTTGGGCTGTCTGAGTGCCTGCATGTGAGAAGTGTGCCTGGGACGCATTAGGGCCTCCTGACAGGGGCCTGGGTGAAATAAGTGAAATTAATGGAGCTCCTTTCATGTCGGACAAGGCCGCAGCACCCCTTTCACGCCGCGTACAGTCACAGAAAAGTCAATACTTTTTTATTACTCCTCGCTTGCCCTACATTCCCCGCTACAAGTGCTCTGCTCGCTAATTGGTTTCAGTTTGCAGAGAAAGAGGGAGAGGAAAAAAGGGGGAGAAAGAGAGGGAGAGGACTCCATCCCAAAGAACACTGAAGCAAATAAATCAATCTCATATTTTTTCTCCTCGATGTCTTTTTTCATTGAGTAACATGATGGCAGAGAGGGCGCGAGACGAGAGAAATAGAGGAGAGAGGGTAAATGGTTGGTTAGAGCACGCCTGGTCCCCTGGGAGCATAATGATATCTGGGAGCCTGTTAATGGAGACGAGTGGTTAAAGTGGTCTGGGGCCCTGGCCAGGTCACCCCTGGGGGTTTTTAACCAGCAACCTCCCCTCAGTTGGCTGCTTACGCTCTGGGCTAAGAGGTACATTGGAGCACCCCTCCAAAATACAATTTCAGGAGAATGTTTTGATACATTTGCAGAAAATCACTTCAAACTCAACAATGTATGAGTGCATGTAGTCGGGATTTAGCCCTGTTTAGTGATTGTTTAAGTTTCCCAAGCCTTGCTGAAATGATAAACCTGAATGTAAAAATCCCACAATTACTGTCAGATTGCTAACTTGTGGTATGGCATGTGGTGCTGCATAGACACATCATTTTCAACTGAAAC
Organism: Tautogolabrus adspersus; assembly: GCA_020745685.1. Lineage (NCBI taxonomy): Eukaryota > Metazoa > Chordata > Actinopteri > Labriformes > Labridae > Tautogolabrus > Tautogolabrus adspersus. Next base: position 12,805,017 of record CM036535.1, read on the forward strand.
AAGAATGTTATGCTGCAGAACTTCAAAATGACAACGAAGTTACAAAGATGCTTTGTTAAGGATTTGGAATTTGACAAATGTAGAAATTGTATAACTATGCGTGCCTGCATTTCTGTGTATGTCTGCAAATGAGTGTGTGTTTGTATATGTGTGTGTGTATTTGGTGTATGTATGTGTCCTGTCTTCAAGTATGCTGTTCAGTGTTGTGCTAAGTGTAAGTGGCAGTGGGGTTAGCCTCTTTCAGAAACAGCACAACCAGAAATTGATGTGACATTTTGAACCCCCCCCCCTGCAAGCCACCTCCGTCCAACGCACAAACACACACACATACTCACACCCACACACTAATGAGCCTCCAGTAAAAAGGAGGCTCCACCAGTCTCGTTTTCCTTCTGCGTCCCAGCTTTCACAGCTCTATAGTGTGGGCCAGGGTAGGTTTGGGGGGTTACAGCATGTGTGTATGTGTGTGCGTGTGAGTGTGTGCATATGTGTGTGAAGGAGCTGTCACACAGGGCTGGCATCACCATCCAGTTTGCCATCTCTTCCTCAGCTTGACAAGTCCCTGCTCCCTACCCCATGGCTAACACACACACACACGCACACACACACACACACACACACACACACACACACACACACACAAACACGCACACACACACACACACACAAAAAGACTGTCTCTCTCACTCCTCTCTCAAACACATATGATATGTTTACACATCGATCACAAACATGTATGAACTGTATGCATGCCTACAATGAATAGAAATCTGTAAACACATCCACATCTTAGTCACTCTGTCAATCACATGGTGCATATCACTCAGTAAATGTGTGTGACAAAACACGCAGCATGCTCTGCATGCAGTGGCAATAACACATCAAATCACATCAATGTTCCCAAAAATTGTTGCTGAATTTAAACTGGAATTTGCTTCAACTTTTGTGTTGAGAGTCTTTATGTGTGTGTGGCTTCCCCATGTGATGGTTCTGTGCGAGTGTGTGTGTTTGTGTGTGAGATCTTCTCGGCAGTTGCTGGTGTCAGACTGCAGAGGGGTTCTGTTTGTTACAAGGACAGGCTTGTCCCCACCCCCAGGCGTCAGCATTATGATGATTGTCATGGCGATGGAGTGTGAGTGACAGGCGGGATCACATGTGGTAGCCGGGGAGCAGGAAGCCCGAACCGCCCCAGTCTTTGACATTAGTTTGTCCTTCATCAAAACTTTACATTCGTTTGTAACTACTCACTCCCTCTGTTGCAAAAATCTCTCGTTTATTCCTTTTTTAAACCATCTGTCTCTCTCATGTTCTGCTCTCTATTTTCTCTTTTATTTGTAGTTTTCTGACTCTTTCTCTCTCATTTACATTTCATTTAAAACTCTAATATCCCTCCATCTCTTTCTCCCCTTAGCTCTCTCTCTTAATCTGGTTTTTCTTGGTCAGTAGTCCTCCAGCTCAAAGCTGAATACATGTGTTTTTTTTCTAATATATAGCTTTCTGGTAACTTAGACAATGTGTAAAAGTGAATAAATGAAGAGCAGGCTGTAAAGTAACATAAAGTAACATGCATTGTGCTTCCAAGAGCAACCAGACTTGTTATGAAAGTGGGCTCAGATCCACCAATGGAACAAGTGTCTGTGTACAAGCTTTTATGTGCCTGAGCAATGTATGTGTTGATGCAAACTTCTACCAATGTGTGTGTGTGTGTGTGTGTGTGTGTGTGTGTGTGTGTGTGTGTGTGTGTGTGTGTGTGTCTGCACAAACGCATATGTTTTTGAATGTTTTTGTGCATCGCAGCAGAAAAGGAGGTCAGGGTTTGCATGTGCATTCATCATTAGCCTGCTGCCGCTGCCGGTTATGTTACCTGTTACAACCGTGATTAAGAGCCTCGCTTAGTTCCAGCTGCCGGTGCAGACACACAAACACATTTGCACATGTGTGGTAGCAAATATATTTCTGGTACTCTTTACTTTGACTGAAAACAGTCTTTTAGACAATCATGTGAGTGTGTGGTTTGGGGTTAGGGGGCTGTGTTGTCCACAGTTTCTAACTGTGTGGGAGCTTCAGGGCCTGATGAGAAACCTGTCACAGTCACTCATGAAAAGAGCAATTCACTGCTCCGTGAATCCGCGCATAGACAGACAGACAGACAGACAGACAGACAGACAGACAGACAGACAGACAGACAGACAGACCGATACACAAACACACACACACACACACACACACACACACACACACACACACACACACACACACACACAGATACACAATGCACACAGCAGGCAGGAAGTTACACTTACTTTTGGTTAATATATTTGTGATTCATAAGAGATGTACGTGCAACTTCATCCCCATTTATAAAAGGCAAGGCTAGTTTATTCATCATATTTAGGGGTGAGGACAAGTATTTCAGTCTTTTTTTTGTTATCCATTCATTGTTTCCTTCAATGCAGTTATTCAGTGAGTGTACGGGACTGTAGTCATGTGATGACACTAAGATATACAGTTGTGTGTCATCTGCATAAGCATGATAAGATATGTTATTGTAATCTAGAATCTGAGCAAGCAGCAGCATGTACATATTAATTTGAGGAGTCCCAGAATGGATCCTTTGAGAACGAGATGCTCAGATTCATACTAACCAGATGACATGAAATAGCCCCTGTCATGCAAGATAGAAAATGTTTAAGGATGCATCTTTACTTTTCAGCTATCTTCATGTGATAATGTCAAAGAAATGTAAACTTATTATACTCAATAGACCTGTTAGATTACCGGAGATATTCGGGACTTATCAAGATGAAATCAAAGGAACTTAGCAGTGAAGTACTCAAATGTCACTTTTGCATTGGTTACCCCTTTTATAGTTTTGGCCCTATTACTGGTTTGCACATAAAGCATTTTTTAAATGGATTTTTGAACACAGTTCAATTTGGTGATGGCAGATGCTATGGGTTTTAGTTTTATGTTTAAAATCTGATATTTTAATGTAATTATGACAAAAATCCTTTTCTGTAATGTTTTCTATTGTTGATATTTCTCTATATCCTTTCACATTGTGCCCCCCCCAACATACTCTCTCCTCTCCTTCTTTCCAGTGAGTCAAGACCAACAACATGTCACAGGACGTCTATACTTGAAGTAAGCCAGATTCATGTGACACACTTCCTTCTGGCCTGAGAAAATGAAGAGGAGTTCAAATAAAGTACTTGTTGCAATCATTATTTTGCATTTTTTCAAAGCCTGATATGTTTATGTTAACATTTTCTCCCATTCAGTTGATGTGTTTGCTGCATGTAACTATATGTTCCTTCAGTATCCCAAACCAAGTTTTAGTGAGCGGAACACCATTATTATATGTATAACCTGAACAGTAGAAGTCTACTCCCAGCAATAAAATGTGAGACTTGAGAAGGCAGTATAAAGTTACATTTGATAATTTAATTTCCTTTAACTAATTATAAACAAAAGATTTTTTTAAGTCCAATTTTTGAAATCAGATAATGGCTGCACACTAAAACTTGCCCATCCAATTTATAAGCCCAGAAGACCCAAAGTCCATTCCCACTTTGTCAGGGAAATCTCTGCATTTTAGTCTTTTCAAGTTGTCCCTTTCCTTTGTACACAGAATAATGCAAGAGCAATAGCGTGGCAGGCTGTTCACTTTACAAACTCAGTATCACATTTATAGTTCAGTGTTAGCTGTTCATAACGTTTTCACCTGGAGTTGAGTCCTTCACAAAGTTATTCTTTCGCAAAAATATTGACCCAGTAATTTAAACTGGTGAAAACACTAAAGAAAGCTGTTTCACAATAAATCACGTTGTCCTGGAGACTTTCCAGCTTCAGGAGGTGCGAGCCAAGTAAAACCTTAATTCCTCTCATTAGCTGACTAAAATCCTTTGTCCAGGTCATTGATGATGTAAAAATGGTAACATGACTTGAAAGAAAGTGTGCCACAAACGTAACAAGGAAAGCTTATTTCTGGCTAACAACCAGAACATTAGGAAGTCTTTTGACTGACAGGCGAAACACTTGTGAGACGTGTAGACTTATTAGGGAATTTGGTGTGGTGCTGAACTTAAAAAAAGGTGAACAAAACTTTGAAGTTCAAATCAATCAATGTCAACAGACAAAGTTAATTGTTGGGTATGTACCTAAATCATCTAAACAGTGGTTGATATGTTAGGTATTTCAAGAAGTTGATGTTGTAGGAACCAATGTGTGTGGAAAGGGAACTTTACAACACAATTTGTGCATTTACTACTTTTATACTGTTTTCAGGATCTTGTCATTTTAATCCATGACTACGGAGGGTTTCATCGGCAAATATGCTGTAGCAGCCAAAAAGCAGCACCTTTCATGTGTTGCAGATGTTTTGTACTTGAATATGTGTTTTTGAATTTGAGGCCCTTATCCTAAAGATGATTTATTGGGTCATTGCAGCACATTTGCCCTTGTCAGCCAACAAACTTCATTTACAACAACTAGTAAGATAACTACATGAATCTACCCAATTTTAACTGGACACATGGTTTGATCCGTCAAAAATCTGAATTCTCTTTTTTCAAATGAAATTATTTTTTCAGTTTTTAAAGATTAGAGTCTAAATTATGTAGACCAGTCTGAACTTAGCCTGAAGTGAAGACTTCACGTGACACTTCCTCCTACGAGGCCCTGAGGCAGAACTTCCTCATAGAACTGTCTTTGTATGGTGAAGTATAAAGTGATTTCAGAGTCTCTGCTTTCCATCACTTTCAGTTTCTGGCACTGTCACAGACACACAGTACAGAAGAAGTATCACTAAATCCATCGTCGCTTACACATTTTCTCCCTCCCTCCATCTGTGTCTGTCTTTCTTCTTCCTTTATGTTCAGTGTATCTCCTCACTCCTCTCTCATTGTACTCTGTGTTGCTGGCCTTCCCCTGGGCCTGTGCTATAAGGCGTGGAAGAGGAGCAGAGACAGAGCATTTAGTAATGGTTTCTTAATGGGCTTGTCGACAGCCACATTAGAGCGCACAGGCAGCGGGCGAGGCCGTGCTACGATATGCCAAGCCAGATGCTATGCCAGCTGTGGCACTCCGCGCTCTCACTCACACTCTCATTTGTAATCACATTTCTCATCCGGATGGACGCCATGTGCGTAAGAAAGAGAAAGCAGACAGGCTGGCATTTCCCCTAACAACTCCTGTCAGTATGTTCTGTTCGTCTGCTCGGTTGATTGTTTTCTTTGAACTATTTTTCTCTAGCTGTGTCTGCTGCTCCCACTTCTTTAAATTCTTGGTCCGAGGTAGCTACAAACATGTTTTTATTTCAGTGTTTGCTTGAAAAGTTTAGTGTTTTGAAATTGCTTAGATAGCCTGTGATTGGTAGTCTGCCTATGCAACTCAAAGCACAAAAAATGGTTTGTCAAACCTTCTTAAAGCCTTTCTAACACTTCATTTTTGTATAAAAAATGAAACCACTAAAAAAATTACAACCCCACATGCTCTTCTAATGTAATACTACTGTTTTCAAAATTTAAAGTCAAGTCAGTTTTGTCTAACTAACAAATACGTATCATCATATTTGATAACTCATAAACTACTGTCAGACAACAGTTAATAAAAGCATTCAGCCCCACCCTTAGCTATTAAATAGCCGATCGCTTACATGGCCTTTTTTTAAAGTGTTATAAGATGTAAGAAAATCATTAACAGACTTTAATTGTTAAAAATAAGATATTTGATAATAAATCAAAGCCACCATCAGACAACAGCTTACGTTAGCATTAAACCAGTTTCTTGCTTATAGTTCTGTTAATTGGGAAACAAAAGTATGACATTAAAACAGTATTGGAGCTTCTCACCGTGACTGCAATATCAGAGGAGAATGGCTGCATTGTGAATATGGTTAAGCCTTTTGGTAGTACAGACAGGCACTGAAGTGACTCGACAATCACTAGTGCTTTACACCATCCAATCATATATATTCATGACCAACCAATCACAAGAGACAGTCAATAAAAACGTTGAACTCATTCGGTCTTCAAACCAAAGCACTGAGCTCTATATGCCCTGTGCTTTTTAAGAAATCTATCACCATTAATTGTGTCTAACCAGCCCGGCCAGTGGTGTTGGTGAGTTCAGAGACCGTCTGTGTCAAGTTTGCTTTAGCGGCATGTCCAAACAGCAGAACTTAAATACACATATTCATCAAACAAATGATAAAACCTTGAAATGATTGTAGCTAATATGGAAAAACATTTAGCCCAACTCTGTCTTGATTTTTTAGGTTGATTTGAAATGGTTAGATTCTCAGTGAAATTTGGCATCTAAAAATCATTTTTTAAGAGCCCTGCAAAATAAAGGCCCACAAACATTTCAACTAGTACGCCTAAACCAGGAAGAAGCTTTGATCCTGCATCGTAAAGGTCATTTAGGACATGAAAAAATTAAAATAAAACACAAGAAAGGCAAAAGAAAATCAAGGCCAGTGGGTTCAAATAGAGGAAACAAAGGGGGGTAAGGGAACAGGTTTAGACTAGCTTAGGCATCAGGAAGGAAAGAAAGAGTTTGATGGAGTGATGAAATAAAATGGAAAAGAGAGGGAGGAGTGATTCAATGAAACGATGGATGATTGAATCAATTAATGAATGTTAATGTGCTACAATGTAACTAGGGACTGGATGTCATTGTCAAAGGTCTTACAGGTCGCCAGTAGAGGGAGCCATGTGTCAGTGACTCCAGTCTGTGTCAAGGACCTTCTTCAGTATGACGGGCTGTGTGTGTGTGCGTGTGCGTGCATGCGTGTGTGTATGTGTGTGCTGCCAAAGATAGAACAGTCAGAAGGTGGTTCTTTGTTTCCTCATCTGATCTGATCTTGTTGCCACTGGACCAAATTCTCCCGTGTCAGCGATGATCAGGTGTGATGAGGATGCAAAGAGAATAAAAGTGTGTGTGTGTGTGCGTGTGTGTGTGTGTGTGTGTGTGTGTGTGTGTGTGTGTGTGTGTGTGTGTGTGTGTGAGTGTGTCTCTGTGTGTGTGTGTTGTGCTTCTGTGCATGTTTAGCTTTGTATGTACTTGTGTATGTGTGTGTTTATCTATTGGCAGCTGATTGCATTTTAGGAGTTGAGGCCTGTGAATGGACTGGCAGACCTCTACACTCTATAGACAGCTGCCAATTGTCACTCCAGTGACTGACAGTTGTGTATTGATGGACAGTACCTGCTGACAGAGTGATGGAGGACAAAACAAAAGGAAACAGAGCACCTTCGGCAGAAAGGGGCAGAGAAGACAGCAAAGAGAAGAAGGAAAGAGGCCTGGGGAGGTCGCTGACTATGACCTATGACACTTTCTCAAGGTCATGGTAAGGACAAGCAGGAAAAAGGGAGGGAAGTTACGCTTGTAACTTGTTCCCATGCAATTCACATTTGTCTCTTTCGTTACATTTACGTAAAGACAAAAGTTGTTCACAAAGCATCTTAGCCCGTATTGCAACACTATGTACGTTTTCGGTTTGGTGTGCCTTGGTGCCAACCGATGGTGTCTGAATGCAACTGCACTTTCACAAGTCACACAGTGCAGTTGCCTCTCCCTCATAGACAATAAAAAGAGGGCAAAAACGTTGTGAGAAGCCAAAGAACATCTTGACTGACAAGGTACAGTAATATTACAGTTTTTTGATCAAATATGACTCTGCAAGCGTCTTCAGCCTATTGTTAGCATGTAGAGTATGGGTAACTGTTACCACGATGTCTACAGTCTGTGGCTAAATGGCTACATTGGAGAGGCTAATTTGTTAATTGCTAGTTTATAAAGGTTTGTAAGGCTTAGTTTTTACAAACTCATGTATAATAAAGGTATACAGCCAACTTGAAGATCAACAAGGAAAGAGACTTTTTGGTGTAAGACGGATTTATTTATTTATCTGTATTCAAGCCAGAGACAAAAATACGTTTTTAATGACTTTCTGCTTAAAATGAGACAACGTTGGCATCGATAACCACACAGCCAAACGTTATGTCAAAAGCTGTTGTGAATAATATCTGCAGGGGTGTACACTCGTCTGTTGAAATGTTGCTTTTCCATTAGCCATGAGACCAATCATAATACCTTCTTGCTGAGCAGTAGTGTAATCTGTTTACAACCATGCATATGTAAGCTAATGTGCTACATTTTAACATTCTGTTTGTGCATTACTAATGGATGTTTCTCAAAGCTCCTGCCAACATGTAAAAGTCTGTCCAACATTTCCTCTGGTCCTGCTTCTTCCTCGGTCACTCTTTCTTTTCTCTACTTAGCTTCATCTGTCACTGTCCTCTTCCATCTCTTAGCCTCAGCCATAGAATCAAACCATTCAGACACAGCTGAAGGGTGCAGTGTGAACTAGTGCCGTAAAGCCGTACGCACTTCTTGTGAGATACGGTAAGTTACATAGTGCTTATAACAGGCAACCAAGCCGTGCTGTTCATATGAGAGAGACACTATTCTCCCTGTTGGAAGTCATTGTAATATTAGATCGACTTTAATACTAATTTAAGTTGGAAAAGTTACATATTGTTGCCTAAGAGAGTTCCTAAGGTGACAAACAAACAAGACTTTTAAGAGGCTAAAGAGTTTCTAAAGCACATGATTATATGGACGACAAAGGGCAAAGATAGGTGATCACACACACAATTACAGCTCTTCAACAGCCTCATATTAATATCAACTAGATTAAGTACTAAAATTACTTATCCAAGTTATTTAAAGTTTCTATGATGTTAGGTGGAGCATCGCTCCCTCTGCCACAAACAATAACGTTAATGAAATACTGTAGTATTAATTCCACATGGTTTCGATCTTTAAGTGTGTTCATTTTCTACATTAAAGAGAAGGATACCTTTGAAGCCCGTTGATTTTTACCTGTCATGATAAAAAAAAAATTCTACACTGAGATTTTGCTTTCCCAAAATGTGTTTCAATTGTTTTATTTTGTTTGTTTGTGTGTTTTCATTTTGTTGTTTTGTTTGAAATTGGCCAAGGCTGGCTTGTCATACTTCGGTGAAGTTTGAAAAGGATGCTCTAATGCCTACCCCAGAGGACGGTCAGATGAGCACATGAAGAGGTGTGACAGGCTGCAATTTGTCCAGAGGAAAAGTTGTCCAGGAGAGAAGGCCTTAACCATGGCTTTAAGGTATGACAGCATCATCATCTTGACCCGGATAAAATAATACAAAAACTGCAAATTGTATGTAGAAACACAAAAATGTGCACAATTACATGTGTTTAAGAGCCAATCTGAGTGAAAGCTCAGGCATTTGGCATACCTGGTGCATCTAGAAACACACATTTAGTTAAATTTGTAGGTCTGGCTCACTATGCGACTTAGTGATTGACTGACTTAAGTTTGCTTATTGTGTTGCTGGCTTTTGTAATAATCCCAAAACTCAATGCATCATGAAAACTTGCCATGAGGACACTGA
>CM036535.1:12819465-12829465 GCA_020745685.1 Tautogolabrus adspersus
CTTCCCGCTGATTTATGTTAATGAAGTCAATCACAGAAGAGGGAATATATAAGCTTGTTCTTTATATATTGCTTGAGATAGAAACATTGCAGCCATATTGTCTTTAAGCTTTAACATTGATTCTCGAAAAATATCAAACATTTACCTCCTAAAATAAGATGTTTTGTTCTACAAAATGCAATCCGTCGTAGCTTATTTAGCCAAAATTACATTATAAGTTAACGGGAATTTTGTTCTCGGCCACGGTTTGCAGCTTTGAATAGCAATCACCAATGTTTCCCGAGGATGATCCACTGATCCTTTCTTACCTTCGCGTGACCCACCCTGTGGGCCTGGGCCTGTCTTTGAGAAACAGCAGAGTGGAGTACATTAAGACACGCCCCAGCAACACACTGATTACATATGCTAGCTACGGTAATGAGCTGAGCTGGACAGTGGAAGACTGCTGCTGTTTATGGCAACTCATTATCTGGCCCATTGACCAGAACTGTTCTACACATCATAGAGCCCCGTGTCCTCTACAGCTACTCCACCATCACTCTCCCTACTTGTCTGGAAGGGGTGTTTGTGTGTGTGATAGGTAAGATTGGGTTGTTAGATGGATGGATAAATGAAGCCATGAGTGGATGGATTGAAGTTAAACTTTCCGTGTGTGTGTATGTGTGTGTTTAGTGCGTGTCTACATAATGAAAAGAAAGATGATTCCTGAGCTAATGATCTCACACCCTCACATGCAGCATCACACGTTCATTTGAGCCATACTTTGTGCTGTTAGTTCCGTTTAAGTGTGTGTTTGTGCATTTCTATATTCGATTACTTACTCAGGAGCATGTGTGTTTGTGTGAGTGTGTGTGTGTTTGTGTGTGCGCGCCTGTGTGTGGACGCGCCTGCTACCATGATCGCCTGCCAAAGGAGAGTGTTTGCAGCCGAGAGAGACAGGGGCGCTAAGCTCAAGGGCACATTTGTTTCAAGCTAATGATAGAATGTAAATGGAGCAAATTTCCCTCTGCAAGAACAGAAGCTCTCGCGCTCAAACACACACACACACTATCATACTTTCAGACACACACTTTTCCTCATGCACACACTCACACACATCGCAGCATCGTGTTGATGGAGTGCAGAATCTCATTACACATCTAATAGAATAAGTGTAGTGTTCGTATGGGGAGAGGAGAGGAGCAGCCAACCTGATTAGCCTTATCACTTTATTATGCCGCTCTGCACGCAGCACACAGGACAATTGCATTAGAGAGGAGCAGATGAGCTGAAGGCAAGGAGAACTCAGCAAACACACCCTTAATTGATTCCTCACCAAATTAGCAGGGACAGGTGGGGGGGCTCACTGGCTGCGTGGCTCTGTGACTGACTGGATGTTCGGTTGGCTGCTTCGCCGAGTGGCTGACTTGTTGACTTGTTCAGTGGTCGGGTGACTGAGTTATGGTAAAGTTGACTGGCTGGCTCTAATAGAGGCCTTTAGTTGAGCTGAAGGTGAGGAGAAATTAGAGAACATGTTAACGCCATAATCAGTATCTTACAGATGAACTGAGACAGGTCAGGCAGCAACCTCTGAAACCTGCAGTCTGACTAACTTCATATGAAATTCAAATATGCTTTTCTGGGGATTATAAGCAGCAACCATCATTAGCATCAGATTTAATTGGAAGAAGCTGGGGTCCAATATTACAGATCAAAGCTTTTTATGTTTTTTTTTCAGTAATAAATGTACTTCCTCTTCTTGTGTTGAAAACTGGTTGTTTGCTGGGGTGTGTGTGTGGTGGGGGGGTTGGGGGGTTAGGGGACTGGGTGGGTGTTACGGGGTGTGAGAGGAGGAGAGTGGGGGACAAACACAGGACACAAGGGGTAGAGAGTTTGTCTTTGTCTCTGTATGTCCCCCTAGGGGAATTGTGGGATAGTGGAGGTTAATGAATCTGATTGGCTGGTTGAAGTTTTTCTGCTGGTGCTGCGGTTTGCACACTCACAGAGCTTCACTTTTTTTTAATATCACCAAGTTTGGCTTCGCCCAGCGCGGCATGAAGGACACAGAGGCAGACAAAAAGTGTGTGTAATTTTTACTGAAGATGTGTAGGAGGTTGATACTTTGATTCAACACTGTAAAGAGGCTGAAGTATAAAAGCTGAAACATACTATTTACACATGTGTGGACACAAATATACAAACTCTGATGTATAATAATGCAAGGTATGAGAACTAAAAACTTGCTTCCAAATTATTTTATAAGATCTGGCAATAAAGAATTAATAATTGAAATAAAACAAACCACAGCCACTGACATGATGGTGGTATATTTGATCATAATTTCCTGTTTCCTTTCTTCACTTTTTATTTGTTCCAATCTGACTGTGGAGATGATTATTTTGTGCAACTTTCTCATGTTCTGCATCTTTAGAGTGGATTTATTCTGCTTAACACTAACACAAATCAAAATACACTTAGATGTATAAATGCATAAGCCTTTTTTGTTTTTTTGTTAGACATTTGTTTGAATGTTTGCTCTTTGTACACTTTGAATTAGATTTTAAAGATAAAACCAGTAAACACAACTGGTTTCATGGAAGTCCTTCACTTTACCTTTGCTCTGCTATCGGTCCACTTCGGATAGATTTTTTTGACAACTTTGAAAGTTGGCTGCCCTTCACCTGACTACACCTTGATGAACACTTTTGCAGAATACAAATATTTCACAGTCAACTGTGATTTAAAAAAATGTGATTCAGCTTGTTGAGCTGCAGCTTTTAAGCTTTAAACCAAAACATGTTATTAAGCATGTACTTAGTTATTCCACATAAGGTAAAGTGGCAAAAAAGTTTGTATATTTTACTACTTTTAGAAAACTTTGTCTTTGTAGAAAATGTAGCAAGAGGTTGAAATTGAGCGCACTGTGTGTCTGAGTATTTTATATAGTTAAGTATGTGCATCTCTAATACCTGATAACGGATCAAAGTTAGTGCAGGTGTTTCCACATAGTTACATATATGTGAAGTAATGTTTGTCTGTACACACAAGTGCACGCATACATCCATGTGTGTGTGTCTGTGTCTGTGTATGAAACTGTATGTGTGTGTGCTAATGAGAGTGGGGGGGGGGAGCGGGCCGTCACAGCAGTGCGTCCTCTGCTCTCCCGGCAGGTCACTAGCGACAGATGTTCTCAGCATATGTGGCGAATTAATTAGCCGCTAGTAAACAGAGGGGGCTGCCACCATGAGCTGCCGGTCTGTGCCGCCGCCGAGCCGCAGCGGGCCGCCTTTTGTCCAAATTCCTCTTTTCTCTCCGTCCTCCTCTGGTAGATTGTTACAGGGAGCATCATTCTTTTTGATCAGTGGACCTATAATGTGTTGAGGGGCCATGTGTGTGTTTGTGGTTGTGCTTCCAGGGGGGCAGCGTGTATGTAGCTTTGTATGCATGCCTCTGTGTGTTCTGTGGATCTCTTGAGTTTGGAGCCAGACGAGCATCATGGCTATATTTGTGTGTGTGTGTGTGTGTGTGTGTGTGTGTGTGTGTGTGTGTGTGTGTTTGTAAGTCAGCTTCCCATCATTTGGACATGGCAGTGAGCCTGTTTTGTGATGAGAGATCCCCTTGATGACCTAATTGGTTGATTGAGGTGCAACTCTGTTTCTTTGTGTGTATGTATGTGTGTGCTTGTGTGTGTGTGTGTGCTTGTGTGTGTATGTATGTGGGTCTGTGTGTGCCTGGGCCTTGGATTCCCAGAACTGGGAATGTTTTCACAGCCTCAGAACAACTTGGCAGAGACTGAAAACACTTTGAGAGCTGTTTGGATAAACACACACACACACACACACACACACACACACACACACACACACACACACACACACACACACACACACACAAAAGCACACCATGCTGATACATTTGGATTGTATTTGTAGCATTTTAATTAAAATGTGATTGTTTTACATCTTTTTGTTAATCAATAAAGGTTTATTTCTCAATCCATTTCACCCCATAAGTAACACAAGTGGATACAAAGCAGACCCTGATGACAAAAATGCCACTGCATGTGAACACCCAATGCTTGTAGGGGTAAATATCTCTAATCCACAATTTCAATGTAAAAATGTTGTCATCATTTGAAAACAAAAATGAAATACATTTTTTTAAATTTTGTGACTGTTAGATATATTTTAAAAACGTATATAAATCGTAAAAAGTTGATTGTCAATGATCAACAGTGTTTGGGCATGGTTTTGTGTGTGTGTGTGTGTGTGTAGGTGGGGTCTGTCTGCGTGTGCACGGCTGCAGTAATGAAGTTGTTAGTTAAAGTGGCCCTCACCCCATGGGACGGGCTTAAGCTGTGTGTGATTGCTTAGGGATCAGGCAGATACACACACTTATCATTATCCACACACACACACACACACACACATACACTCAGAGTCATTACTCCATTACGCACATAGACTATTGATTTTCTGCCATCTTTCCATCAGGTGAGAGCTTGCCAGGGAATATGGGAATGAACGGTGTGTTACGAAAATCAAACTGTCACTCCTCCTTTCCTCCCTTCCTCCCTTCTCTCCTTCATTACAGACAGATGACAGGTCAAAGCTGCTGCTATTCACTCTGTTGTTTTTCCTCCATCCGTCATCACTCAATCACCTCTTACATCTTCATCGAACTTATCCATCTGTCTTTTGATATATCCCTTCATCGCTATCTGTCTGGTTTATTTCTTTCATTTCTTTTTTCATATCTTTTTCTGATCTTTTCTACTTCTCTTTTTTTCTGTCTTTTCATGCCAAATCCTTCCCCTCTTGTACTCCCTTGAAGTGATGGATTCACTCCTCTTTTTTCTTTTCCCTATCCCCCTCTTCTCATCCCTCTTTCCTCAAGTCTCCAACACTCTGCACAATCAATCAGCTGCCCCTTCCTCCCTCCTTCCATCCATCCCTAAACCCCTTAGTCCCCTCTGTAGTCCCTGTTTCCCCACTTTTCCCCCACATTCCCCTCTCTCGCATTTCTTTACCTTTGCATTCCTTTCTTTATATTCTAATCTGTAGCTTTGTGATTTTCATCTGTCATTCAACTCTATTTAATCTCTTCATTTTCCTTGCTTCTTATCATTTCTGGTTGGTCTTCTTTGTCTGTAACAAGTAAACTCTGCCATACTCTATTATACCTTTTTCTTGCCCTTCCTATCTATCCTTCTCTTTCCTTTTCTTTCCTAACATTTCATTTATTTTTTTACTTTCTAACTCCTCTCCTCATTTAAACTCCTCATCATGGCCTCTCGTGCTTCTCCTCTACCTTATACATCCTTACTCTCTTTAGTCTCTCCCCTTCTCCACCCATGCTTTAACCATCCTCACCCATATTTTAACATTTTCTCTCTCTCCCTCCTGTTCACCTCCTGTCCTCCTCTCTCCATCTTCCCCCTTCTCTCACCTCCCGTGTCTCCTCCCTCCTCACCTCTCCTCCCTGAGAGGAGGATATGGGATCAGAGAATGTAATTCACTGACAAGGGTATCTATATTTAATATTAATGGGCACATAGGACCCTTCACTCTCTAACGCACGCCGCATATGGACACACACATGCTTGGTGCCAAATAAAGAGTGATCAGAGGCTGTGTAAGGTGCTGCGTTGTTGCCCCTAGGATAGATGCCTCGTGGACACACAAGCAACACACATACACATAGACACAGACACACCTTCCCGTGTAGTACCCAGCGCTCCAGGATGGATGTGGCATCATTAGGCAGAGGAGTGTGGCCGTTCTCAGCAGAAACGGCCACGCCGGCGGTACACATCAATCTAGCACCACACGCTCCCTCAGATACTGTCTCCTCCTCACACACTCACAAACAAGAGGAGAAACAGAGGAGAGCGGGGAGGCTTCTGTAAAAGTACAAACACACACACACACACACACGCATCATGAGCCGTGCAAGGTTTTGGGCGCTATCTCCTTGATTCAGTTTCTTTCTCGCACACACTTACACACACATTTCCTTTGTGTGATACATTAACTGTTGGGAAGTGCCACCAAGGAGAAAAGGGACGTACAAGGAGAAAAAAAAAAGTCCATCCTCCTCATCTGCACTGCACTTCTCTTTTTGTTCATTTTATCGTAAGTGTAAGTGTATAGTAAGTGTTTATGAATCTCATGTGGCACCTGGAAAAAAAAACTGTGAATATGTTTGAATCTAAAATAAAGGACATAATATATTTAGATTGCACAATAGTCAGTTCATTTTGGAGTTAGTTTCAGTTCAAAACTTCAATGTCCAACTGAAAGAATTGGATTTTGCAGCAAGAAAGCTTAAAATATCTGGACACACGTATGGACTCGTGGATTTTACCCTCAGTGAATTGAAAAATCCTCTCATTATACAAAGCAACTGAAACGTGCCTTTTTCAGTTTGTTAACCTTTCTGACCCTGCATTGACTTTACTGGTTCACTCAAAGAGCATCCCAGCATTGTTTAGTAATTGTTGGTATTATATTTATAGTACACATTTTCTATAAAGTTTGAGAAGTGTCCTGACATTGAACAAAAAATGTCACCAAAGAATAATATAGATGCATATTGAACAAATTTGTGGATTTATCAACGTCTTTACTGATGAACAACAAGGGTATTTCTTTCAAGGGGAACACTTTGGCAAAGATTTTTTCTCTTGGGATCTTTTTTTCTTAATATTTATGCTCCAAATTTACATTTTGAAAAACATCTTGAATGTTTTTCTGTCAATTTTAAAATGTTCCCCTAAAAAAATCTCCATATCTGTTGTTTTTACTGCAGCATGTGTGTTCAATGATTTAACAGAAACATATTAAACAGAAAAAAAATCACACACATAGCTGCTTTAATATGCTGATTCCTAAAGCCAAAAGTTTTACCTCGATTTCACGCTTCAGGTGTTTCCAAGTATTTTACTTTTTTCCTTGTGCTAATGATCTCTGTATCAGTGTTGTTGAGAATAACAAGCGTCTACTGCAGATACCATCTGCCTGCAGGCTACACACAGTCTAGTGTGTGTGTGTGTGTGTGTGTGTGTGTGTGTGTGTGTGTGTGTGTGTGTGTGTGTGTGTGTGATGTGTGATGTGTTGTGTCTCCTTGGCTTCAATTGATCTGTGGGTATCATACTCTATCAGGTAATAGAATGTGCTGGGACAGGGGCGATATTTAAATGAAAAGGGACGTGTGTGCACACGCACAGACGCAAATATCTACCTCTGTGTGTGTGTGTTTATGTGCGTGTGCACTTGTGTGTGTGTGTGTGTGTGTGCATGTGAAAGTGTTGAAATAAAAAGAGACCTATGGTGGGACGAGTGCAGAGCACAGTTGTTCTTCGTTCTTCCAGCCGACAGACGAATAGACGCACCTATTGGTAATCAATGGTAAAACTGGAGCCATTGAACAACTGTCCGCCTTTTCAATTGTGTCCCGTTTGAGAAACAATTTGACAATAACGTCAGCTTGAGAAAAAAGACACACAGTCGATACACAGGGAGGGCCGTGTGAAGGACAATTTAGAGAGCCTCAACGCCTATGTTTGTGTGTGTGTGTGTGTGTGTGTGTGTGTGTGTGTGTGTGTGTGTGTTTGTGTATGTGTTTGTTCTTTGTCCCAGTGTGTTTTGGACAGTACTGACAACAGAGCATTGTATACCCTTCACTGATAAACAGCTTCCAGAGTCATTAAAAAAGAGTTAGTGTGTGCATACATACTCCTCTACACACACACACACACACACACACACACACACACACACACACACACACACACACACTCAGGCGCAGAGGAGTGAGACTACTTGAGACCAAAGACAAATCTTTGAAATAGAAATTTAATCACAGCTTAATGTACAGCTGATATTCAATGTTCTATATTAAGTTAAAGTAAAGGATGCATTTATTCAGGCTGTCAAATGATGAGGGAATTAAATGAATATTTCAAATCATATGGGTGAGTGAATGAATATGAAAAGTGTTACATACGTTTGGATCTTGTTAGTCTTTATGTTAAATATGTTAAGTAAAGAAAATTGTACTAGGAATGTTTTGCTTTACTTCTCTCTAAAATAATTATCAGGTACAAACAGGTTGTGATATTCTAATTTAAATGTGATGTTTTAAGTAATGATGCTAATGACTAATTTCAAGATCAATAAAAAGATTTGCAGGGTAAAAAAATAATAGCCTTAATATTATGTCTGCCCAAACCACACTAACAAATGGTAGAGCAAACATAATATCAGTACATTAAATATTCAATTTACAAAATCAAGAAATAAAACTCTTAATAACTATGCCAAGCTTAAAATATCTCTAACTTATATACACCTTTTGCAAAAAAAAATCATGCCAGGCTTCATGCATGTTTCCCTGTAACCTTAAAACAATCTTATCCTGTCTTTCTCTCTCTCTGTCGATCCCTTGCTGCCATCTTTTCTTTCTTCCTTTCACCATGCAGTTCTCAGAGGTTCTTCCAAGGAGAGCGGCTGCAGAGGAGGAGGCTTCAGCTATAGAGTATGGAGATTGTTAAATGATTCTATCTTTGTGCATACCTGCCTGGCTCCTGAGGGATGTGTGTGTACGGTATATTTTCATCCAGATTTGTTCACAAGTGGCTTTAGTTAGTTTTTCTATGCTCGCACACTCACACATGTGTTGTTCACAGTCATCAGGATTTGATTGTTCTGCTTCGGATAGTACGTTCTAGATAATTATTCAAAGTTTCCTAATCCTAAACACACTTAGGTAGACACATAAAGACATTCTTAGTTGATAGTGCTTAAATTGAGTGTGTGGTTGATTAAAGCAGGGTTCTCCAGGGCTCTGCCTCCCCCCATCTATCAGTTTGATAAGTCTCTGAACAGGGAAACATACTGTCTGGGACTCAAAGACACGGCCAGGGAGATCAATTTCAACTGTCCGTCTGTGATGCCTCACACGCTCAGGGACCACATGATGTCATATACATCTGACCCACAGGGTGTACAGACAGCATGATTATAGCAAAAACCACTCACTGAACTCAAAACAGTGAACAGTGTGTGGGGGGTTTGGGGTGTGGGGTGGGTGTGTCTTTAAGTGTGTGAGTGTGCAAGAGGGAAGTGTAAAAGAGTTTTCTTTTCACATTGTTGGCTTCTAAACTTCTTTGGTGGTACCTGATCTCTATAAAGTGTAAGGGTTTATGTTTAGCCTTCTGTTCTGTGAGTGAGCATCCTGTTATTCACAAATAATTTATTTCAAGCTGTGATCAAAAGTATCATAAATTAAATCTTCCTTTTGGCCCCCAAACTGTAACACATACAGAGCCAGACAGGCCCTCCCATTAGCAATGTACACAGCAGCTAGGCCTGTGTGTGTGTGTGTGTGTGTGTGTGTGTCTGTGTGTGTGTGTGTGTGTGTGTGTGTGTGTGTGTGTGTGTGTGTGTGTGTGTGTGTGTGTGTGTGTGTGTGTGCGTGCGTGCGTGCGTGCGTGTGCGTGTGCGTGTGTGTGTGTGCGTGCGTGTGTGCGCGTGGATCAATAACCATCCAGAGGTGTGGATAGTGCAGGGCAAGGTGAGGGTCAGGGTTAGCCGCCAAGTGTTAGGGAAATAAGTGGATAAACAGATGAGTGAGGGAGAGAGAGAGAGAGAGAGACAATGAAGTAAATTAATTAGAGGTGAGAAACAGAGAGTCACATTTGTGGCTGATATATGATATATTTGATTGTGTCATGTTTTCTTGAAATAACTTGAAGAAAAAACATTTTACCTTTTCATTTTCTATTGTTGTTGATCTTTGTTGTTTGGCCAGCAGCTCCTTGCATGTTTGTTCTTATTTGTAGAAATTAAGAAATATAAAAGAAGAGCTAACTTATGTTTACCGATCTGACTTACAAAGACTGGAAAAATGCTTAACATAGTAAAGAAACAGGGTATATCATATGATCTTATTCTTTGTATTCATTTCAACTCAGGTTAAAATCCTAAACTGCTCTTTTTCTAAATACAACATTTGTGAA
>CM036535.1:12831965-12869465 GCA_020745685.1 Tautogolabrus adspersus
ACTTGATGAAATGAGGCCAGCTATAGGCCTGATAAAGTCTGTCTGTCTCAAACTGTGTGTTTACAACAATTTAGTTGAGACTGGTAGTATTTTCAACAATGGAAGTTTAATATTCTGACGCCCAGAGGAGAGATTATAAGTGGATATGTTGGAAAAAGTATTCCCTTCCATGTTGGTGCCTTGCTGCAGCTGTGAAATGACAATTTACACCTGTAACCTGTGTCCAACGAAAGCAGATGCAATGCAACAGCCCAAAAAATGTCCATTTGGAGAAAGGAGCTTAAACTTAAAAGGACACTATGCACTGTCCTATCTCTACAATAATGCTCAAAAAGCCCCAAAATCAAAAAATCAAAATTATAGCCAAACAATTGAAAATAAAAGAATGAACAGAAAATGTGTTGTAAATAGATAAATGGTGTGAAGTAAAAATCAGACAAACCATAAACTAAGAGAACAAATGCTGCTTACCCTTGTCGGCCACCATTATAACTACATACTAATACAACACAAAAAGTTACTCAGAAGAAATGATTATTAAAAGTCTAACGTAACCAACGAAAATCAGAGCATTGAACCAGAGTGATCGAGAAACATAAACACATCACACCTGCCAAACTGAACGGTTGACTTCTGTGTCTTGTGACTTTGCACCTCTTATTGCAAGGTTAGAGTCAGGTTAGAATCCTGTACCTTTATTTTGCCATAACAAGTCAACTCAGATCTTTGCCTTGTCATCATCACATATGGATCAGGCCTTTTTGAGGTCTTAAAATTCACAGTTTCATGATGTAATTCTCAGATGATAATCATTTTTGAAAGCTACCAAGAAAACAAGAACATATTTTTCTTTAATGAATGGAATATATGTCTGTATAGTTTTCTGTATGTGTGTCCAATATATGTGAAAATCTAACAGGCATGTAGTTTCAGTGCTTCTGATATGCGTGTGCTGGCTGCCTCTTTCCCCCCAGTGTGCACCTCCACTGTGCCGCCGGTGAGAATATTGTTGGTGGCTGGTGACGATCAGTCCATCTCCATACATTAATCACCACCAATAGAAAGCCCTGACACAGCAGCTACAGCAGTGGCACTGCCCTGCCTAACAAAGCATAGAGCAAGGACACACAGCGCCAACAGCGCAAAGACAGAACAGAGGAAGAGAGGGAACGAGTGTGTGTGTGTGTGAGTGGGAAAGAAAGAGTGGAGGAGCTGGATGGAAAATATGGAAATGCAGAAAGAAAACAATCATGCTTTACGTTTCCCCTCTGTCCTAACCTCTTTCTTTTTGTCTCTCTTTCTCCGTCTCTCTTTTCCTCTTGTTCGCCTGCTTTTTATTGTTATTACCACGGCAGCGCCATTAGAGAGCTCTACGTTCTTCTCCACTGGAGCAATAAATGAAGAGGGCCTTACTCCTTTTTCCCCTCCTCTTCCTCACCTTTCTCATCCCTTCTTCAGGTCCCCACTCGTCTCCGTCCTCACCTCCCATCTCCTCCTCCTCTGGTTTCTCTTCCTAACTCCTCACCTCCTCTCTCAGTTCACATTTTCTTATTATTCCCTCCATTTTCTTTTGGTCCTCTGCACCTCACTTTTCCTGGTTCTTTGTTTAGTTTAACAATTACCCTTCAAATTGTGTTATATGACTTGTAGGTTTTTCGTCTCATCTTACTTCTTTTCTCATACAATGTCACCTCCTCTCATGGAAGACTTTAGGGATCTAACACAAACCCTATGACCCTATCCCGTTTGGTACATGAAACAAACATAAATACAGAGGATGTAGGGTGCAGTGAAACTTGTAAGGGACAGATGTTGCAGTCATGATAAATCACCCTCTGTGATTAAATGCTGCTTAGCTCTGAGTGCAATGGGAACACTTTGGACCATCAATTATAGTGATCAAATGTAAAAAAAAAAACACAGCAGTCAAACAGCAACAATAGACCAAATGAATAACATTTTTGATGGCACCTCTGTGCTATGGTGCAGTATGTGCACTAGTACATTTTTATTTATTCACATTTTCAGTGGATCAAATGAGTCTGTCATGTCTAAGATTCACTCAAAATGCCAAAGCCCAACTCTGCAGCGCTACAAATCCCTAAACATTTTCTCTGTGCTTGAGCATTTTTTTATTTTAAGTACAGACTGCCCACTTTAGGCACAAAACAAAATTGGTAAATAATCAGAAACTGCTCTTGTTTTGTTATGCAATATATATAACTCCAACACTTTTTAAGTTTAAAATGACCTGCAATAGACCTCTAAAAACGTCCTTCTCTTATCTAACAAAAATATTAACAAATTGAACCATTTTAGAAGACCAGACAACATATTTTCAGTCTGCTATAGGTCACACTTTATAGGGTTAAAATAGGTCATTTCTGCAGACATGGGAAATGCTCTGAAAGTCATTGTAGAAGGAGACCCCAACCATCAACACACAGACTCATAGGAGGACTTTCAGTCAGCCGCCCTATCGAGTACACAGCACGTTATGAGACGAGACAGAGACACAGCATGCAGACAGAGTTTAAATAAAGGGAGAAGGACAGAGATGTAAAGTGAGTAAAGGAATATATGGAGTCATAATGGGAGGTTGAGAAGGTAGGGAGACTTGCGGGAGGCGATTCAAGGAGCTGATGCCAAAACTGTATGACAGTGAGTGTCAAACAAGGAGAGGAGGAGGGTGGAGGGAGCAGTGGGTGTCTGCAAGGAGAGGTTAGAGAGGAGACTTAAGAGCGTATTACAGTCATGTAGAAGGACATTCTGGATGGTGAAAGTACTAAGACACATGCTTTGCATTAAATAATTCTTTGCAGAGAGTCTGAGCGTTGACACAAATGTGGATTGTTATAATATGTTGTTTTTTCAGTAGACTTAAAAAAGTATTTTGGTCGACCGCTTTGTTTGTGCCATACCACTGTAGTCATTTTGTAAAATATACTGAAAACACTCTTCCTGAGCTAAAGCAATGCAAACAAGACACAATGCAATAACATGCCATCAGCCTGTATGTTAGCATTAGCATCTTTTTTAATTCAGCATGATTTTGATGCTGTCACTGCTTGTTTTTTTAAACTTTCAACTTCCTTATATCATCATAACTCATGTCAGCTTTTTTATGCCTTAGGATACACTAAGCTGTTGGTGTAAAGACATAGTTGTGAAAATGTTCCTGGCATCAAGATTTAGGCTGATTAGACATACTTCACTAATCTCAGAGAGGATCTTCAGTTGTTTCACTCTGTTATTGAACATGCTACTCACACATAAGCCAGGAATGCACACGCATGCACAAACACGAACCTATGGACATGCACTAATGGAGAGCTATCAGAGTCAGGGGCTGCACATGAAAGACCACATGAGAAATTGGGGGCTCGGTGCACAACTGTAGGAACCTGTCACAATTTTCTGTACCTTGGTCCATACCGATGAACCCTCCGATTCCCAACCCAAGTCCCAACCTGACAATTATACTTTGACAAAACAGACAAAAACTACGGCTCCCATGAAAAAAAAAACTACAACCATGATAATAGGGGTGTGTCTCACTTTCTCTTCTACAGCCCTTTTTTAACTTTCTGGTGTCAGCTAGTTAAAGCCCTTCAGTCTTCACTGGCCTGGTGTTATTACCTTCATGTAATGACTGCAACCACAGAGTTATATTTTCATTTTAAAACTGTCTTTCTGAATAAGAGAAATCTATTGAAAGGAGTGATTTGGACTGTTTAGGAGCTAATCTTGGTCCATACTAACATGACTGACACGTTAAAGTTCACATTATACTGACTAGCCTATGCGGGTAAAAAAGTGCTGGTTTTCTTCAGCCAAGCTAGCTGTGTTTACAGAATCAAAATCTGAATTAGACATATTTTTTTAATACCAATGGGACATTTCCTTTATGGCTGTGTTGCAGCAGGGCACCAGAACTGTTCTAACAATAGCTCGACTCCTGTGTGTTTACACAGTAACAGTACAAAGATATTCACTTAAGGCCACTCCAAAAAACAGTTATTTAAAATAAATTAGTCAAAGGATGTTTTTAAATTGACTGTCCCTAACACAACTCCTTTCTTCATAAGCTTTAAAAAAAATGTTTACCCTTTAACAGACCTGTCATCTCAGTTGCATAGATGTAGTATAAAACAACTTTCTGTTCTTATAATTGTATTGAATAAACAGGTCTGACGTCACACTGGAATAAGTTTCATGTCTTCTTTGATGTCTTATTTTGTGACAGTATTGAAGTTATGCTAAGATAGACAGATATGTTAGAGCACTGATGTAGAGGGAAGAATGGATGAAGATGTTTTTTTTCACCAAGGGCACAAGGCTGTTCTCACAATTTATTTATCTCAAAGCCCATATTCAATTTTCACAACACATAAAACCACAATATATAGCATAAACATTTTAAGCGTCTCAGTGCCACTTCTTAAGCTAAGTAAGCTGTCTAACTCCAGAAAACTCTCAGCTTAAAACACTGAAAGACCTTGAGTGGGGATGTTGGGAGGAAGTGATGGCAGGCTGGAAGGGTGAGAAGGAATTAATGTGGTAATAAGGAGTCAAAAAAAAGTTTTAAAAGTCCCTCCAGTAAAAGTAACAGTTTGTGTAGACTGTGGAAGAATGTTCTGTATGTGTTGGCAACTGCCTTATGAAAACACATTTTCACATCACGCCTTCTAGACAAAATGTAAATAGCAGATAGCAGTGAACGAGGCAGGATTAACAAGTCTATACCTGCTCCTGAAGACAACGACAATGTGCGAACATTTTACTGACACATCAAGCAGACAGACTGGTGGAAGGAGGGAGATACAGAGCGGGGATGTAAGGTTCAAGGTCAATAAATCAGTGGGAAAAGTCAGACCCAGGGCCGGCTCTAGCCATTTTGGTGCCCTATAGGTGAGATTATGATTTGACGCCCTCCAGCACCTCATCCTCACCTTTGAGAAAAGATAAGAAATTATACTCACTATTATTCCAATGTGAGTTTTCTTCTACAGAGCATGTTTTTTTATGGATTGCATTCCTAAATGCAAAACAAGAATACATCAGGGACCTTTCTATATGATTTAAACTACACTGTGCAAAGCTATGAGGAAATCATTCAGCGTTTTAGGGTACAGCCAATCTAGGTTTTTTTTTTTAAACTCTAACTTGATGCTATTTAATGCACTCCAGATGATTTATTTACAATAAAGGATAATAATTGAACATTTTTAATGTGTACTGCAACTTTTTTCAAGTTTTTGTTCATTTGTGTTACCATAAGTTCACCGTATAAAAATAATACTACTACTACTACTACTAATAATAATAATAATATTATTATTATTATTAAAACAAGTAGTATTGGTAGTAGTATGTAATATGCATGTGCAATTTATGTTATGTTTGCTGTCTTGTCAATCTCTCATGGATATAAAGAACCCTTACTTATCTATTACGTAACAGGTATACAGTAACTCTGTCCGTCTGTCTGTCTCTTCCTTTCACTTAAACACTAGGTTATTTTGGGTTCTCCATAGGAAGTGTAGCTTCTCACCTGATGTCCCTGAGACATGGATTCATTACTGCGCCCGACGCCACTGATGCTCTGTATGTGTGTGTGTGTGTGTGTGTGTGTGTGTGTGTGTGTGTGTGTGTGTGTGTGTGTGTGTGTGTGTGTGTGTGTGTGCGCGCGTGTGCACGTGTGTGTGCGCGCGTGTGTGTGTGTGTGTGTGTGTGTGTGTGTGTGTGTGTGTGTGTTCAAACTAAGCCAATGCAAAACCTGAAAGTCCTTAAGTGGTCACACAAGGTTGTTTTTAAAGATTAATGAATACTCTTTAAACCCTGTATTAAAATGTCCAACTTTACAATAGAGGAAAATATTTTCGCTGACTGGAAGAAAGAACTTGTGTTTTTTGAACTAATTGATATTTTCTCTATCATAACTTTGTTAATGCTGACCTTTACTATAAAACAATCTTAGTCTGTGTGAAGCACGGTTGTTAACTAGCTCACAGGCACACACATGAATTAGCTTAAGGGTGTACACTGTGCATGGCCATTGCTATGGTAACTTCTGGCTTTGTACAGTTAATGGTTGCTTGTTGAAGTACAGTGGACATTTTTATTAAGCAGATTCAAACATGTTTTTCTAGGATTATGGGAGTTGAACCAGCAACAAGTGCATCGATTATTCTACCTGTTAAGACAGCGTCTGCCCCACCGACTAAGTTAAACCAGCATTTCATCTTTCATTTTCGAATATACCTTTGATTAACTCTGATGGTGGACAGTACTTTCCCCTAGCTAACCTTCAGTTAGTTAGAATCAAAAACAAACTCAAAAATAAACAGTGAAATATTAATTTTAAGTCTGCTGTTTCTGTTTTTGTCTTTCTATAATAGAAGACTGGAAGAAAGCAGAAAGAGAGATGCATTTTGATAAGATACAGTACAAAAAACAACAGCCAGACAACAAGATGTTGCAGTTTGATGAAACCTCATCACATCTCATCAAGGTAAGCAACCGTTTTGCCTTTGGCGTTCCAATGGAAACACAATAAAGCCTGTGGATGCAATACTTTTCCTATCAAGGTTCTTTTGCTTTTCCTCTTAAACCTAAACGCTTTTCCCGACTTATCCCTCCCACCTAAGCTTTGTATCTTTCTACTAGCTTCCCTCTCTGCTTCCATTACTTCTCCCGCGCTTCCTCCCTCCCTCCATACTCAGTCTCCAGCGTCTCCCTCAGTGCCCCCAGTGAGAGCAGCTAAAATTAAGTGGTGCCACTTCTCAATGACACTTTAATGATAGCACCACTGCTCCGCACACAGAGAGACAGGAGAGGTATGAGCATCTGCTAAAGATAGGCCCCTCAGACACAAACACACAGTACACACACACATACACACACAGACACACTCGCACGTCCAAACGAGTGAGCCTCCCTTTGTCTTGCCCGCCACAGGGACCGTGGGGGACGGGTGGAGTCTAATTAAGAGCGTCCGCAGGGATACGTTTGTATAAGCTTGTGTGTGTGTGTAAGAGAGTGTCATTCCAGCTTGGCATCACCATCACCTGCCTGGCACTGCCATTATGGCTGGCATCCTGGGGTGGGGTGGGGGTTGATAGCAGACCAAGACATGGTGTGCCTTTTAGTTGTATTAACATCTCATAGAAGTGCACAAGGAACAAGCAAGGGGAGAAGAAGTTTGTTTTTCTGTTTTTCTTCAATGAATATAAGAGCATTTGCATTGATAATGACAAGTATGTGTTGTTTTTTTATCAAGTATCAAAAAGTATTGAAAGTTATTACGGAATCTTTTACTTAAAATAAAAAATGTCCTTATTTGAGGACATTTCATTTAAGCAACGGTTTGATTGTGTTAAATCTACATCAAACACAGATGCATCAGGGAAATGTATAAAAATATAGTATGCAAACTAAAGAGCATAACAATGAAAAAGATATGCATCCAGATGTATACTCTTTTGTGCTTATTTGCACATGCATCTCAGTGCTTTGTTACCTTTTCATGTTTCATAAGCTAACGGTAACGAGCAGTTTACTGCGCCTTTCTCCTCAAAAGTAGGTGGAAATGATTGCTCAAAAGGCCCTCTCTTTGCCTGAGACAAATATCTCAGCTGTTTAATGCACCCATAAAGTAGTTTGATTTGAAGTTGACATTTCTGAAGTCTTTTTTATTTTTGTCTCTTTGTAGACTTCTTTCTCATTGGCTCCTGGGGTCCAATTACTAATGAAATCATTGAAATTTAAAATCTCTCAAAACAAAAATAAAATGAAAATTTGGCCGTCTTCTTACAGGCTGGTGAGATTCTACACTGGATCCGTGAACCCCTCACATTGCCGCACAATCTAGGTTAAAAATCAGCACTTACAAGGCCATGGACCACATTTGCACTCTGATAATGGGTTGGGGTGATTCAGGGATAAATTGGCCTAAAACTCCTGACTAGCAGTACTCCTGTAGTATAAGCCCAGCTTTTGATAGGCTTGTACACCTATGTGTTTGAAAGTGTTGTTTTGCTGTCAGGCTGTTGACAGTGTCCCTCTAATCGAGTTCCAACATGTTGTTAATGTTGTCAGCACTAAGCAAGTGGTTGATCAATTAGTACACTACTACACTTACAAGGTCAATACACTGACTTTAAAACCTGCATCAACAATGTAACTTGAACTGCCAAAACACTGGTCATCACATTAGACTGAGTGTTATACAAAAAAACAAGTACTGTAAGATTACAGTGGTAACTACGATATAACCACACCAAGTTAAGACTATGTACGTTGAGTCTCTCTGTGCCACCAATAATTTAGTGTCTAAATACTGATATAATTTATATCAGTCTGTAAGAGGGGAAAGAAAACTAACGTATGCATTTGTGTTCTTGTGTTCTTGTGTGTGTGTGTGTGTGTGCGTGTGTGTGTGTGTGTGTGTGTGTGTGTGTGTGTGTGTGTGTGTGTGTGTGTGTCTGTGTGTGTGTGTGTGTGTGTGTGTGTGTGTGTGTGTGTGTGTGTGTGTGTGTGTGTGTTTGCATGTGTGTGAGTGGGTAGAGGCAACCATAAGGTCAAAGATGCAACTGCAGGGGAAACTGCCAAGTGACATTTTAAGACTCTCTCCCCCCCTTCATCACACAACCACACACACGTACACCATACACACAAACACACACACACACACACACACACACACACACACACACACACACACACACACACACACACACACACACACACACACACACACACACACAGGCGGACAAACACACACATACACACACACTTGGCTCTGACTGGACTCGACAGGTCATCAGCAGTGTGTTGCAGGGCCTCACCCTGACTGGCACTATGCACAAACACACACACACATGCACACACATGCACACACACACACTCACACCCATACCCATACATGTCAATTTTGTGACAGATGAGATCAGAGATGTTCTCCTCTCAGCAGATATCACACACTGACCTAGGTCTGCTACACATAAAAGCATACAAATTCATATACAAAACACTCTGACTTAGTTTGCTTAGTTTGCACAAATTCTCATGCTGTAGTTACTTGTTCAGCCCAGATGTTCTACCTGGATGGCAAATGACGAAACAAGTCTACAACATTTTGTTAAACCTGCTACATTACTTGATGTTTTTGTTCTGCTTTCATTTGTTTTAAGCGTTGTTTTTCATCTTCACATGAAAAATGGATTTATGAATATTAAGCAATTTGCCTCACTTAAAGATGTTATACAGGACTACAGCTTTACCCGTTCTGGTCATTTCAATTAATCATGGAAATACAACAAGTGACATTAAGCAATGATCTGCTAATTTGGAAGACTTTATTAATGAATGCCAAATATAATAATAATGATTGAAATAAAGTGCAGTTCATATTGCCAAAACCACAAAATCATCAAATTAGTAAAACTGAGGTGGTCTCTTGGCACGTTTAAATATATGATAATCACATATATAATAGAGCTTCACCACAGGTGGAAAAAACATGAAACTGATCCCTCAGCCCCGTACAGCTACCATGATACAGAATAAAAGGAGACAGGATTAATGCCAGCAGCCTGATGCCAGAGGTGTGTGTGTGTGTGTGTGTGTGTGTGTGTGTGTGTGTGTGTGTGTGTGTGTGTGTGTGTGTGTGTGTGTGAGTGAGTAAGCAGTGTGACCTCTGGACAAGTAATGAATGATCTATTCTCTGCACCACCTTCCAATGAAGTTCCATTACACCTTGCTTTGCTCCAGTCAGGTACAGTAGGGATGTGTGTTTGTGTGTGTGTGTGTGTGTGTGTGTGTGTGTGTGTGTGTGTATGTGTCTGTGTGTAAGTGTGTGTTTGCATGTGTTTTGTATGTAGTGTCACAAAGGAATGCATCAAGGTTGAAGCACATCAATACCTGTGTAGGATGAGACATACACACACACACACACACACACACACACACACACACACACACACACACACACACACACACACACTCACACGGTGTATTAAATTAATAATTAATTACACAGCAGACTGAAATACTGGCAGTCTTCTTTACAGATAGACAGTTGATTTTCAACAATAAGAGCTTAAGGGACATGTGCACATACACTATCATTAAATGCTGACTGCCTGAGTGAGTTGACATATAAACAAAAGCATGGAAAAGCATGTATACAGGTGTTGTACCAAGACTGCAGTCCCTTTTCTACTTCTTAACTCTTTTCTTTTTATCTACTTTCCTCCTTCCCTCTATCTCTTCCTCCCTTACCTTACCTCACTTCACCCCTCTCCCCTTTCTCTCTTCCTCTTCCATTCATTAATCTCAATCCCTGTCTATGCTGCTTGAAGTAGGATGTCAACAAAGAGCAAACACACACATACATACACACACACACACACACACACACACACACACACACACACACACACACACACACACACACACACACACACACACACACACACACAGTGATTTGCCTCTGCTGAGTGTTGGAGTTTGTCTTCCCAGGAAGGCTTGTAGAGAGTGTTAAACCAGATTTGTCCGTCCCTTCACATTTCTATCAAACAGACTTGTGCAATCCTGTATTTCTGAGTGTTTATGTGTGTGTATACAGTGCTTCATTTTACAGTATGTACGTATGTGCTTGCAAGCATGACTCCATGAAACAATTGCATTAGTCAAGCAGTGCACAGCGGTGAAATGAGACAGGGACATATTACACTTCAGGCTGTTATTAACTCTACACTCAAAGTGAAAATCCAAAAGGCTTGTGTACAAATCGGTAAAGAGAAACAGAAAGAGGAGAAAAGACTTTAGGGATCATTTATCAAATGTTTCCTTTTCCCCTCATTGGGTGTTATTTGTCTGAATTCAGAATACCATTTTCATTCAATTCTTTATTTAAAAGGACAGCATAGTCTAATAAGCCTATTGAAACTGTTATAATTGGGTTAAAATAAAAAGGGGCTATGGTTGAAAAGAGGCACCAAACTACATTTTCTGGAATTCACTGAGATACTGTTGAGTTTGGTTCATTACAAAATAATATGTAATGTCACATATCACCACCCCTCAAAGAAATGCCACCTTAACGTGGTGGAGGTGTTTGTGTGTCCCAGTGAACCCAGGAGCTGTGTTGTTTGTGGCACTAGCCCCCTGGTAGGGTCTCTTGAGACAAATTGGTCTCAGGGGAGGGACCAGAATAAGAGCTGTGTGACAAACCCCTATGAAATGGCACAAAGGGAAAAAAGTCACCTTGCCCTGAAGAGGGAAACCAGGGTATCCCCCTTGGGGACTTCAACGCCAATGTGGGCAATGATGGAGTCACCTGGAGGGGAGTGATTGGGAGGAACGGGCTGTCCGATTTTTGTTATTGGACCTCTGTGCTAGTCATGGATTGGCCATAACAAACACCATAGGATTGTTCATAAGTGTACTTGGTACCAGAGCACCCCAGACCAAAGATCAATGATCAACTTCATAGTTGTTTCATCAGATCTGCGGCCGTATGTATGGACACTCGGGTGTCCAATGGCAGGGAAGGCTGCCAGACAGACCTGGTAAACCTAAACATGTAGTGTGGGTGATCTGGCTGAGGACCCTCCGGAAGAATTTCTCATTCATTCCGGGGGAGGTTGGGGACATGGAATCCGAGAGGTCCATGTTCAAAGCCTCCAAACTCTTCTGGAGTTGCAGCCAGAAGACCATCAGTGCCTGTTGTGGCAGTAAACTTAGAACCCACTGGTAGACACCAGCGGTGTAGGAAGCCGTCAGGCTTAAGAAGGAAGCCTTTTGTGCTTAATTAGCCCGGGGTCAGCTGACAGGTGGCTCAGAGGGCTATCTTGGCTGACACAAATGGTTCCCATTTTTAAAAAGAAGAGGTGTGCTCCTCCAGGGAAAGTCTTCTCTAAGATGCTGGAAAAGAGGCTCTGACCAAATGTCCAAGAGAGCTGTGTCCGCATCCTCAGCACAAAGTCAGACACATTCTCAGTGAATGTTAGCCTCAACCAGAGTTGCCTCTTGTAACCGTTTCTGTTCATGATTTTCATGGATTTCCGGATCTCAAGGCACAGCCAGGGGGAAGAGGGTTTCCATTTTGGGGGCTTAAAAATCTCAACTCTGCTTTTTGCAGATGATGTGGTTTTGTTTGCTTACTCATGCTGGGACCTCAAGCAGGCATTTTGGCGGTTTGCAGCTGGTTGCGAAGTGGCTGGGATGAGGGTCAGCACCTCCAAGTCCGGAGCCATGGAACCGTGGAAAACAGTGGATTGCTCCCTCTGGATAGGGAGTGAGTCTTTGCCACAAGTTAAGGAGTTTAAGTATCTTGGGGTCTTGTTCATGAGTGAGTGTAAGATAGACCGACAGGCAGATTGGTTCAGTGTCAGCAGTTATGCCGGACGGTTGTGGTAAAGAGGGAGCCGTTTACCAATCGATCTTCGCTCCAACCCTCACCTATTGTCGTGAGCAATGGGTAGTGACCAAAGAATAATGTGCAGATACAAACAGCCAAAATGAGTTTCCTCCGCAGGGTGGCTGGGCTCAGCCTAAAAGATAGGGTGAGGAGCTCAGACATTCGGGGGGAATCGGAGTAGAGCCACTACTCCTTTGCATCGAAAGGGGAGACAGTTGAGGAGGTTTCGGGCATCTGATTAGGATGCCTCCTGGACGCCTCCGTTTGAAGGTTTTCTGGGCAAGCACAATTGGGAGGAGACCCTAGGGTGAAAACCATAGCTCGCTGGGGGGATTATATATCCCATCTGGCCTGGGAACTATTTGGAATGGAGGAAGACCTGGAAAACATTGCTGGGAAGAGGGGAGGCTGGGTTGACTTCACCACCACGACCCCATCTCGGATAAGCGGAACAAAATGGATAGATGGATGGATATTGCCAGCGGGACATTTAATCATGGTACCTGATTCTTTATTTTATTTTCAAATATTAGGACTATCATCAATATGATATAATGGACTAGAAAATGTGTACTAGTTTGTGTTGCAAAGACTGAAATTTTATATGATTTTAACATTTTCTTTCTTAAGTTGAAAGATTTTTTTAGCCATTTTCAGACTGCATTTCTGCAAAAGCACTGTAACTAAACTCAGCCGTCATTACGTCTTGGTACATTCATATTGATTCTGTGACGGCGTAATACTCTTTTCCCAGTCTGTGAATTCACATTGGGCCTCATTTATCAATCTTGCGTGAAAACAGGTGCAGATCTGAGCGCAGATTTGGTCTTACGACAGGACACACGTGCGATTTATGAAACGTTCGTATCTGACCAATCTGAGCGTACGAATGAGCGGGCCTTGATAAATGCGGCGGCTGAATTCGATCGTCATTAACATGTTACGCCCATAAATATTCCTGGTTCGGAGGCCTCGCCCACTGAGGTCAAACATGGAGAGACGAAACACTAGTAAGAAAAGAAACTTTTCTGACACGGAGATCGGCATCCTGACATCGGAGGTGGAAAGAAACAAAACAGTGCTTTTTGGCAGTCTGAAGAGTGGCATAAAAGGGGCTCATAAAAACGCTGTCTGGAAAAAAATAACGGAGGCAGTCAACAGCGTTGCCGTACAGGAACGGACTCCAGCTGAGGTTTGAATATAATTCTCAATAACTTAACCCATGCCTAACGACTTAAATGAATCTTTTCATCCCCAGCTTAAAAGCTTATGTCTGCTAATTGATCAAAACAATTCTTTACATTTAGGTCAAGAAAAAATGGTCGGATTTGAAGCTGGCCACCAAGAAACGTGTTGCTGCGTTTAAACGCAGCATCAGGAAGACTGGAGGAGGCCAACCAGACTCCAGCCTGATCCAGACGGGGACGGAGGAAAAAATTGCCTCCTTAATTGGGTCCGAGTCGATCTGTGGCATAAGTGGTGGAGGTGACACAGACGCACTGGCATCAGACCCAGAGCAGAATGGTAACTAACAACCCCCTTTTGCTTGCATTGAAAAATCTGACTGTACACCATTTCTTACAAATAATAAGGCTTACACATGTTACATGGGTGACATTTTTATTGTATTAAATATTTCAGAGCCAGGCACCAGCATGATGTCAGCCAGATCTGCTCCCCAGAGCGGTCCCACTACTGCCGAGAGTGAGCGCGTGCCCTCGGCCCCCCGTGCTGCGCCCAGACCGAACCTGATCACGGCAGAGGTCCTGGAGAGACAAGGGGAGATATGCAGGTTATTGGCCTCAGTCGTCGGCGCACTTGACGCAATTAATGAGACACTAAAAGAAATAAATGAAACTCTAAAAAAGCCATAATAAAATGTTTAAATGACTAAATGTTGTCTGTGTTTAGTATGCCTTTAGCCAATTCCACCAACAATACTTCACATTACTGATTAATACTGCAGAGCATTTGCAAGAGTTTAAGGTATACTTTACGTTTTAAAAGCGACAAATGAGGTCCTGTCTCCTCCGTACAGCCCCCTGTGGAGGCTGTGCTGGCCACGGCTCCATGGGCATGGGCTCATCCGGCTGCGCCGGCACATCGAAGGGCACTCCATTCACCAGTGCAATGTTGTGCAAAACTGAACAGGCCAAAATGATATCGCACACTTTGTCTGGGGTATACAGTAGCATTCCCCCTGCAGGTCCGAGACAGAGCCACCTGCCCTTCAGCAACCCGAAGCAGCGCTCGACTGTGACCCGTGTGCGTGTGTGCGCACTGTTGAACCTGCGTTCCTGCACTGTAGCGGGGTTTGCCAGCGGGGTTATAAGGTATTCCGTTAGAGGATAACCCTTGTCACCTAGAAGAACCATACCAAAATGTTAATCATCTGATACCTTGTTTAGTGTAATGCAATTTATCGAGGGTAGCCACTTACCGAGGAGATGACTTTGGCTCTGCAGTGCGCCCTCCTGCAGCCGCGCGCCAACAGAGCTGTTTTGAAAAATAAAAGAATCGTGTGTCCCCCCTGGCCACCTGGCCACCACGTTTAAAAGTGATAGCTTGGCATCACAAATCACCTGGACATTTATGGAGTGGTAGTTTTTGCGATTGATGAATGCGTAATCATTCATGGATGGTGCCTTCAGACGCACATGAGTACAATCAATCGCTCCAACCACATTTGGAAACCCAGCAATCTCATAAAATTGCCTTTTAATCACAGCTTGCTGGGCATCATTGTATGGGAAACGAATGTATTTTCGGGAGAGAGATTTTATTGCAGCCAACACTGCTGGCATCGTCCTGCTGATCGTTGGCTGGGAGACCCCAGCCCTGTCCCCGACCTCTCGCTGAAAGGTCCCGGTGGCCAAAAACCCCAGCGTGGCGAGCACCTGAACTGGTACAGGTAAGGCATTTGACCGCCTGGTTTCTCTCTTTAATCCAGCAGCTACATTATTGCATAAATCAATAAGCACATGCCTTGGGAGCCGAAAGCGACTGATCAACCAGGCATCACTCTCCATGAGGAGATCCCTGCGGTCCCTGAAGACGCGCTCACGTCTGACACGCGCGTATTGCTCCTCCAAAATAAGCAAGTCTGCCATCATCAAGACTTGATAACTGTCAAAGCATCTGTTTAAATAGGGGAATGAATAAACATCTGACCAACCACAGTGGAACGATGATTATCTCAACAGGTGCTTTCAATTTTTGTTCCAGTTCTGTCACACCCATCGGACAAAAACAAAAACAATTACACATTTTTGCCATTAGTTAATTTGCAAACACACATTTCTGCTTGTATTTATGATTCTTTCACATTTTAATGTGTAATAATTCGTTGTCATCTTAGGCTATTTATCCTATTGTTTAATTTTTTGAAAGTGGTATCAGTAAAAACATGGGCTTTAAAAGAAATGTTTTCGTTTTAATAATCCGTTTTGATCTGTTCTAAATATGTGACTGCTTATGCTTAATGACAGCTGAGGTTTGTTCATTATTTTCCGCCAGATTTTGCTGTGCTGCACCGCAAATCCACAGACTCGAATTTGCGTACACGAGCTCAGACCTGACGTGAGATCTGATCGCAGCTTCCGCTTACGTCCAAATTGATAAATGCCGAAGTTTGCGTGGAAATGGTCGTACGCACGGTTTTCGGTCGTACGTTCGTTTGATAAATGAGGCCCATTGTGTTTAGGCATTGCGGAAGCACAGCACAGCAGGAGCTTCACATACACACACTGTCAGACATGCACAAACACACAGTGGTTGTGTCTCACCCCTGTAATGCCTTTGACTACGTCCAAAGACGCTACAAAGGGGGATCATTGTGTCCCCCCATTACGCCTCTGCAACATTCAGATTGAACACGAAATGTCACAGGGACGTTAATATCAACCTTAAAACGGCTGTCTGAAAAGGGCTTGTGTGTCTCTAAACTGAATAAAATATATTTCTGAAAGAACTAAGCAAAATAACCTGAGCAGACTCTGCATGGTAAAAAAAAATGGACTTCAGTCATTTGATGTTTTTGAGGGAAATGTCTAGATTACTGATTTTTGATAGAGCCGGTACAATTAATATTGCTCCTTTGTGACAATGAAAGATCCTTGATCATATATTTTCATGATCTGAAATTGCATACTTGTGAAGACCTCTGAGATGACATTTGAATCTGTAAGAGAAAAAATAAGTAAGTGAGGAATTAACTGTTTCTCTAGTTTCTTTTTCTTCTTTCTTTCTCTTTTCCTCTTTTTCTAAAACTCTCTCTCGTAACTCGCTCTCCCGGCAATTTCATTGGAAGCCACTTCTCCTCAAGGACAGGTCAAAGTCATGAACATGCAAACAGGGGCTCGCATACACACACACACACACACACACACGCACACACACACACACACACACACACACACACACACACACACACACACACACACACACACACACACACACACACACACACACACACACACACACACACACACAGAGGAGGTGCTGCTGTATGTATTGTGGCAGCTCTGTGGGAAAAGCCTATGGGTCTGGCCAGAGAAAAAAGGCAAAAATAGAATAGAGCTGTCGAGTTGCTGTGACTCTACTGGGACAATTCAAATCTCCATCTCTCTATTGAGACCTTACAGCCACCAACTCAAATCTCTTGTAAACCCTTACTATATATCTATCTGTGCTTTGCTTTTCTCTCATTTTCCCTTAGTTTCACTAAATATCTTTGGTATGACTTTAGTATTCAGTGATTTCTTTCTTTAATTGTGACACATGGAAAGAAAAGTGCAGAATGTCACTGAACAACCCGAGGGGAGAAAAAGTGAGCACACAGTATGGCAGAAATAGAAAGAGTTGGAGAAATTCAGTTATCAAAAGACTCAGTACCAATTTACTCCTGTTCCCTTTCATCAAGTCTGCTCTCCTTTAACACACTGACAGAGATAACCTGTGTGCATATGTGTTTGTCTGTGTGTATATATGTTAGTATGTTTGAAATGAAAATTCAACTTCTTATTTCAATAACTTTAAGCCTCTTCACTCAAAAGTAGTCAGGCAGTCTAAACCAAAGCTTTGAGTGTGAGAAGCGGTGACATTGAAAGGTCTGGAACATTTTACGCCTCAAGTGATTCATTTTTTTCTTCCTTCAACTACTGGTTGAGAACATTTGTCAGAATTCTGATTTAGTTTTTCTCCCCCTTTTAATCTCAAGCTCAACATAAGTCTAACAGGGGGAATTGAAATGCTTTCAATTGCAAAACTATCAATCACCTATTTCCAGGACTTCTTAGATCATTTTCCATGATCTTACTGGTTCCCTGAAGCTGCACCCTTAGAACAAGGCAGAACATTGTTTTAAAAATGCTTCCAAAAGATCCTTTAAAATGTGTATATTCCATGACATGGCTCTTCTTAACAAACAGCCAGCAGGCAAACTACAGTGGAGTGTGAAACAATAAGCCTTTTCTGATTGCGATACGGCCACAGCAACATTACTTAGCTCAACCTTTATTACATATGTTGATTCCGCAACAGCGTAATATTGGTGTCCCAATTTGTGAATTCACACTGCCTTATGTGGTTGCGGAAGCACAACGTGTTAAGAAGCAGCAGGAGCTCAAAATACACACAGAGCTTTTCTACCCCGCTTGCTCTGCTGATCCCGTCTAACCCCTGTAATGCCTCTGTTACTACCTTCGAAAGGTACAGAGGGGGGGGATCACTTTGTCCCCCTGTTACGCCTCTGTGACATTCACAGTAAATAAATAGGGCTAGTGTCAAGATAATGTAGAAGCTAAGCTGCAAGGTGGATGAGACTGTTGTTTGGTGTTTATTTGTTTTTCTGTACTGCAGATAAAGTTCAAGTGAATGAACGTCGCAGAAATATAACCAGGGAGTGTTTTTTTACATGTTTGTACTTTCATATTGATTCTGCAACAGCATAATTTTGGTGTCCCAGTTTGTGATTTCACATTGCGTTATGACGTTGTGGAAATTTGACATGTTAACAAAAAGCAGGAGCTCCACATACACACACACTCTGACATGCAAACATACACAGCGCTGCTCTCCCCCACTGGCTACGCCGGTCCTGTCAAGCCCCTGTAAGGCCTCTGTTACTACCTCCGATGACAGCACAAAGGTGGGATCACTACTTTCCCCCATTTAACCTATGTGACATTCATATTGAAGGCACGTCATCACAATGGCACAAATTCTGCACCTTAAAAAGGCCGTCTGAAAAGGTCTTTAGATTGTCGATTGAGGCAGACACCACGTAGGGGCATCTTCATTGTGAAACTATCTGACGTAAGCTCGTATACTGGCTCATATCAAATCTAGTTTGGAATCTGTGTCACAATCTGGGGCATTGTGGTTTCTGAAGTTTATCAACAAACCCAACAAACAAGCAATCTTGATCAGGGATACTGGTGTCACACATGCTGCAGTTTGGACTGGATTCATGAAAGCCAGAATCAATCATAACTAGCCAGATTTAATGTATACCTTGCTACATTTATAATATGTTTGAATACATAGATTTGGTAGCTATATACCATATCTAAAGATGTAATCACACGTCTCTTTTGCTTTTGGACTTGCTCTCAAGCATTTCATTTGAACTTTCAAATGATCTCCCAATAAAGGGTTTGTGTGTATAATTGATATATAGCTCCATATAAGACAGGAGTTTTGGGAGAGAAGCAAAGTAACAAAGAAATGTGTGTATGATGATGTGTGTGTATGATAGAAGCAAGGGAATTCCTGTGAAACAGGCTGCCTGCTCTGAAATCGTGTGTGTGTGTGTGGGTTCATACTGTATGTGTGTGCTGCAGTCATGCGCTCTACTTTCTGAGAGCACAGGGCGGAGGGAGCGAAGCGGAGCGGTGTGTAATTAGGCCACGATTTGAACTCTCTTAGTTCCTCCCTGAGAGCGGGCACGGGGTCATGCCAACTATTATAAATCGAGCTGGGCTGTATATGTGTTCAGGTGTGTCTGTGTGGGTATAATATGGTGTGAATTTGTGTGCATGTGTGTGTATGTGTGTGAGAGGTATAGAAGAAAAGGAAAGCAGCTTCTGATTGGTTCAAAGTATTCTGTTAAATATAGCTTTATCATGGTAACTGGTTCATGACATGCTTTTGAAACTTACCACCATAGGGTCACATCACACCGATCTCTTCTCATGCTCTCTCTGTTGACTGCTGTTAATCAAATACAAAAGAGCAAGCTTTCATGGTTCAGAACAGTCCCGCAGCAGGTTTCAGGTGAGATAAGATAATGCTTGACTTCAGTTTCTTTTGATGCATTAGTTTACAGATAGTAAGGTATGTTTGTTGTGCTTGTGCTTTAAATGCTTGTTGTTGTGTAAATTAGCCTGATTCATTGTTAATCATTACATTTTTTACTGCAAGATAGGACATTTATGAATACACATAATAAACTTGTTAACAGGTCATAGACTCCTGAAGAGTGTGTTGACAGTTGAGTGTTAATAAACAGTTTTTAATACCATTACAAACACATTTATTAATATGATCTAGAAATGCCACTTCTTTTTTTCTTTTCTTTTTTTTACAAAATCTTTTATTGTTATTTAATCGAGACATTCTTCATGCAGTTAAAGGTACAGTATGTAGAATTGCATGCTAATGTTTACATTAAAATATCTAACTTCAATTAAAAAAAAAATTTTTGTTCAGTACTTGCATCACCTCAAATATTTCCAAAAGTTATCAATGCCAGAGAAATCTGTAATTTTATAGTTGTAACGGTACGTGTCTTGTAGGTACGTGTCATGATGAGCCGCCATGACAGACACGAAATGTTGATCGTTGTCAAGGAAACACTGGATGTTACGTCAAAGACCGCTGCATAAGCTAGCGCTAAATGCTACTGAAAGCTGCCGTTCTGTTGCTGTATGTGCTGCTGTGATATAAAACGTCATGTAAATTATACTTGGATACATCGTCAGTACACATATTGTCTTTCTCAGGTCGGTTTTGCCCGTTCGTATTGATTCAACACGGAGTTCGTTCGTTTTCTCCCATAATACCCTGCGAATCTCGACGTCATCTTTTGTTATTGTTTTGATTGTGAGAGCCCCCTAGCGGCGGATTTTACATACTGTACGTTTAATAAAATTAAACTGTGCACTTAAATATTAAATGTGTTTTTTGCAACATGATCTAAAATCAATGTCATATTGAAGTTTATAAATCCTTTATGGTGCATTTTTTTACTTGTACTTTGTTCAAAATGAAATATTCTGTGCAATCAGATATATCATATCTATGTCTGACATGCTCAAGTCTAGAAAATACTACCACACTGGAATGAAGCCTTGATTGTGGTAGAACAAAACAGCTTCTCTGTCCTACTGCGACACATCTGCACAAGAGTTTTAAGAGGTGCTGGTAATCCAGTTTTATTTCATTTAGATAGAGCAAGGATAGCCAAGTAGCCAGCTGGCATTAGTTTCACATTTATTGTTCAGATACAAGTGTTGTTGTCACCGCCACAGCAGAGACTGCTGTTGATGAAAATACAGATTTTAATTGCAGCACATGAAGTTTATGAAAGAAATAATGCAAGACAAAAAACTTGGTTTAGAAAAAAAAATCCAAAGGACTTGGTTAGAGCATTCCCTTAATCTTTATTACACTCATTTTGATTAACTGAAGCAACAGTCCACCATCATTTTTTGTTAAATCTTTTACTTTATCCCTCAGTTGGCTGAACTCCTACAAAGCACCCATATTTGCGTTGTTTCTTGCAGTCTAACATACATCAAGATAGGTCAGGTTATTGTTCCTTCACCTGATTGGACGAGGCGTTCAACAAAGTAAAAGCTGCCCTCTTTGCACTCATAATTAGTTGGAGCTGAAATAAAACTGACACCGTTCTATAAATTACTTTTTTTTTTAATCTCCAACGTGCTGATAGCCCATTTTGGACCAATGATCAATTAAAGTCTCTTTGTAATCTCTCTGCACCCACACACACAAACACACTCATCCCATTAATGAGCGGACGGCTAATTAAGGCTCAAAAAAGTGGGGGAGTCACTTCTTTTTGATTGATAGCACCCACAGTCTTCTCTTCCTGCTATTTTGCATTTTAATGTTCATTAATAAACTTTTATTGTTTTGTTAATTATAATACCATCCTCCCCTGTTGAGATAATAACTGAACAGTGATTTGTTCAGAAACATTTTCTTCTACATGAAGGAAGGCGATGGACGAAGGGGCTGGACATGGAGAAAAAAAGTGAATAAATAAAAAAAAGAACTTAGAGAAAATAGCAAGAAGGGAAGGGTGACGTTTGGTTGTGAGAAAACGTATGAACTATTTTTCATTATTAAACAAATTAAACAATACAACACAGTCATGATTAGTTTATAATTAAGTGTTAAGGAGCACAGTCTGTGAAGCAGCATGCGCCCGCGATTGAAATCTAGAAGACCTCTTAAAGTGTGAGCCCTCTGTTGATGGACTTGAAGCTTTTGCTGAGGCTACTTGTGTGGCACTTAAACTTCTACACAATCCAGAAACTGTTTAAAACGTTCTCTGAACTTCCTCTATTACTTGAATAGGTTTAATTAGAAAGTATACAGTTAATGTGATTATTTGTGTTTCTGCAGGGGAAAAATAAATAATTTCTGCTTCATATGATTGTTTTTTCTGTCTTTAACACTTCAGTGCATCTGCTTGTGTAGGCGTGTATACTAATGTGCATATGTGAGCGTATGTGTATGTCTGTGGATGTGTTAGCTCATTTAAATGTGCGTACGTGCATGTGTGCTGTGGCCCTAGAGGTGCTAGGCCAGGGACGCGCATGATGGATCGTGGAGGCCAGTTGATAGCGCCATTACTCACTGACACACACGTTCTCCCACTCACCCACACACATGCGTTGGTTGTGCGTACACACCTGCCTGACACCTGTCCCCCATGGGGGCCCTCCTGCCCCTGAGGCCATCACCCCGGAGACGAGCACAGCCCAAAATTATTCTGCAAGACAGCAAATACAAGTAAAGTTTGAAAAAGGAAATAACTTCAAAACTTTGTAGGACGTAGTCATTCCCATCCCACCCGTTCTTTTCCTGCTGCAAAACTTTCCCTTCTTCTTATGTACGTGTGAATGTACTGTATGTATGTGTGTATGTACTGTATATACATGTGTATGTATGTATGTATGTGTGTGTGTGTGTGTGTGTGTGTGTGTGTGTGTGTGTGTGTGTGTGTGTGTGTGTGTGTGTGTGTGTGTGTGTGTATGTATGTATGTATGTATGTATGTATGTATGTATGTATGTATGTATATATGTATGTATGTATGTCTGGAGTAGAGTCTCTAAGAGAAAACATGATAAAAGCTGTGGAACAGTTTGACAGTACAGAAAAAAAACTCATAGGGTAGGATTGATGGAGTCTAAATTGTTAAAAAAACGAAAGGTTAGTCTGAGCTCCTCATGTAGGAAGGCTATTGTCCTCAAAGCGGGAGGCCCAAGTTCGGGTCTGACCTGTGGCTCCTTTCACGCATGTCATTCCCCACTGATTTGCGACTCTTTCAACTCTCCAATAAAGGCCCAAAAAGGCCAAAAAGTAATCTTAAAATAAATATATATGGCAGATTACTATCTTACTGTTTTGGACTGTGTGATTATCAGTGTTCATTAACTTTACGGTACTATTTGACTTTCATTTAGTCTCGGTGTGCAATAAGCTCATCACACTGGAATTGACCACGTTATTGAACTCCATACTAGAAACAGGTTATTTTTCTTTAACATAAGTAGATTTCAAATCTGAAATCGCAAGTCAAAACTCTTCTAAACTTTTTATTTCAAAGCATGGCTCAGCAGTCCCTTCTGTTTACTGTTAGAGAGACCTAACACATTGGTAGAAATTGCCAATCATAATAAATAGTTTGAAATATTTAGGCTCCATGTGGAGAAGACTTGGATTGTTGTTTGCAATGATACATACTCTAGATATTTATTTATTTTTACAAACCCTGTGGAGATCTGAGAGGTGTCAGGAAATAGAAACGGGGAAATAGATTTACTCAGTTGCATTTTTCAGCTTGAATTCAAGTGGTGAGGAGTGTCAGAGTCTTTAAAAGTAAAAAGTTTCATCTTCTCATACTAGCCCTACACAACCCTTCACTTCTTCTTGATATCACCCACTATTTTTTGTAAATGTATATACATGCAATAAAAATGTATCTTTCTTTCCTTTTGAATATCAAAATGATTGTATATGATAAATGATGACCTTTCTCTCTTTGAGTCCTCAGAAACGAGAACTTTATGGCCTAAAAGAAACTTAAGTTTAAGTTTTGAGGTTTTTTTTCTGATATTTAATTAAACATTATATAATTGCATTCCCCAATGCCTCACATTATTTTAAAAGTTTAATATAAAGGTCAAAGTAAAATTATGTGTGCTGCCAGATCAGAAGTTTCAAATGAGGGCAGCATTTGATGCACTGGGCTGCGGGGCTAACTCAGTCTTATAATATTGGAAAAACGCTTACACATATTAAAGTCTGCTGTAGAACTGGGTTCTCTGCTGTATCAACCGCACAAAAACTAAATTAAGAAATAGACTTGCAACAAATTCTGTAACAATTTAGTTACATATTTGATGTTGTTGTTTTGCTTTATTTGTTTGAGAACAAGGGTTCAACACTTAAGCTGTTTTCACATATGCACTCCTGAAAATAACTAGATCATTTCAGGAAGACTGCTTCTCCTGACCTGGCTGTTCAGCAGATATGAGAGAAAAAGAACGACGTGGAAGTGGCGGACGAAGCTAGAGAGTCCACTATACGACGCTATAATGATAATATTTGTCTGCATGTCAATGATCCGTGTGGTTCAAAAGAACAACATCAATAAAAGTGCAAAGAGGAACATACTGGTGAAAAGAAAAGAAAATGCAGCTGTTTAATTACGTGCATGGGAATCGTAGCAGTTGTGTGCATACTGTCTATGCACTGACTCCAGTCACAGGATATAAACGTCACCACCCCTCCCACTCGATCCGAATCTCACATCAGCTCACTCGAACTTAATGCGGAAAAAATACTAGAGGGCTAGCAGGAGAAACTCTGGGTTAAGTTTGAGTGAAAAATTCAGCTGTATGTGTTAACACATACAGCTCCTTCTAAAAATAAAAATAGTTTTTCATGAGTTTTCTGCAAGTTAGAAAGCCCTCTGACACTTTGACATTGGCTCACTCCTATATGACATATGTACTACAAAAAAAAACGTCCATTGGGTCGACAGCCATTTATTGTTTTC
The DNA here is from genome assembly GCA_020745685.1 of Tautogolabrus adspersus. Taxonomy (NCBI): domain Eukaryota; kingdom Metazoa; phylum Chordata; class Actinopteri; order Labriformes; family Labridae; genus Tautogolabrus; species Tautogolabrus adspersus. The sequence goes on from CM036535.1 coordinate 12,856,707, forward strand.
AGATAAGTGTCTTACTTCCAATAAATGTACCCCGTTTAAATGTTGGAACATGTGAAAAAGTTTTAACTAGCAGATAACTAGCCAAACAACCAGGCTGAAAAATACAGCTGTAGGTCTTATGGTCAGATTATACATCTCAAAGAGACAAACTCAGAAATATTCAGACAGACACACAGAAACAGACAGCTAGCCTGGCGGACAGAGAGGAAGCTAATGTTATATCTAAGGACTCGCAGGGACTTTGAACAGCACACAGCAGAGCACCTGGGGACACAGCAGCCATATGTTTAAGCTTTGTCTCGTCCTACAAAACTCAGTCTGCCCTTCACGTGATTTGTCAAAGGGCTGTGTACAGTGACAGGTACAGGGTACAGGAGGACCGAGATACTGAGAAACACTGCAGCTAGAGGAGAGAGGGAGAGAGAGAGAGAGGTGGATGGAGGGAGAATGGCCAGGGGTAGTGGGAGGGTGAGCTGGAGGGATGAAAAGAAAAAGAGAAGAAAGGTGACGTGAAATACAGTAGGGCTTCAAGACGCGCAGAAAAAACGAAGGATAGGGAGACCGGCTGGAGACTTAAAGGCATGTTAGGTAACAAAACAAGTGTCTGGGGGTTGTGTGAAGTATTTTAGGAAGAAAGGAAGCATGGAAGGAGAGAAAGAAAACAGAAAAAAAGGAATACAGAGCTGGTAAAACAGCAGGACCACAGATAGCTTGGAGATGAGAGGAGGGTGGGAGGAGGTGTGGGTCAAGAAGCAGAGTGCCTCCAGACTTCTTTTTCCTCTCCTTCCCAACTCCGCTCCCCCTCTCCCTCCCCCCACTCTTCTCTTGTCCCGTCTTTAGTCCCCCTTACCTCCCACTTACCCCAACCCTACCCCCTCCTCTCTCTCTCTCTCTCTCTCTCTCTCTCTCTCTCTCTGTCCTTCTGTGCAGGGGGTTGAGGCGCTGAACAGATTATGGCGTAATTAAGGCGCTAAAGCAGCACATTATCCACCTGGTGGCTTATCCAGGGTGGCTAGCACCGCGGCTAGGCTAATCAGCCCATGTGTGTAGGTGTGTGTGTGTGTGTGTGTGTGTGTGTGTACAGCCAGCAGCATTGGGGCTCATCTTACCTGATTAAGGCCTCTTATAGGGATGTGTTAAAAGCATTAGGTGAGGACAGGAATGTAATTCGTCATGTTTAAAGGCTGGAAATTGAATCAGGGATTTAGAGGTGGCCAAATGAGCACACATACACATGCTCTGCTGAATGGAGGAAAGTCATATCTTGCTTTTTCTTTCTCTCTTTTTTATGGTGTCTCTTCATCAGCCCCCGCCTCCTTGTCTTTCTATTTCTCCATTCCTTTGCACTTATTTAATTTCTCTTATTTCTTCTCTCATTTTGTCTCCACATCTCCGTTTCCTCGTTGACTCTGAGGTTATACGTCTTACAGTAATAAGACAACACTTCTCATTCACACTCTGCCTTTTTGTCCTCTCTCTCTCTCTCCTCACTGTCCTCTAAGTGGTTAAATTGAAAATAATTGTGCACACATACCCCAGAATGCAATCAAAGGCCGGGACAATGTACTCAGAAGAGAAGCGGGAATTATTAGGTTGGAGAGAGTACTAAGTGTATAGTGAAATACCTCAGAGAGTAATTTTATACCTTCAGACTTTATTAAAGCTAATAGGTTTATATATACCTCCCTGAGGCTGGTCAATTCATTAGTTGTAACTGTTAGGAAGTATAGTGCACACAACAAAGTCAGAGTGATCAGACAGAGAGGCAGAGAGAGAGAGAGAGAGAGTTTACGGCTCACAGCTATATTTATGTATTCTGGAGACGTGTCAGCAATAACATATAAATAATAAACATTTGTATTTTAAAACTAATGCCAGTCTGTTTTTCAGATCATTCTAGCTAATAATAAAAAACAATAAAAAAATAAAAATTTAAAATAAGAGAAAAGTGAAACGAATAGTAATTTGAAATGACCTTTACAATTTGGTTTATTGTCATTGAAAAAATGTAGTATTTAATACTATGATGTCTTATTTCATGTATTGTGTAAACACAATATTCATATTCAAATGCTGAGCATGAAGTATTTAGCATTGTAATCATTTATAAGAGAACAATAAAAAACTGTGATAAACACCTAATAATAATTATAAAACAGCACAACTCATAATAATAATAATAAAAGCTGCAAACAATTATAACTGAGTTTGTGAGGTCATATTTAATGTGGATTGAAAATAAATATGTAATTTAATTAAAGTTAAAACAACAGATGTTACTTCTTTATGCGTATGAAACTGTTTGTGCTCAGCCTCGTTTTTTTCTTTGTGGTGTCAAACAACATTTTTTGTCAAGGATTTGAAAGTTAGAAAAAACTGAACTTCAGCACAGGAGTGTCTTTGTCAAGGGGGTCGCTTTATGGTCATACACTGCTGTGCGGGACATGCTGAGCAGTAAAATGCAGTGTACTAAAGAGTCATCAGCAGTGTGTGTGTGTGTGTGTGTGTTTGAGTGGCTTCAGGGACAATGCTTTGTTTACCTGAAAATCATCACTTTAATTAAAGTCAGCATTAATTAAAAATAATCGTATTGCTTATTGTGTACAGTATGTGAAAGGTTTTTATCACTAATATTTCATTAAAATATTTAAATCTGGCTGTCAGGTCTGTTCATGTTCCCTTTTCATCAGACAGTTTCCCTACTGTATTGCCCTTGAGCAAGAGACTGGACTCTCACAGGTTAATAGGGTGTCTTATAGTTAACCTTTCACTCTGACCTTCTAGAGAAAATTCAACACCTTTTTTACAGAAATGAAAAATTTAAATACAAAATCTTTGCCTCAAACCTTTTAAGGGTTCAGTGGACATCACACACAACATCACACAAATAATCACAGCTGTGGTTAATAAATTATTTTCAACATAAAATACAGTACAACTCGAAATATTATGACTGAATTGGTCTTCTATAATTACTGGAGGAGGAACGGTGATGATGCCCTTGTTAGCACAGTATTTTAAATACTTTTAATCACAGAATTTATAAAAACAAGTTTCTCTTTTACAACTCTGCATGTCTGAAACTTCACCTTCTCCTCCTACCTTTAAACTGGAACAGCACGGAGGATAAATCTCACAAAAGTGAAATTAAACGAGCAGAGAAAGCATCAATACAGAGTCACTGTCAAGGGCACCTTTTAGATATTCAGTGCAGGGTAGGACATATGTGATCATGCATCTGCAGCAACTACTAAATTATCTCTGTACTGACGGCACTAAGACAGCATATGGTGCAAAAGTGTTCTGCAATCAGTGACTAAATTCTTAAAAGACAAAATATCTAATACTCTAATTTGGGTATATGTTTATTTTTTACTCAAACCAAATGTTGAGATTTTTTTTAAAAGTCAGTTTGATGGGGGTTCAGCCCCACAATGTGTGCACGGATTATTAGCAGATATTTATTCATCTCAAATGAATGAGATTCACTAAAGAGCATGTCAGCTAAAAACTACAAATATATTTAAACCAGATTTGTTAACACACTTGAATATTATGTCTATGTGTTTATTCATTTTTTAACTATGCATAGACATGTTAGAAGTAAGTATGTGGCTGCAGCAGTAAATCTGTAATGTTTCATGTCTCCGTCCTCTTGTTTTAAATGTGTCATCATGTTATATATATATAGATATATCTATATATATATATATATAAACATTATATCTGCATTTTTCTGCATTAAGCAGTTGTTGAGATCGCAGCACAGCGCATGTTATTTGGTCACATCTGTTATTCTATTTTTAGTCTGGAGTCTCGTAGTCTCATGAAGGTCATTGCACTGACACAATAAAATAAAGCGATTTTCGTTCAGAAGCTGCATTAAAACAATATGCATTTAGTGTGACTCCATGAATACGAGAATGAGATGGTGGCAATCTTGAAATAGTAAGAAAAAATAATGTAATATTATAAAAAGGAAACAGCTTGTGATTTGTCCCGTATTGTGTAATTGCTCTTTAAAAAAATCAAACAATTGCCATTTCATCAAATGCATTATTTTGTGACTCAACATGGATTAAATCACCTAGTCATCATGGTATTTTGAGTATGAATAACACACAGCAATGATTTTTCTGCTTTCTTTTTCTTGTAATTAAAGTGTAATTACACTGTAACAAAATGTAACAAAATGTAACACAGCTGCTCGCTACCAACAGACCAATTACTCACCTGACCTTGACTGAATTGACTAATCACAAAGGTAGACATGGCTATACCACAAGACCTAACACCAGCTGTCCCATATATTCCTTTCTTACAGTTCCTGTAGAACTCATAAGTCATCATTTTTACATGTTATTACTGTTTTAATTACACTTTAATTACAGGGAGGAGGAAATAGTAATCAACTTCATGGAAATGACCATACGGTTTTATTATTATTGGCAAATTATTGGGAAAATATTAAATGCTCCCTGAAATATCATCAAAAATTCTCATCTTAGAAATAGAATGATAAACTTTAATTTTAACTATAAATATCTTGTGTGGGGGCACTGATGGCCCAGCGTACGGAGGCCCACGTATGAAGGCTATGGTCCTCCAGGAGAGCGGTCCAGGTTCAAGTCCGACCTGTAGCTCCTTCCCCGCATGTCATTCCCCACTCTCTCTATACCCATTTCCTACTCCATCTTGTCCTATCAAAATAAAGGAATCAAAGCCCAAAAATAAACCTTTAAATGTTCTGTGTGAATGCATGTTTTTTTTTTTTTTTACATTGACTCAGTGAGAAGGCCTGTTTTGAGATTTAAACCAGCCACATTGTTACATATTCAACTTTTCCCATTTACCTGCGCATACTTAAAATATTGCCTTTGAAATCAGTTGAACACAGCAGCTTGCAGACAGAGCACTGGTTAGAGTTTATGAACTATTTGATAGGTTGCAATGATCAGAAGGAAAAATGTCACCCTTACTCTGCCAGTCTCCATGATGTAGTGTGCTCTTCTTTTGTTTATAACTTCACTTTATGCGCAGTTGTTCTGTAGCTATTCTGGTGCTGAATGTGCTGGATGACTCTGTCTGCAAGCTCAAAGACAAAGAAGGACGGTCATTAGACTATTCTGTAACATCAGGTACTGTACACCTCACCCTCTCTCTCTATTTCTCACACTTTCTCTCTTTTTTCCAAATCTGTAACACACACACATACCCCCCCCCCCCCCCCCCCCCCACACACACACACACACACCCACACACTTTCCATCTTTCTTGCTCTATTTTCCTCTATTCTCCCGCTTGCTCTCTCACACACAGACATACAGTGCCCACACACATTTATTCTGCGCTGCTGGTCCGCATTCCATCAAAGTCCAGTGTCATTTCCTGGTTTAGAGCGCCATCTACAGGCACATGGACAACCACCTTTTCTTCAGCTCAAATCAGATGCTGGTTTCAAAATTACAACATTTTTAGATTCAGGAAAAAGCTGTAGGGAAAGTTCACACTAAATAATTACAGTGATATTTCTTAAGAGTCTACACAAATGCATGCATATTATATGTAGAAGAATTTAATATATTTACTCAGGACAAGATTTTCTGTTCTGCAAAGAGTGGGTAACTTTTGGACATTTCTAAAGTCAAATTGGTTTTACAAGAAATGATGATATAAAGAAGTTTATCTTCACAGGGTCACAATTCAAATGCTTTGAGCTGCTTCTTTTCTGTGTCTTACTTTTGGGTTGTGTAATTATGACCAGGAAGTGTCAGGTGGTCTATATAAAAAATGATGTTTGCACCGAATGTTCTAATTTATTTCTACTTCTAGATGGAAAGTTACCAAGAAAATTGTAATCATGGTACATTTGTGGAGTGCACTGAACTGCATGTGCATACAGTATAAATGATGAGGCTGTGTGTGTGTGTGTGTGTGTGTGTGTGTGTGTGTGTGTGTGTGTGTGTGTGTGTGTGTGTGTGTGTGTGTGTGTTGAGGCAAAAACATTCTGTGTGGCTGAGTGAATGCACTGCTTAAGCTTTTGTCTTCTATTTTACGAGCTCCTGCAATAGCCTGTTATATTTGTTAAAGTGATGAATGAGTTTGCCCAATCCATTCTTCATTTTGTGTGTGTGTGTGTGTGTGTGTGTGTGTGTGTGTGTGTGTGTGTGCGTGTGCGTGTGCGTACGTGCGTGCGTGCGTGCGTGTTTCAGCCTTCTCAAAGTCATTGTTTCCCTGGAGAGGGGTCAGTGTGCTGGTCAAAGCTTTCTGCTGCCACGCTCACCTCCCACCACTGACCACAGGGAGGGAGACTCACTTATACCTGTAGTGGAGGGGGATTTAAATAACACTGTGATCTTTCATTGTTACTGCAGAAACTTTAGCTGTATTGGGTGGTATATTGTATATATGGTAATATTTAAGGTGGAAACAAAGGTAAAATAAGTGCAGGAGAATATTACTATTACTCAACAGAATGCATTTTTTTTTCAGGGTGAGGCCTCATGAACAGATTCTAGGGTTGAACAATATTTCTAGGAAGTTTAAAGATAAAACCTAAATTTCAGTATCTGTAAAGCACAACATTTGCGTAAAATTTGTTACAAGAGCATTCAGAAATAAGCAGAACTATTCACAAGGCTTTAGTTGGGTCATAGGCTCACTTCCCCCCAACACACACACTCACATTATTAAGCAGTCTGTCAGGGGGGTTGAGTGTGTCGTTTCTCTCCCTCAGTTCACTCACTGCCCCTAGAACAATTTCAATTTTAATAGCTTTTACTATGTATCTGAAGCACTGGAGACATGGAAAGAAAGGACGACACACGCAGAGTGAGGGGGGGGGGGGGGGGGGGACAGAAGTAGTCCCGCTTGTTGAAAATAGAGCCATCAAAAATGAAGGCCGGCCCAGCACAGCCAACAGACAGACAGATCCCGGGAGCATCTTGTAATTATCCCTGTGGACGAGTTGCCTCTAGCTGGGCTCAGCTTCCCACCCCAACCCCCTCCTTTCTATCATCCCTCCATCCTGCTACTAACCCCTCCGCTGCTAATTTCATCCCAGGGATTAGCCCCCGCTTGCTTGTCTATCTTGTAATATTTCAGGGGGGGGAATATCGCCTTCTTCTACTTATAATAGGACTTAGTGAGCTGGGCCGGGGCATGTCTGTGCCTCCCTCCCTCCTTCTTTCTTTTCTTACTGCTATACAGGCATGGGGAAAAGGGTTAAAAAAGGGAGATGAGGAGGAAAAAGAGAGAGAGAGAACACCCCGGGAAGTGCCGCTGCTGCGACGCAAGCTCTACCGGGAAGTGACCGCAGAGAAGGTGTGAAGGTGAAAGTGAAAGCGGCGCATGCCGGCACAGCGCTCTGGTAGTACCTGCAGGGCAATGCAAGCTGTTTTCTTTATGCATAAAAGAGGAGGAGGTAGGGGGGAAGGAAGGGAGGGAGGGAGGGAGGGAGGAGAAGACTATAGAGAAATGTGACGCATATCCACCACCCTTTCTTTTGTCTAACTATTCATTTGATGTTCTGTGATGGTATACCTGTATGTCTCTCTACCTGAATTTTGTCAAGACGTGCCTGTGTGACACTTTCATAACCAACATGTCTGTGATTTCGCACATGTGACTGTCTAATGGAAATGTATGACTGTCCAGAAACACAAGACATCCAGTGCAGATTAACGATGACTTTAGAGCAGGGGTCACCAACCTTTTTGAACCTGAGGGCTACTTCATGGGTACTGAGTCATACGAAGGGCACCCAGTTTGATACACTCTTCTGAAATAACAAATTTGCTCTGTTTGCCTTTAGTTATATATTATTATTATTGATTAATGATACTCATCTATGTGAAGACACTGATCATTTTTACAAAATAATCTTTTACATTTCATGAATACTCTTTTGAATGGAACACCATTTTCCCAATTTAATTTTTTAGGACAGGCCTGCGGGCGCCTCATATGGTCCTTGCGGGCGCCATGGTGCCCGCGGGCACTGTGTTGGTGACCCCTGCTTTAGAGGTTGTAAAAAGTTGGTGAATTAGATGATTATACCAGAAAATTACAGCAGAGGAAGCCTTTATTTTAAACATGTTTTTCATACCATAAGGTATATCATAGTTTAGATTTCTACTGTAAATGATTTGTAACATTTAGATATTTCTCTGGATGTAAATCATAGATACTGAGGTTGTTTTCATGTGTCTTTGTTATATGTGGTCTGCTTTTTAAAGTTTGCATTTTCTCAACTTGTTTTTAAAAAGGGATAAAGTTGTTTTGTAATACTGTGCAGATATGAATTTAGAATGAGATTATATGAAGGTCATTTCATCATTAACAAATAGTCAAAACATCCCAGAGGACAAATTACAAATTCTTTACTTGATTGGATGAGCCTATCTAGGAAACATTCACAGAAACTGCACTGTCTGTAAAAGTTCCTGCTTGTCTGGACATCTAAATATAAGGGTGCAGGTGCATGCAGGACATCTACACTGGGTATCAAGATATGCTGCAGTAATGTTTTAGTTGAAAATCCATTCTAGAGATTGCATTTTTTTTTGTTTGAAAGGGTTAATGTGTTTTTTTTATACATGTTAGTTTCACTGGTCCAATTTTGTGTGTATCACTCAACATCTGTCGTCTTTTTTCGGTGTTTTTTCATCCATCTGGGTGTCCTTTTCTTTTCATATATGTGCCCATACGCTAACACTATCTTTCTACCTGTGTGTGTGTCCGGCCATCTGTGTGAGTGTCCACGCATGTTTGTCTGTTCATACACAAAATGACCTATAGCCCTCTGTCTCTCACACACTCCTCTCCATCACTCCAGCCTCTCATTACAGCTGCAGAAGCCCAGCCTGTCACGTAATTAAAGGCAAAGTTATAAATGACCAGCAGGCCAAAAGCCATATTTCACAGGTGGCCACATATTTATTTATAATTTTTCACCTTTAAATGTGTTTCTTATGCAAATGAGAGCCAGGACAGTTTTCAATTAACTTTGGGGGCCAGTCCCTCTAAGTACCACAGAAGCTTGTTATCAAAAAAAGAGTATTTTTGTTATCGACCATAAATTATTCCAGTGTGTCAAAGAAATTGAAAGATGTAATGTATGGGCTTGTATTTGGTGTATTTCCCCTCCCTTAAGGACTTGGAGATTGCTTTCTAGAAATACCCCCTTTTTCATTCTCTAACAGGTACATTTATGATTCAACCTGAACCTACCCTCCTCCTCCTCCCCTCGTTTTTTTTCTTCTTTTTTCTTCTTCACCTGGCTCTCTTTTTCTTCTCTCACATACGCGCACAGCCAGAGTTGCACTAACACTTCAGGGCAGTTTAACAGTATATTATACGAGCAATTGGCAGGCAGGTAGGTAGGTAGGTATGGTTCTTTTATGGTGACAGACTGAGAGTGTCCCCCTCCGCCTCATTTTCTCCTTAATTGACCTGCTGAGGGAAAGAAGTGAAGCGGCCCTGCTATGCGATCACCTCAGGGAGAGGGCGGCAGAAAGAGAGGGAGAGATTCATCCAAACCAGCTCTGTACAAGCAAGGAGAGGAAGACAGAAATACAAGTGGAAGCGTAAAAGAAAGAGAGAAACTGTCCCGTCCAAACCCCCCTCACACTGTGAGATGTGTAGGACATGCTTTGAGGTACCCATGTGTACCAATTTACAAGTGTGTTACAATTATAACAATGTGTGCACCAGATATTGAGGTGTGTGTGTGTGCAGCTGTGCCCTCTCCCTGGTGCGTAAAAAACGTCCATTAATTGAATTCCCCCTAATTTCCCGTCAGCCTCGCCTTGCAGAGCGAGACGCCTGCCTGCCAGCCGCGCAACGCCACACTTCAGGTATGGTGGATAATGGAGGATGACATTTCTGTCCCACCATGCCTCGGGGCAGCATGTGATACATGGCTTCCTCTATGAAGGTTAAACTCAGCTAACCTGCCTTTGGCGTTTCATTACCCACTTGTTAAATACTCTTTTGGTAATAAAATGATTAAAAATTTTATTGCTTCTCTCAAATGAGGCCTCTTTTCAAAGGGATTTAATGACTTTGGAGATGGATATACGTGTATGTGTGTGTGTGTGTGTGTGTGTGTGTGTGTGTGTGTGTGTGTGTTTTTGTGTGTGGGTGAACTGTGTGTGAATGCATGCGAGTGTGTGCGTCCAGATAAGTGCATCTCCAGTGTGTAAAAATCTAATGAGAGTGATATGCTTTACAGCGAAACCACCATTATTCTGGAGCAAACGACACGGGCCGTCATTATGTGTAAAATAGCCATACCTGCTCCCTCTGCAGGGGCACATTCAAACAGATCCGCTTTACATACAGTAAAGGCTGTGTCTTCAAGCGGACTAAAGTATTTATACTGAAATGAATGGGCCTGACTATTTTTACATCACAAGTTAAGCAACCTGGCTATAGCAACGGGACATAAAATATTATATTCAGCCCATTAACAGGAACTACAAGTCTCGCCTCGGCCAATATGGCTCCACAGCGACTGAACAAATCATCGTACCCAGTGTCATTTCGGCTGTAAAATTAGCAGTAAAGGGACCCCAGAAACTGATCTTGAAATCCCAGTGAAGCAGTTTTTTAAGGTCTGAGTCAAGAAATAGAAAAAGTTTTAAGGCCACCCAAATTTATGGAAAACAATAGGATCAGGAGAAATGTAAAGTAATGATTTTTTGCAGCTAAAGAAACAATGATGCTTCAACATTTTAAGTAAAAAGTTGATATTTAAGTTTCCTATGACTTCAGTATGAATTTATTATTGCAGTACTGACAGAGTACTGTCAGCACTTAAACATAATCTTAAATATAAAGGCCTAGGCATTTTGTTTTCAGGCTTTAATTTTAACATCTGTCTCATATTATGGTACACAATGTCAAAACAATGTGTCTGTTGTGGAATGTAACATTTAAAATAGCGTCAGGCAACAAAATATATATACATAGTTTTTTTCAGGGATTTCCCAGATTAGCCGCCCCCCTGTTGGAACTTTGGGTCCCGATCAGTTTTGTTGGAGCTCACTATGGTACTGCTGCTGCCCTCACAGAACCTTTACACACACACACACACACACACACACACACACACATACACACACACACACACACACACACTGACACACACACTTAATAAATGGCCGGGTCCCCCTCCCTCAGGCCAGAGGAGTCGGTGCTGGCCAGTTCAGCTGATATATCATGGCAGGCCGCTCGGCTTTGCTCCACTGGACCCTGTCCAACACCTGTTCTCCCATCAGGGGATGTTGTGTTGGCGTGGCGTGGCTGTGCCACTGTACAGATTGGCACTGCCCAGCCGGGGCAGTGGAAACGATGAAGTATGAGTTTCCCAGTGACAAAATGCAAGTTGTAATTAGGAGGGAGGACCACAGAGGAAACAACAATGACTTTAATAAATATCCTCTGCATTTCATGATTTAAGTTTCACTTTGCAATAATATTGTCCAAGTCTTTGCAACTCATGAATGAATAATTTAATCAGCAACTGAATTAGTTATTAGTTTAATAGATGGATGAAGCATTTCAGCTGCAGTCACATAGGTGTTTGTTCTGTATTCTCATTAGAGAGAAACACCAAATAATAACTATGATCTGAATTACTGTAAATAATCCGGTCATATACATACGGTCCTAAATACTTATTCAATACATTCAAGTGAAAGAATGTGTTTAAACTGATTTGATTTTTGTCTGACAACTCGTGTAGTTTGCATCTAAAGACGAAACTGCAATTTTGCGTAATTGGCAAATCCCCAGTTCTCATCAAATAAACTTAAAAACAGAGTCATTAAGTTCATGATCATAAGTTGGAGTCATAGTTCTACTCATGTTATGCCAGTTTAAATGGCCCAGCTGAACCACAGTTTCAATCACTGATCCATAACCTGTAAATGTCTTGTCGTCACTGAAATGTAGTTTCTGGTAGCACCAGGACAATATGGAGTGTATATAATAGAGTTATAGGATGTGTATTAGTGGATGCAGAATAAGAACATATAGACAAATGCAATGAAGTACATTTGCAACTGTAGATCAAGGTGATGGAAATGTAACCCAGTCTACAAATATTAGTGGCTAATTTAAACCCAGATATCATAACTGTGTTTCTACCAACATGACCTGGAAAAATGGGTCTATTGTACATTACATACTCACCTGTCAATCTGTTGGTCTGTTGTATCCACAAGAATATTTAGCAGAGGGCTCTGGGAGGTCCTCCTCCTGTCCCATCATCTGGATAGATGCCCTGAGAGAGAGGAGGGGAAGACTGAATGACTGTTTTTTTTTTCCAGCAACACACAGAAAGGGTCTCTCTACATTACTAGACAGCTGATTTGAAGTAATGTTACATTGTGTTTACATTGTGTTTGATTAAACTGACATGTAGGCCTATTTTGGTACATTTTAGTAAATTTAATAACAAACGTCCTAAATTGGAAATACAGACCACATAGTCTGGAGATGATTCTAGTTGTTCACATCAGTGCAGATATTTTTCCTATTTTTGATGTTGCAAAAAATACTTGAAGTAAATATTTAGGGAGGTTTGGAGGGCAGTATTTTATTGTGTGATGACTTGAGATACTGTCCTACATGTTCACTGAAAGTCTGCTTTTTGTCCAGTAGAGGGAGACAGATACATACATATATTGCTTGTTGAAAGGTGCGCTTTAAGTGCCAAACAATGTACTTGATTTAACTTTGATACAGTCAAAT
>CM036535.1:12874465-12981965 GCA_020745685.1 Tautogolabrus adspersus
GTGTGTGTGTGTGTGTTCATTGCTCACGTGATTTTTACGAGGACGTTGGGCTTTGACTAACTAAATCCTTATGTGGAACTATTTTTAATAACTGTCAAAGCTGTAGGTTCAGTTCAGTCCTGTTCAGACAGCTTTATTCATCGCAGAAAGGCAGTTCAGTTTCACACTTCACAGCACGTTTCAAGGCAAAAGATTTCCTCAGTTACTGATACCAAATTAAACTGCAAATATGAATGTGTTTGCTGTGGCAACAACAGATGCAATGCATGAGTTTGTATTCCATCATGTGACTTGGAGATAGAGAAATGTATATTTTTTTATTAATTGAACTTTGTGCCTTTGTATTTAAGAAATCTGATCAAAGTAATGCTGTTATTTGACTTGCATGGCTGTTTTTTTTTATAAATGCTCAGTCTCACACAAAGCTGTAGTCCTTCTAACCTGAGGAGTAAGCATTGCGGCTGTAATCTGACATGTTATTCTCTTCATTAATCTGACCTACCCGACCCTCACTGGTCAATGAAGCATGAGACGGTGAATCCGGGTTCGTCATGCGCACCTTCTCCTGTGTGTTTGGGTGTGTGCGTGTGTGCCTGTGTGTATGTGTGTGTGTGTGTGTGTGTGTGTGTGTGTGTGTGTGTGTGTGTGTGTGTGTGTGTGTGTGTGTGTGTGTGTGTGTGTGTGTGTGTGTGTGTGAGAGTGTTGCAGCCAGCATATGGCGAGGTTTAGGGGAGCAGGATTAAATTGGTGTCAACAATCTTAACTTTGTTATTTCCCTCCGTTGACCCTGTTTGTTTGCCAAACAATCATCTTTCGATATACTACAAAATGTATTCCGCCCTGAAATCTTGAGTAGTGTTTGAAACATATTCATTTATCATCTTATCAAGTACAAGCAAGGACTCTGAGTATATTTCAGGTTTTTTCCAAATCAAACTTACAGAACAGTGAAGATTTCTCTTATTTGTACACTTAAACATGAAAATGTGAAGAAAAAAAAAGATTTCTATGTATGGTGTTATGTAACCATAACAAAAACAACATATTTCAGTGCACATAAGAAAAGTATCTGCAAGAATTACTGCTCTCTTGGAGCGTTTCTCATCTGTTAGAGAGCAAATGAAGGAGCCGAGCCAGAGAATAAACCACAGAGAGAGATGGTTGGAAAGGGAAAGTAGAAAAACAGAGACATGGAGGAGATTCTAGGTCAGGGTGCCCTGACTCTGTCAGTGCATCTCATTTAATGGCATGCTGTCTGGACCGAGGCCATCCCCTCATTACTACTGTGTTAGTGTGTTAGAAGTTGTGTTTCTTGACTCCAGAGTTTGCGTGTGTTGATGCTGATGTTTTTATAAGCTTGTGTGTGTGTGTGTGTGTGTGTGTGTGTGTGTGTGTGTGTGTGTGTGTGTGTGTGTGTGTGTTTTTTGCTAAGGCTTGGCAGCTTTAAGGAGCACATTATTCTCATTGTCAGACTCTTTCAACAGATGTAGACAGGAGAGTTTCAAAAGACCATGTAGATATATATCACTTGGATAAACTCTGTTTTCTTGTTGTTTTTTTCTGCTGCTCATTCTGTTATGACTTTGATGCTTAATCTTACATGATAATGGCAAGGCAGGTTCATCTGAACCCACACAACCAGAATCAGTATTGTTAGTGCATACATGGTAGGTTTAAAAGAGGATCCTGCAACCAGTGATCAAATATGAAATAAAGTGTTTTATCCTGTCTTTGCTTCCCCACAGGCTTCTGTCAGGCAGGCAGAGACCTGCGTCTGTCTTCACTGGCATCAGATCCCTTTGACGTGCCCACTGGGTTCATGTTGGTTGGGGTGAATTGCAAATGTCTATTGTATGTCCAACACAATATTGTTGTGTTTTTGCAGGACACCAATGGGGAACTCGTATGCGGGCCAGCTACGGACCATACGCTTTGAGGAGGTTCTCCATAACTCCATTGAGGCGTCTCTGAGGTCCAACACTGTAGTGCCTCGTCCCGTGTTCTCACAGCTGTATCTGGAGACAGAGCAGCCGTTGACACATGATGGTGGGTTTTTGTGGATGTAAGGAAGAAGAGGGACTATAATAAAGAATTCCTGGAACCTCTGTAGCATCTGCCTGTCACTCTTGTCCTCAGTTTAGAATGATATTTTTTACGTGTATGTCCTTAACAGGCCGTACAGAGAATGATGATGAGGATGATGAAGATGGGTCAGAATCTAACAGTCCTCCCATACCCTATCAGATGAAGCCCCCACCTGAGGGATGCTGCACCACAGATGGTTTGTACATGAACACATGGAAGCTCTCAAAATCACATATTTCATACGTTTAGTGGTCAGGTTTAAAAGAGCGTCCTGCAACCAGTGATCAAATATGAAATAAAGTGTTTTATCTTGTCTTTGCTTCCCCACAGGCTTCTGTCAGGCAGGCAGAGACCTGCGTCTGTCTTCACTGGCATCAGATCCCTTTGATGTGCCCACTGGGTTCATGTTGGTTGGGGTGAAGTCCCCCTCCCTCCCTGAGACCCTGCTGGTCTGTGCCGTGGACCACCGCTTCCTGCCAGATGAACGGGGCCACAACGCACTGCTGGGTGAGAGACTGTAGACATTAGTGTTTGTTAAAAAGGGAAAAACTTTCAAAATGTCAACGTCGGCCTCTTTGCAAGAATAAGCCTTGAAAGTTGTTCTCATTTCTGTGTGTTGAGTAGACATGAGTTAGGACATGGTAAGCCATCAATACAGGAGGTGAAAATATATCTTCTGTATGTGCTCCCTCCAGGTTTTTCAGGGAACTGTATGGGCTGTGGAGAGAAAGGCTTTCGTTATTTCACAGAGTTCTCCAACCACATAAACCTGAAGCTCAGCACGCAGCCCAAGAAACAAAAGCACTTGAAGTACCATCTGTTCAGAAACAACCAGGGCCTGCTGGTCCAAGGAGCTCCCATCTTCTGGAGGGGACACGGTAAGAGATGTATATACATGTGTTGTATTTGGCAACTGAGGTCAAACTTTAATTTGAAATGTGGGCTCAATTTTTTTTGAAAACATTTTAGTATAACTGAGAAACATGTGGCCTAGAGTTTCAATTGTTGTTCTGTTGTTCTTCATCTCAAGCATCCAGTTGATTGTTGATTAGATGAAGGCATCCGCTAAAGATCTGCAGTTGAATGATGCCCACACACACACATACACGCACACAACAGAAACTTATAGCAATAACCGAGCTACTGCAAAGTACATCACAGTGTATCAGATGACTTATTTTTGTGTGAATGTTTGGGTTTCAGAATGCAGGATTAGACGGATTGCATCCACCCTCGCAGACAGTCATGTGACATCGGATGGACAGCCACCAAACATTACACTGACTCACCCATCACACACAGGTGACACACCAAACAGAAATATGGACACAGTTGAAGATGACATCTCAGTGGTCAAGATGTTGTCATGTGTTGGTTATTTGTTTTCTCATTCTTACAAGAGTTTCTTTTGTCCGGTTGTAATGTAGTTGTATTTATTCATTTTTTCTTTCAATGTGTAAACAGCAGGACCACATGTGGACCCACCTGTTCTGACACAAATAGCTGATGTTCCCCCCGCGCTGGCAAATGGCAATCATGCAGTTCCCTCCTCCATCACACAGCCACCTTTAAATCAGTCAGGGCCGGGAAGACCCTCAGCTACAGGTACACCCTTCAGTACACACTGTTATCCTCTTCATATATGGACAATAAGGAAAGGTCATTTTTCAGGTTGAAACATTTTTAAGTTATGTCTTTTTAAGTGTGTGTGACACAACCTTGAGGAAGGTATTTACCGTACATGTTGATGTAACAGGGAACTCTTAATAAGAGGAATTTGTTTGCAATTGATTATTTATTGAGTAATCCTCTGACTGACACAGTTGACTGACATATCTAATGCTTATTTAAAAAGTAAATGAACAGTTTTTGACTCAAACTGAAAGTTGTAAATTCTCGTTGTTTTTGGTTTTGCGGAGCATCCTCATTGCAAAAGATTCAAATTTGAAACTTGAGCCCTCTTTCACAGTTCTGAACAGTTTTCACAGAGTTTTTTTTTACTCAAACTATATATATGGAGCTATTGTATATCTACGTTTGTAGCTTTTGTAAAAAAAAAAAAAAAGTTACATATCATCTGTAAAAAGATTTTAAAACACGTTTTTTGCTTTAACCTCCTTTCTGACCATTAGGTGGCTTTTTGAGTACATGCAAACGTGGTCAGTTTGTGTCTGTTGTCAATAAACCCCTGGGTGTCTTCACACCTCTGAAAGGGAGAACTCCTACCGCAAGCAATCCAGTGTGTGTGTGTGTGTGTGTGTGTGTGTGTGTGTGTGTGTGTGTGTGTGTGTGTGTGTGTTATTCATCCCTGCTGCAAGAGCCTGCCAGCTGCATTGTGGGATGGGGGTTGTCCTTTGTCTTTCTGTCTCTCTCCCTCCCTTTTCTTCTGTCTGTCACCTTTATTAAACAGGGTTATAAAATGCTCTCTCTGTCTCGTCTTTTTCCCTGCCTTCTCGCAGGATGAAAAGCTTCCTTCCTGTTGATGTTGTTTTTTTCATTGCCCTATTAACAAGTGGACCTTTTATGTGTCTCCTCATGAGTGCATTTTAACACAGCATTGAGGGGAAAAGGAAGAGTCGGGTTAATGTATGACCTAAAAACACAGCTGCTTTCCAATAATGTATAACCAGAAGTCCATCATAAAACATGTAGTGTAGCTTCTGTAGATTTTTGGGTTGTTAAAACTGAATCATAATTTAAAAAAAAAACGTGTGACAGTAGCCTTTTAGACTGCTGTTTTCGCAAAAGCGCCGTAACTAAGCTCAGCCGTCATCACGTTTTTGTACATTCAGATTGATTCTGCAATGGCGTAATATCCGTGTCCCAGTCTGTGAATACACATTGCATTTCGGCATTGCGGAAGTACGGCATAGCGGGAGCTCCATATACTCATACAGTCAGACATTTTCGCACACACAGTGCTGCACTCCCCCCCTGGCACAGCTGATCCCATCTTGCCTCTGTAACGCCTCTGTTATTACATCTGAAGATGGTACAGAGGGGGGATCGCTTGTTCCCCCATTATGTCTCTGCGACATTCAGATTGAAGGCGAAACGTCACATATCGCGTCTTGAAACGCCAGTCTGAATACACCAGAATACACCAAGTGAAAAAACTGTAGTTAAAATCATCAAAATGAACAGCAGTGATTCATTTAAGAGAATCTCTTAACTGGGGTCAAAGCCGGCAAATTGTCACGTAGTAGCTGTATATGTAGATCAAATATTAGTGTACTAATGATTGACCATTATATTTTAAATGTATTTAATTTCAGTTTCATTTAGCTTTTACTGTTTTATTAGCAGTATTTTTGTTGGTTGGTTTTTACTACATTGAGAACATCAGAGGTTTGTAGATGACTCTAAATTGTATATGTCATGTGTTGTGACAGACCCCCCAGGGCTGCTGTAACCATCCCGTTTGTTTATTCATTGTATTTATTAGTATTACTATTGATTCGAGGGATGTCAGAGAGTGTCTGGGCAAAATGCATTTCATTGCATTGACTTTACACCGTACCTATTAATGCATTTGAAAAATAAAACTAATCTTCTAAAGGTCTTACTTCTAATCTTATTTTTTATTCTGCAGGTCCACCTGCAAATGCTGGACCTCCGAAAAAGAGGCACAAAGGCTGGTCCCCTGAGTCCTCTGCCAACAGTCTGCCAGAGAGCGCTGTGAAGACACCTCCGTCTTCATCCACCTTAACAGCAATACCAGTTTCTTCTGTCATAAGTAGTGGAGCCAGGCCAGGTACAAAGGGGGGAGTAAGAGTAATAATGTGGTTTGAGACATTTATTCAGTGTAACAGGTTTATACAAGACAGTAGAGTTACTTGAAGAGTACTGTGTTTATTTTTAAATGTAAATGTGTTCACTTGCTTTCTCCAGAGACAGCCGTCCCACTGAGCTCACCGCAGGGTTCCTCAACCCCAATTTCTCCCCCAGAGCTGTCTGTAACGATCCCTGATCAGCTGCTACACACCTGCAGACTGCAACCTGTCATCTTTAAAGGTCAGATCTATCATTCTATCACTTATTTCTGATGATAGAATACACCTTCAAGTTTCTCAAGATTATTTATACTCTTGACAGGGTTTAACATTTTGAGAGCCTCTCCCAAGCAGGTGAACAGGTAGAGACCACCTAACAGATGGTCAATTAGCTCCCTATTTCTCTCAGGTTAGAGGTCAGCCAACACCCCAGGCTGTTTCTCAGCCTGTCTGCCTTCCCTCATCCACTCCCCTCCACCCTTTCAATCCTTTGTATCACCTGTCATGTCGTCCACCTTTCCTCCCACACCTCTTGGCCCTGAAACACTTCCTATATTCGTTGTTGTGTTTGTTTTCATTACCTCATGTTTGTTGCCACCATCCAATATACCTATAATCAGCAATAAGATCAAACACAGGTTATGAGGAAATATATTAATAATTTGCTTATAATAAAAGAGAAGATGATAGGCGTAAAGACTCAGAATATGAAGTCTACATTGTTTTTCTTTGTTGTTGTTTTTTTAAAGGATACATTTAACATGTAAATCTATTTTAAATTGTTGTGCTCCATAATTTTTTGAGTGTTCAACCATTTTGCCATCTAGCCATCAGTAGGGAAAGCTCCTTTTCCAACCTTTAATTATCTTATATTATTTGGCACATCCTATGTCCCAAAGATTAAGTGATAGAATTTTGATTAAGGTGTCTTAACCATAGATACCTGAAATAAAAATATGTGGAAAGGATGTTAGGATTTGCTTAAAAATCCATAATGATAATGGCTGAAAGTAATCTTAGCCACCTCACCATGTTCATCCTTGTTTCTACCTGCCTGCCATTGACACAGGTCATGGCCCTCTCCCTCAGCTGACTGGCAATGTCAGTGAAGTGCTCGTCAGTTCTTTGCTCCAGAGCTGTTATCTGAGCTCCCAGACACTCCCCAGAGTCTACCAGCACTACGGACCATCACCCATTCAGCCGTTGTCAACTGAGATGCAGATTCTACTCACTGTCTACTACCTTGTTCAGCTAGGTCAGTGAAAATCCTTTTTCCAAAATACAAGCTGTAATTACACACGGTTCAGTGGGACTGAAACTCAGACCATATACATTTTCTTTCCATGATATTATTGCTATGCCTTATAATGGCCACCAGGTGGCAGAAAAGGCAAAAACATCAAGTTCCATTATATTTAGACCGAGTGACTTTCTTTTTTTGTTTTTTACATAACTCATATCATTTCTTTATCCTCCCAATAAAACATCCAAGGTCCAGACCAGGTGCCCCTCATTGAGGACTTGGAGCAGATTTTCATGAGGTCATGGAGGGAGTCCCACCTCAGCGAGATCAGACAGTACCAGCAGCCTCAAACAGCTGCCACCCAAGGGAGACACTATGGCATAGAGGTGAGACAGGGTGCCTGAGAGGTGTCTTACAGTCATATAGGTATTTCTTTTAATGGAATAAAAAGAACTAAAGAAATCATTTTTGGAAATCATACATCAAACCTATTTACAGGTAGAATTAAGAAGTGTGTAATATTTAGATCATACATGCAATGCTCTAAACTTTCCCAATTTTATTTTATTTTTCCATGTCCTTTTGTATTCATCTCATAATGCTATTCTTTACCTGTACTCTAAACATATGGTAATACACAATTAATGATCTTTTTCTACCATTTTACCAGACCCTGTCCACCCTGCCTGGCCTCCCCCAGCATCTCTCATTACCGCCCCAGAGCCAGCAACCTCTGACCCCCAGCCAGCTTCCTTGGCTGGCCCAACTGGCTGCGTCGTCCTGTGGAGAAGGCGTGGTGGTTGTAGGGGAGCAGATCACATCTTTGGCTCAAGGCATCCAGCAAACGTTCAGCAGGCTAAAGGAAGGACGGCTCGAAAACACCAACTATGTAGTAATTATTGTCACTGCACCAGGACAGGAAACACAATCCTGTGTGATAGTCACAGGTAGGGGTTGGGTTTTTATTTCCTTGTGTATGTGAAAGTTATAAAGTTTCTTGAAAATGAACCAAGAAGCATATATACATTTTTATTTGTGTGTATTTGGTGTTCATTTTGCAGGTAAACACCAGTGTCGGGCTTTGGCAGAGAGCATGTACTCTCCCAGTGAGGGACTAAAAGAAATAAACCACCAACTTTCCACTGGTGTTGCCCAGGAACTCATCCATTACTGCAACTGCCTCGGACAAGGTTTGTCTGACTGCCTGCTTTCAATTACACGCTAAAATGCTGCTAACGTGTGTTTTTATAATAACTTACCAACATTAAGTGCATCTTTCTGTTTATCAGATGGTGATTTGGACTCCCTGCTGGACAGTGCCACCGTGGACAGTAACGAGCAGTCTCCCATGTCCAGTAGTCAGGAGTCAGCTGAAGATAAGAGTCTAAAA
Source organism: Tautogolabrus adspersus (assembly GCA_020745685.1). NCBI lineage: Eukaryota > Metazoa > Chordata > Actinopteri > Labriformes > Labridae > Tautogolabrus > Tautogolabrus adspersus. Next base: position 12,882,957 of record CM036535.1, read on the forward strand.
TCCAGGCACAGTCCCAAAGATGTTCAGAAACCAAAAGATTCACAAATACAGGGTTCAAAAGACTCACCGAGCACTAAAGAGGGAGCTTCAAGTCCCAAAGACACCTGTTCAGGTGAGACACAGATGGAAAGGATTTCTTAGCCCCATCACAGTGTGACGGTGATCTTTGAAAAAGTGTTTGGCTGACATGTTTGATTGTAGCTCAGGCTGAGATTAGTTTTTTAATAACTTTGACTCTTTTTCTTTGATGTAAACTCACAGAGATCCATTTCATTTTCTGTTGATCATGGAAAACTGTTAAGATTACACCAAGAATGTGTTTTCATATGCCTTCCTCCTTTTGCCAGCAATGTGCACTGTTTACACTAGATCCATGATAGTATATTGTTTTAAAGAGTTTGTTGATATGAATTTGTGCGTGTATGTGTGTAGAATACTCTGTAGATTGGCGTGAGGTTCGTCCCATCCAGCTTGCAGTTGCCAGAAAGCTCCTGTCCCATGTTTGTGCGATAGCAGACTCCAGCACTCAGAACCTGGACCTCGGCTCGTTTGACAGGGTCAGCTTCCTCATTCTTGTCCCGCCCTCTGAGGTCACATTTCAGCAGACTGTTCTTCACCTCTGGAGCTCTGGTTTGTAATATGACTAGTTTCTTATCAGCAATTGTTTTTATCCGATCTGGTCTTTAATAAAGAGTGTTTTAGTTTTATGTTCGTGCCTATGACATGATCTGTTTTTATATTAAACTGTACAACCCTTTTTTTCTTTGTCTGTGTAACTCAGGTGTCCTTCAGGAGCTTGGGGGTTTAGACCAGGAGTGTCTGTCTCAACAGGAGGCTGAGCGTTACGTAGTCAAGATGGATCAGAGCGCTCAGATACGAATTGACAACCTCATTCAGGAAGCACATAGGAACTCCTACACGCTTTACATCCTGGTCCATGACCATGCCCACCGGGACATTAACATGTGTGTGTGAGAAAAAGAAAGAGAAAAACAAATCAAATATGATGCAAAACAATTAGTGTGTTGACTTTCACATCAGTGAAATAATGTGGTCTGATGAGAGCACTGGCAGACAAGTAAAGTGTGTTTTTATCTTTCTTTGTACTTTGTCTCTATCTGTTTCTCTCGTTCAGTGAATCCTGCAGTAGCTCAGACAGTAGTTTGGGTCTGGTGGACAAGCTGTTAAACTCCAGACAGGTCCGAGATGCTCCAAACATCCTAATTCTCCACGTCACTTCTTTCCCCTTCGCCCTGCAGACACAGTATACTCGCATCAGCCCTTACAACGAGATCCACTGGCCCTCTGCGTTCAGTAATGTAAGACGGTGCACACTTTGTATTAAACTTACACTCACTGCACACATCTGATGGTTGAAACAAGTTATTAATCAATTGCTTGTATCCGTGTGTAGGATGTGGACTTGTACCATGAGAGGACGAGGTACTTTGGTGTGTCAGAGCTTTTAGAGTCAACGCGTTCAGGTAGCAGCCTGCCTCTGATGCGTTGTGATTCCTCCTTTGAAAGCATGGCATCTGCTCTGGAAGAGAGGTAACTCAAATGCACACATGCTTAATCCGTGCTTCTAAATCAAGTTTGCATTTTCTGCATGCTTACAGAGAAATGAGAGCAGTATATCTCTTTCCCCCAGGTTCCCAAAGCTGCACAGTGCTGTGATCCGGACTACAGTATTGATCCAACACTACTGTGTAGCTCTGATGGCTGCATCTGGCAGAATCGGCGGCTCCCACAATCTCCACAAACACACGTCTGTAGAGACCCTAGAGATTGTTCAATCACTGCTCACTGCTGCCCAGCAATGTCCCGCCCACCATGGCCACATGGTCCTGCTGCGGATCCCCTCGCTGGCTCTGGCAGCGTGGGCCCACAGACGGCTGTCCAGAGTTAGGAGGCAGCTTGGTCTGGAGGAGAGTTTTGAAATCATCACGGGGAATCCAAACCAAGCTCTGACTATTGGACAGAACTTCACTGACCAGATCAAGGTGGGGATAGCAGTTTGTACTAGCATGGAGTACTGGATAAACACAGACTGTTTATATGAAATAGATGTAGGCGTCATGACATAACCCATTAGTAAACCCCTTTTTGGAGCCTTGATTTTAGCATTTTGCTGCCACCCTCTTGGTTATTGCTGGAGGTGACCATATTAGGATGGCAGAGTGGATATACATTGTTGTCAATTTCATCTGGCCATGCCCTATAATAAACATTACTATTTGGCAGTTTCATTTGGAAAAGACCATTATTCATAAAATTGAGAATGCTGTATCAAGGAAGATTTAACCCTAGCAAATTAGAACACAGACTTATACGTTTTTTTTATTTGGTTATAAATCAGATAAGAAGCAGCATCATTAACTCATCCTTATTTTCTTACAAGCCTTCTCCTTTTTCCAACCAGGGAGTCTTCCCCTGCTGGCTATTAGAGAGAATGCGGGTGTTTTGCATTTCTGCATATACAGTATTTCTCTTTTGAAACCAAGAGGCTCAGTCCACTTTTTGTTTATAGTCTGAGAGGATAAATATTTTTTAAGATAGATGGGCTAACAAGTAGGTGACAATAATGACAGTGATAACCCTGGAGTTTTCTTAGCTTGCGTTTGTGTGTATACCCTGCAGACATGGCTGAAGATCCAGGAGGCTGACTGGGTTCCTCGGACCTACCTAGAACTGGAGGCCCTCCCCTGCATACTTATCTTGTCAGGAGCTGAGCCCCTGGGAGAATCCCTGCCCAGGTGCGCATGTCTGAATGTGTGCATGAGAAGCTTGCACTGAGCAATGTAAAATTACACACTGATACACCAATATTAAGCCATTAGGGGTACTATGTCAAAGTTCAAAGATGTAGTGACCGTGGAGCCACTGAGTTTTGATCATAGCTCCTTGCTCCTTTGTTACCAACATCTGTATACTCTCCTTTCATAACCAATTGTTAACCCCCTATCTGTGAAACCAGGTTTGATGTGTAGCAACAGTCAATTCAAAAGAGTAACATTTATTTTTTCTTATGAAGCAGCTGAAACTAAAATGTATGTTATCCTAAATGTTGACAGTGAATCCATTGTGTTAACAGATCACTGAAGTACTGTGATCTTAGAGTGATAAGCTGCTCCTACCTCCAGAGGACCACACTTGAACAAGAGCTAGGACTGGCTGCTTATCTGGTGAAGGCAGAGTCACGACCTCCACACAACCCAGGACCAGGAAGTGACCAGCTGGAGAGCGATGCAGAGAAACTCAGCAGTACTGACAATGAGGAGGAGGAGGGACAAGAGAATGGTGAAATTATATGCAATTTAACATTTTTATGTGTTTATGAAATGTGTGAAATATTTAATAATGCAATTTAGATTGGTATCTCAACTCATTTGGTACCTAATTAACTGTTTTTATTTTATTATATTTTCCTCCTTCCTTATCTAGGGGACTCTCCTCTGTCATCCAGTCAGCAGCTTCGGTCAGGCCCAGACAGTGGAGGTTCAGACCCCTTCCCTGCACAAAGCACCACCTCTCCAAATGTTCAGAAAAGGATCATTGATACCATAAAGTCTCCCTCACCATCACAGACTCAAAATCAACCGCATCCCCTGTCTCAGCCTGTTCTATGTCCTCAACCTGTCCTACACCACCAAACCCTTCCTCATGTGCAGGGTCACTCCCAGCCCCAACAGATGTCCCAGCTGCAGTCACAGCCCCAATTTCAAAATCAGTCGCTTTGTCAACCAAATTCCCAACTTAACACTCAAACATCTTCCCAGCACCAGTCCCTCTCCAACATGCAAATACCTCATTCTCAACCACAACTGCTCCCCCCTACACAGTCTCGCCGCCAACACTCCAAGTCCACCTCCTCTGGCTCCTTGTCCCCGCGAGCCTCCTCCCCTCATCTGAGCTGCTCCTGGGCTCGAGGAGTGAGTCGACCGCCCTCTGTGCTCCTCCCTCGTGCCCTCTACGATATCATCACAGCTAGCGACAGTAGCGGGCTTCCACGATGTACTACATTCCTGCCACATATGTCTGTTGCATGGGCCAGCAGCTTTAGGTAAAATATGACTGTTACTTTTACTAATAGAATGATGGTACATAAAAAATGAGTAATCATATACCCACCAATACTCGACCTGTGGTACGTTATCACTATTATGAACTTTGATGAGCTGCTGGTGCTATGCAGAGTTACCATAATTTGAAAAAGAACGGTAAAATATAATCATTAAAGGTCTAAATAACAGCCTTTTCGATCATTCTAACACAAACTAATATGTTTACAAACATGATGGTCTGATGGTCTTTGTTTGTTTTTTTGTAGGAAATGACTTCATTACCCCTTCTTAATCAAAATGAGCATACAGTATCTTTTTTTGAATATTTGTTACAAAGGTTCAGAAGGGAAGTTATATAAAGGTTTATATGTGAGTGTTGCAGGTCTCACTTGATGAAATTCAGCTTTTCACTTTTCTTCTGTGTGCAGGCCCTTGCTGAGTAAGATGATGACGTGCACAGAGCAGTCACTGTATTATCGCCAGTGGACCGTCCCTCGCTCCTACCACATGGACTGCAGCAACCGCACTGAAGGGCGAAGTGACAACTTTCACCCTCGCAGACTGCTGCTCAGCGGACCCCCACAGGTACCTGCTCTCTTTCCTTTGTTCAAACTAAAGCTCATCCTTTGCAGTTTATTTTCATGTAGCTGCCTTTGTATTTCCCGTGGTCAGGTGGGTAAGACAGGAGCGTACCTGCACTTCTTGGGTATTCTGTCTCGGATGCTGATCAGGCTGATGGAGGTGGATATCTACGATGAAGAAGACATCAACTACAGTGAGTATACTCACAGCAGTAGTCACCAACTCTTTTACATTATAGTAATTATGGTGGCTAGCCTTATCACATAACTTCTGCTCACTTTTGACCTTGTCTATTTTTCAATGCGATGCTTTTGCTAATATCATGTGATTGTATCTATGATTTGCTGGATTGATCCATTTTAGATTTTGATCATCAATATTTGTAGTACTTGTGTGTAATGCATACATTTTTAAATGTGTTGTTTGTTTAGGTGCTCAGGCAGAGGGAGTGCAGTACCACCCATCCAACTCTCGCTGGCCCAACCCAGATATCATGAAGACTATACACTTCGACTACACCATCCATGATCCCAAATATGATGACATCAGCTCTGTCTACTGCCCTGAATACAAACCCAGTGCTAATAGTAGGTGCACGCACACAGAGACAATATCAGTGTACAAGCACATATCCATAACTATATTGACCCAACATTCATCTTTATGTCTGCTGCTTATAAAACAATGTTACCTGTAGCTGTGCTATTCTCCTAATCCATCCTTGCTCCTGTTGTCTTTTCAAGGAAACCCAAAGCGCCAGGAGGATGTGTACCTTAGACGGCGGACATCTAGGATCAAACTGTCTAAATATGCAGCCTACAACACCTACCACCACTGTGAACAGTGTCACCAGTACCTGGGCTTCAATCCAAGATACCAGGTCAGCAGAACACAACAACCACAACATGAAAAATGACACTCACACTTCTTTTGAATTATATCATTTTGACAAAATGTATGTTGTATGTCCTTTCCAATCTTATATTCAGATGTATGAGTCAACGCTGCATGCCTTCACATTCACCCATCTACTGCTCGGGGAAGAGATCCAACTCTACTTCATCATCCCAAAGTCTAAAGAGCACTACTTCAGCTTCAGCAATCCCGGAGGCCAGCTGGAGAGCATGAGGCTACCTCTCACCTCTGACTGGGTAAGGCCCTTCTTTGTTGAAGCTTCGCTTTGAAACCTGAAATATTAGCTTTTCCTTTTTTGCCAGATGTTGATGTGCAGAGGAAAAAATCCAATATATGCAGTACTCATGTAGTTTGATTGTTGCTGTACACAACAGCCTCTAATGAAGGCTTGGTGAAAATGTGTTGATGGTGATACACTTGTTTGTACATTTGAAGATGACGTTAACAAAGGGGGAAAAAAAGATCTTTCAAGAGAACTTACAGCTACATTTCTTAACTCCACAGAAGTGGCTTACTGCCTGGTAAGGTGGGCGTGCAAGTTGGATTGTTTGTTCTGTGAAGTTACATAAACTGTGATAAGCAGCCCCTCCCTCAATTCAGCCATAAGGAGTGCTATGAAACCGTTTTATTTTCCAACATTCACTTTCAGTGAAGTCTAAAGGTAGCTTAGACTGAAGTTCATTTCCAACATTGTGGATGTCAGTTATTTGTGAGGGTTATTTACAACACACTGAAAGTGAATGTGCCAAACTGTCCTGTTTGAAACTTGGTCAAAGTCTGAGTTATAGTAAATCCTTTAAAAGTAAATGCACTTACCTCAACACATTTCCCTAGCCTTTAATTTTATACGCAGATCAATGCAGCATGCTTACACTCCACTAGGTGGTGCTACATGCTAGACTATGGCTAAGAGGCCACTAGTGGAGATCCAGATCTTGCCTGTTACTGGGTTGATAGAAAGTTAAAGCTTAGAAACTCCTCTTCTGTGGTGCACAGGTGGCCTAGTGGTTAGTTTGTGCACCCCATTTACAGAGGTTTAAGTCCTCAAAAGCTGGCTGCCCAGGTTTGAATCCGACCTGTGGATCCTCTGCAGCGTGTTAAACTCCACTCTGTAAGAGAGAGGGCATTTTGTTAACCAAGTGGAGCCCTTTACCGGGACCGTGCCTTCTCAGTGGCTGGCCCCCGTCTGTGGAATCAACTGCCTCCCCCCATCAAAGAAATTAAGTCATTAAATTCATTCAAATCAAAACTCAAGACTCACCTTTTTTCCCTGGCCTTTGAAACAAGTTGAAACAGGCCCCATATTTTTAGTCTAGGTATGTATCTGTATGTATGCATGTGCATGTACGTATGAGTGTGTGTATGTGTATGTAATACGTATGTAGGCTACATGTGCATGCATTTGTATATATATGTAGATATATTGTAGATACGAGTTTTCTACGATTGCTTTCCTCTTGTTATCTAAATGTCTTTCTCTATTTTTTTTATTTTCTTTTTCTTTGATTTTGTTTTGGTTTTGTTTTGTTTTTTATGCATTGCCTGTAAAGCACTTTGGTCAGCCGAAGCTGTTTTTAAATGTCCTATACAAATAAACTTGACTTGACTTGACTTTAAAGGGGACATATAATGAAAAATCCACTTTTACAGTGTTTTTGAACTTATATTTGGATAACCTGAGTGTCTGTCAACTCACAAAATTAGAAATAAATCCATCCAGTCCTTTGTTTGTGGCTGCATAAGTCTTACAACACAGAGAAAAATGCTCCGTTTCAAATTTTCTCAGTTTGTGACATTACAAGTTGGATTGTGGTAAAAAAAAATACCCTCCCCTCCCCTAGTATCTCCACCCATTGACTCAATCCCCAGTCTAGAGCAAATTTTTGCGCATTTTGTTGCGCAGATGTTTCATTTAGACCACAGGGGACTGTTTGAAAAGGTGAAAAAGGGGAATAATATGTCCTCTTTAAACACCTTTTTTTATAACTTCTGACCAGAAAGGTATGAACCTGTCTTTATTATCTAGTTAACTCTTTTTTCATACTGAATCTTTAGAGACCAGCACACTTCCCAAGATCCCTAATCCAGCACACAGATCATAACACAGACTCTAGAAATTAACAACTCATGAGATATTATGATTGCAGTAGAAATTAGTATGTATTTATTTATCTTAAAACTGAATATGTATTGTATTTCAATGACAGTAATATCTTACTTTTACTTTCTGCCTGTTTCAGATTCTCTTTAAGTATGTAAGATATTTAACACATTTCGTCATAGGTTAAACTTTAAAATATATTTTATTTTATACTTTTCCAGAGCCCAGACTGCATCAAGAGTCCAATCTTCACCCCGACCACTGGCCGTCATGAGCATGGCCTCTTTAACCTGTACCATGCTATGGACGGAGCCTCTCATCTACACATCCTGGTGGTCAAAGAATACGAGATGGCTGTGTATAAGAAATACTGGCCCAACCACATCATGCTGGTCCTGCCCACTGTCTTCAATGGAGCTGGAATAGGTATGTCATTACTGCTGTTACATATGTAGAGAATCCTTCATTTCATAGATTTTTAATAAAGACAAATTAAGGAATTACTAAAATGTGATTGTCTGTTTACTACTAGATAACTCATTCCCTTTCTACTTTAGGTGCTGCTCACTTCCTGATTAAAGAGCTCTCATATCACAACTTAGAGCTGGAGCGCAGTCGACGTTTGGAGGGAGGGGGCCCAGCAGGTGATGTCTGGCCTTTCATCATACTGGCTGATGACTCCTGCGTTATGTGGAACGCAGTGGATCTGGACACTCGAAGGTACATACAGGCATGTTGTTTAAACGAGTAATCGTGTGGACAAAAAAGCTGTTGCTTCTAGTGAAACTAAAATATTTGAAATAGTTGTAAATGAGTTGCTGCTGTTTGTTGTTGTTAGTGGTGCAGTGGAGCACGCTGTGTCACTGAAGCAGGTGCTACAGCACATGGAGGCATGTCCAGACCTGGTCCAATATGGACTCTGCGGGATCAGGAAGTGGAGCAGCCGTGGACTCACAGGTTAGAGTTATGATGTCACATACTTTTAAAAAACGGCAAACATTTTGACAAAATTGCAATGTTGTCAAATAATATACACATTAACTTAATGTATTTTCTCCCCAGGGTCAAAAGTAAATTCTTATTGCAATTTACATCCTGAAGAATTACAATTAATTACAAATAAATAAATTAACATGTAACTCTATGAACTTCACTATTAGAAGGATGCGCAGGACACCTCTAGACAATAATCGGCATCAATTTAAGGCATATCAGGTTTTTTTTATTAAGTAAAATAAAAGCAAACTTCTTAGGTTTTTGATTTAGATCAATTTAAAGTTAAAATGTTTGTTTTTTTAAATCCAGGTAATCCAAGGAGAGAGCCGTTCTTCAGGGGTCACCTTCACGACTTCCTCCTACTCAATGTCGACCGCAGTCAGAACGTGCAGTACGACCAGAACCGCTTCACCTGTCACGATGTGGACTTCACCCTGAGGCTGCACAGTGCAGGACTGCTCGTCTGCCGGTTCAACAGCTTCAGTGTCATGAAGAAGCAGATTGCCATCGGAGGATACAGGACATTCATCATCAAGACCAAGGTAGAAGCTCAGCACACAAAGAAAAAACCAAATGTTACTAAGGAGCAGAGTAGAGAAACAGATTTAAAATCATTAATACAAAAAGCAATGCAGTTGTTTTCATGCCAGGCTAAAAAAACAGACACAAATAAGTAAACAATATTAACTTACAAAAGCACATGTTATTAACTTCAGTTTGAAATTTCTCCAGATGACAGATGTTCCCACCTCAGTTGGGCCATCGCAGTACGTTTGTGCCCCAGACAGCAAACACCTTTTCTTGGCTACACCTGCTCAGTTGCTCCTGGAGAAATACCTCCAACACACCAGCCAGAAGCTGTTTCCCCTCAGCACCAAGAACTACGCACACCCTGTTCTGTCTGTGGACTGCTACCTCAACCTGGGGCCTGAGGTAGACAGCACAAACACACACACACACACACACACACACACACACACACACACACACACACACACACACACACACACACACACACACACACACACGCACCATTGTCGTTTTTTAAATGTTGATTTTTGTACAGTGTCCTTGTGTGTCCTGAAAGGCGCTTATAAATAAAATGTATTATTATTATTATAATGACACACACACACACACACACACACACACACACACACACACACACACACACACACACACACACACACACACACAAGAACACACATAGGCACATACATTTTGGGTCAGAATCCTTGATAAGGACATTAATAAAAACATAAAGACATGGACATACATAAGACAGTCTCATTGTGAAGTTTGCCTATAAATAAAGGTCTCACTCGTTTCTCCTCTTGCAGGTGACAGTGTGTTTTGTGAGTTCCAGACCTCACTCTGTCAACATCAGCACTACAGGGCTGCTTTTCAGCGGCCTCCTCCTCTGTTTTGCTGACTCCTTTGTGACTGCTGGGTTCCTCAAGAAGTTCACCTTCCTCCAAGGTAATAAGGCAGATACAGGGTAGCGCTGACCCAGATGCAATGACGGCTTTTTGATTAGCGGTACTGTATTGACAGCCTACAAGTTGTACATGGCCTCTTTGATTTCATTTGAAAAAGTATCTGTGCTACATGACAGACATTTTAAATAATGAAAACAAGGCCACATGGGGGGACGAGCATGCACAGCACACATTAGCCCAAAGTTTCTGCTTCACTTCCAGCTGGGGATCTTTTGTTCCATGTCATACCCCCTAAAAGTGTAATTAATACATGAGGTTGAAAGAGGTTGATTTCCACAGCATATTTAAAGTCTGTGTCCCTCTTCCTCCTGTTTGCTTCCCTGTAGGTGCGACTCTGTGTGTCATTGGTGCAGATCGTAGCTCCTTGAGGCAAACGGTGGGCAGGCTGGAGCTAGAGGAGGAGTGGAGGTTCAGGCTCAGTGACGAATTCCAGACTGCCAACGCCAAAGAGGACCGACCACTCTTCTTTTTGACTGGAAAACATATATGACTGAAACGCTAATATAAAGTTGGCTACAGTGAATTGGACAAGGATTGATATCAGTTCAATTACCAAAGAAGAAATGTATGGGTATTTTTTAGAGCATGACAGCAGGCACTGACCCTACACTTAACATTCACCTGTTTCTGTGCAGAGACTCTGTTCAGAGTGGAGACCACAGCGGCGACCATAAACTCAGTAGAGGGATCGTGTGTCTTATCTAGGATGGGATTGCACTGGGATCTGCCAGGAGGAACTGAAAAACATTTCTCTAGAGAGGCATGATTGAAAATCCTTGATGCCACAGCAACCGAACCCTGGATAAGTTGAAGACAGACAAAGGATTGACCTGTGAGAGTCGCTTGAAAAGCAGTGGCTGGGAAATATGACTTCATGATTATTGACTGCACTAACACAAACACACAAATAGGATTTGGAGGGATGAGGTCCTTTTCTTGGCTGCAAACATAAAGACTGACAGATGTGACAAGTGAGGTCATGGTCTTCAAAAAGATGAACATGTTTTTGCCAAGAGATCAAGAGGTAATCATTTTGTGTCATATGTTTTTATGTGACTTTTATTAAGCCATGTGAGTTAGGAAAATAATGTACAGGAAACATCAAAGAATTTTAGAAGAAAATGTTATTTACCTTAAATCATCCAATATTTCATGACCACTATAACTTTTTAAGAGAATTTTTGATCCACTTGAATTGTTACTTTTTCCTCTAAAAGAAACAAACAATTGTACAGTGTTGATCAAGCTCATTCAAATTCTTTTGACAGATACATACACTAACTTTAATAATAATAATAACACTATATTTAAAGGAAGAGGAAAAAATATCCTATCAAACAGGCTCACTCGACTTAGTTATTTTAAGGTTCTACTTTTCTTTTTCTCATTTGTTCTTTGCATGTGAGCCTATGTTGAAGTTTGATAGCAGTGTAACAGGGTTTTGTACACTTTATGGAGCACACGTAAGAGAAGCTTTATAAAAGGGTGGATACAATCATTTGTATGCTATGGTAGCCATTTTTTTTGGCTATGTAAGTGTGTTTTGCATGTCTTTTTTTTTTTTTTTTAAATGAGTAATATTTTGAATATATTTTCTCCTATTTGCATAATGTTAAAGTACTTATTAACTGTGTGAATAAGAGAAACAATGATTGTACGTAGAACGTGTTAGTTTTATGCTCTGTAGTTTGTATCAGGTAGGTTGTATTTGTTACTCTTAAAGAAACAGAAGTCTGTTTTGTGTTTGCAGCTTCTCACTATTTACACTTTTGAATGCCTTTAATGTGTGTATATATAAATGTACATATTTTTTTTTACATTTATTTTGTATGTTCCTTTAATGATTCAAACATAGTCATTCTCAATACCCAGATTAAACATTTTTACTTTACAGGTTATAGCCTGGCATGGATCTTTCTGCACACTTTTTGTCACTGTCAATAACAGGGCAGAAGCACATTTGTATATTTATGTTTATCTCACTAAGACTGCCAGGTATAGCGTGTTTGCTTCACTCTGTGACTTACATATTCAATATAAAAGAAACACTACATTTCTTAATTGCCATAGCTTCTTCAGTCTGCACCATAACAAATGTAGCCTGGATGAAACAATCTGAAACGTACACTAAACATATTGTCCCCATATTTCCTGCAGTACCTGTACCAGTTTTCAGTAGATATCTGACACTCAAGTGGAGCAAACAAAGTCCAAATGGCTGTTAGCACAAGTATCACAGGGGGAGAGAGTCAAGTGGCAAACATTACGCTTCGATGACAGAACACGCTGCTGCCCTCAGATGCACCCTGTGTCCTCACGTGGAGGATCAGTGAGTGTGTGTGTGACGCAAGTTGATTTCAAAACTTGTGGTTTACATACAACTATTTTTTTTCTCTTGTTTATCCCTACAACAACAACAACAATTAATTTGCATAAAGCCACTAAGAAGGTATGTCTCCTGGACTGTGTGTGTGGATGTGTGTGTGTGTGTGTGTGTGCGTGTGTGTTTATGGGTGTGTGTGGGGGGACTGCAGTTTCAAGCAGTCGGTACAGTTCAGCCACTCTGGACCCTCTCAGATTTCCTCTAAGTAGTCCATTCCCAGAACGTGATAAATTTAGTTTAAAACGGTCACTGCATGTTGCACCAGTTAGTCACTCAAACAGTCTCACTGATTGAAGAGTCAAAGGACTCAACCAGAACCACCTACCATCTTGAACAGATGCTTATTAAAATGAGTAGTGTAGGCTTTCAGTTAGGCACAGTGCATTTAACCAGAAGTGATCTTAAACTGTATTGAACTAAATAAAACAAGATTTGAGAGAAAGCTGACCAGGAAAGAAGATATACGGACAGATTTTTGACATCCTCGAGTACTGACCACCTCCTGTTTCAGTCTTGACTGCTGCAACTTTTTTTTAAAGATTTCTACTTGGACAAGTAAGGAGGACCCCCACAGATTATCCTGCTATGTTCTGAAACTCTTCACAACAAGAGTCTGCACAGCAGCTCAGGATTGTGAACAATGCAACATGAAGCTATGACCCACGTGGAGGATGGAGAGCAAGACTTCAGCAGCCACAGTGAAGATGACAGTCCCAATTACAGCTGGTCCTTGGTAACATTTTTTTTTCTCGTGTTTTGCCATTTTTTTGCCAAAAAGTCGCCCTCAATTAAAAAAAAAAACTAGGAGGACTTCTTTAAATGTCTTTTTTCTGAGCGACAGACAGAACCCAAAGAGAATCAGTGAGCCTTTAGAGCAGCAAATATTAACAGTAGAGAAGCTGACCAGTAGGCCTCTTTGCTTGTTCATTTTTGAAATGATCAATACTTTGCATTTAGTTTCTTGTTTGGTGTAAACATTCAGGACAAACTTGCTTCTCATTCTGGTCTTTATCGTTAAGCTACATAGAAAGTTGACCAGTGGGTCCAACAATTAACGTTTAACTTATGAATTAAACAAGTAAAAACAGTTTTAGGCACACAAAAGATTTGTATTTAGGAAGTGTTGTTATTATCAATTAACAGAATCATGGGAGATGAAGTAAGGCATGAGGAAGAGGGACCACTTGGCCAGTCAGAAGAAAGCTTGTGTCCTTTAAAACACTATGATCAGATAACTTGCTCGTCCTGTGTCCTTTTGTTGTATGACCGTGCACCCGGTCTCAGTGTTGATGCAGGTTTCTGCGCACAGAGCATGTGAGCTTTTGTCTGTTAGTGTACAGTGCAACCATGTGCTCTATCAACAGCTCATATGGCCACGCATGACCTCAAGCCCACACAGGTACTTATAAAGGCATATTACACCACAGTCAGTGCACCTATTACATAATAGTCTCACCACACAGAGGCCTGTGAGTGGCTCTGTGGGCTGTGGCAGCACCTCCACATTCCCTCTTCCTCCTTTAGATCATATAGGACTGAAGTTTATCTTTAGCTGAGGTTCAGTAGACATTATTTGTCTTGCTGTTTACTCTCTGTGAAGCTATGTTGGTGTGTATGCTCTTTTCATATTCAGAGCTTTAAAGGATTTATAGTCCTGATGTTCTCCTATTCAATACATTTACTTAAGATCCCCCAAACACACACATTGTGATGTTCATGCTTCATCCTTTATTCTGCTATCCAAACCTTTATCTATTAAGGAATGAAATATCAGAGTACAAAAAGTTCCCAAGTCCAGTGATCAAATGCTAAATTATTTAAAAGATGTTTTAACAAAATGTGTTTCTTATAAGAATCAAGTTTTTGTAAATACAAACACACATAGTTTGGAAGCCTTTCTAGTTCACAGCCTCTGATTAAGTGCCACCCTATCTCATTCTAGTCTGTTGTATCTTGCAAAAAATAACCCCTAGGCAATATATGCACAAAAAGAGTACTCATTTACGATGCTAATAAACCTTGGAATCTAACAGCGACTGCTCATTATGTAAGAGAGGCTTTGTTAGTTCTGCCCTCTCCTGTAAGTCAGCCTGTGGTCGCACTGACTTTATTCTCTGAAGGTGAATTTGTTGGTTTGGTTTGTCCTGTTGAAACACTTGGGGGTTGGTGGTAGCAGTAAAAAAATCTATTATTGGTCATCATGTCTGGTCCTGGAAAGCAAACTATTTAGATCTTTCTAAAGCCGAGCAGCATGTCTGCTAGGACACGGGCTGAACAATTCAGTTGAAATGTGTGGCTCAGGCAACCCTCTGATTGGCTCGTGAAGCCCATCCCCCAAAAACACCCCAGTCGCCTTGGTGATGAAATGAATGCATTCTTGACCTCAGAGAGAGTTCCTGGGAGAGATCAGGCTTCCCCTGTCCCTTAAAATCACATCTTCCTCCCTCTGTCTCTCTCTCCTCACGTGTTTGCTATAAAGCAACACCTCAGGCTGATAGCTGGAGAGATAGAGAGCAGTTTACAGCCAGCACATACACACACAAGCTCTCAAACCGTTAACACACAAACACACACACATATATTGTACACATACTGCTCATGCATGCAGAGAGCAAACATTAACCCACCCACATAAACAGAGCACATGGTCACATGTGCTGTAATGAATGACATTCCTGAAATTACACACAACTCAAGCCTGTGTTTACAGTTTCTTCACACTTAAACACACGTCTGTTACATTTATTGATAACTCTGTTAAATCCAATGCCAGTGTGACTCACTTAAAGTTAAATAAGGCTTACCATAAGAGTGGTCTGAAATAAATAATTTGAAATTTGAGGAACAATCCTTTTGGCTTTCTCGCCAAAAGTAACATGAGAAAATTGTCCATTCTGTTTGTTTTCTAACTGCAGCATGTTAGCTTAACTTAGCCTAAATACTAGAACGAGGGAAACAGTTTCCCTTACTTTGGTTTGTGTTACATGAACAGACATGTATACATTGTTAATAGGTGAGCTTTAGAAACATTGGTAATTAGACTTTTTTATTTTTGGAATAGGCATGGAAAGCTGTTTTCTTTTTACTCTTTATGCTAAGCTAATTGTTTGCTTAGGTTAGCTTCATTTTAACTTCAACATACATATTACAGTAATATCAATCTCCCCTAACTGAAAATAAAAAGTGAAAAGGTTAACTGAATTTTAGAAAGCATTGAGGATAAATATAATATAATAAATGATTTCATCATGTTTTGTAGGCCTACTTTAAATATATTACCATATACCCCGATTTCCGGGGACAGTCCCCGATTAGGCTGCCCTGTCCTCGGTTAAAACTCCAGTTATTACAGTAGCCAGTTAAACTAACTTACTGATGTTACGTTGCGTAACCTGGAAACAGAATCCGCGGCAGAATTGTTTACTTTTGCTTGCTGAAGAGCAGAAGACAGAGATAGGCGACCGTGTTAATTTATTTTGTGAGCTTGAACTAGACTTGGCTGTGTGTAGGTTAGGTGAGTTAAAATCAGGATGATTATAGAATAGAATAGAATAGAAAGTTTATTTATAAAGCACATTTCATTACAGGTAAGCTCAATGTGCTTTACATTGATAATAAAAACATAGGAATACAAGAGACAAATAGCTGTCTCAACAATCATGAATATGAAACAGAAATCAAATAAGGAACAGAACAAAACAAACAATACAAAAGAAAAACACTTCCACATACCCACATATACACAAAGAATAACTATTCATATGCTTGAGTGAAAAGATAGGTTTTGAGTTTTGCTTTAAAAGTAGAGACAGTTGTGATGGACCTCAGGTCAGCAGGTAGTTTGTTCCAGAGAGAAGGACCACAGTAAATAAAAGCCCCCTCTCCAGACTTTGATCTGATTCTGGGTATGACCAACAGACCTTCACTTGATGACCTGAGGGTCCTGGTAGGGTTGTAGTCTGTGAGCAGGCCAAAGATGTACTCAGGAGCTGAACCATTGAGTGCTTTATGGACTAATAAGAGGATTTTGAAGGTGATTCTGTGTTGTACGGGGAGCCAATGGAGTGTTTTTAGGACCGGAGTAATATGTTCAAATTTTCTTGTGTATGTCAGGGCTGAATTTTGAATAAGTTGGAGTCTGATAGATTGTTTGGATAACCCGGCATACAGGGCATTACAGTAATCTAACCTGGTGGAGATGAATGCATGGACTAATTTCTCTGCGTCTGTTTGGGATATGAAGGATCTGAGTTTTGATATGTTCTTTAAATGGCAAAATGCTGTTCTTGTAATGTAGGAGATATGATTTTCAAAGCTAAGGTCAGAGTCTAAAAAGATTCCAAGATTTCTGGCCTGCTCACTGTATTTAATGGAATTTGATCTGAGGTATAGATGGATGTGCTGTCTCTGAGTTTTTGGACCAAAAATGAGTAATTCTGTCTTGTCTGTGTTGAGTTTTAAAAAGTTTCCAAACATCCAGGAGTTGATATCTTTTATACAGTCTGTAAGTTTATCAATAGGGCTCAGATCATCATATGAAAGTGAAAGTTTACCTGTGTGTCATCAGCATATGAATGGTATGATATGTTGTGTTTCTTGATGATTGAACTAAGTGGGAGCATGTATCCATTAAAAAGCAATGGCCCAAGGACTGATCCTTGTGGAACCCTAGATAGAACCGTCCTTTCTTTAGATTTAAAATTTCCTAGAGAAATGGGAAATTTCCTGTCTTTTAAAAAAGGATGTGATCCAGTCGAGAACAGGACCTGATAGGCCAACTAAATCATCAAGTCTTTGAATCAATATATCATGATCAACAGTATCAAATGCAGCTGTAAATTCAAGTAGGATTGTAGCTTTCTGACAGTCACTATTGATCCTGATGTCACTAACAACTTTAACAAGTGCAGTTTCGGTACTGTAATGTGCCCTAAAGCCAGATTGGTATGTAGCATATATATTGTGAGTTGAACGGTATTTGTCCAGTTGAATGTAAACAGCTTTTTCCAGTATTTTGCTAATAAAAGGAAGATTTGAGATTGGTCTGTAGTTATTGATTACTGATGAGTCTAGGTTGTTTTTCTTAAGCAGGGGTTTGATCACAGCATTCTTAAGAGAAGAAGGGAAAATGTCGGTTTGTAAAGAGGTGTTTACAATGTTGACAATGTAGTACAGTGCGTCTGTTTATCTGAATTGAAGACCTGAACTGAAGCCACAATGCTAACGCCAAACTGTCACTGGTGTTGGTGAAGGTGTAATGTGTGATTAGATAACCATGAGATGACAATAATATTACTTTATTTTGCTCTGTTGTAGAATAAGAGAGTGTAAAGAAAGAGTGATGAGTGAGGGAGAGAGAAGACTAGGAAAAGAGCAGAAGAGTGTAGAGGAAGCAAACTGAGTAAAGGCAGGAGCTTTTGTGTTTGAAAAGTGCAAAAATTCCCAAGAGTGGTGTGAGATATGGTCATAAAATCCATCAGCTAATAATAAACAAGTTAAATAAGCTAAGAATCTGTTTTGTTGTTTTTGTTTATCTCTGTTTTTTACAGCTTTAATGTCAAATGCTGCAGACATATGATAGAATAAACAACTCATGCAGCCTTAACAGAGGTGGCTATTCTTTAATTATAATACTACCGAACTACTACCGGGACTACTGAAACTTCTTATTGGCTACTCATTTGCTTTAATACAAATTAAAAATACACATTAAAATTAAAATACATTAACATGTAATTGCCCCTGTTATTTATTTCATAATGATAACATTTAAATTTGACCACCGCGCTGAAAATGTCCTCGATTTTCATTTCAGAAATCTGGTCACCTTACTGTAAGCATAAACCGAAGCCTGAGTAAATCCACCTAATCAAACAATCTTCCTGCACAGTGGAGTGAATAAACCAGTTCTTCTACTCTGTTGCCCTTTAAACTGAAACAAACTTTATTATTCTGCAGACTCCCACCCTCGCCTACTTTTCAATCTCCATATTCTCTCTGTCTGTCACTCCCCTCTCCCCTCCCTCCCTTCCCTTCCCTCCCCTCCTCTCGTTGGCTTCTTGTTGCTCCCTAATGAATGACTCAGTTCTTGGAAGTCCCAACACGTGTTTCTCTGTTCCCTGTCCCTAGTGCTGATAGTGTGTCTGAGAGTGTGTGTCTCTATCAGCAACTATGAGGAAGTGAGTAATCACATGGTACTAAGTTACACAGCACAATTATGTGAACGCGCTGATTAACAGCAGAATGATTGACATGTTTTGGTGGTAGTGTTTTGCATACAAACACAAAAAACACATTCTCTTGCTGTCTGTAGGCTATTATTCCTCGAGAGACGCCTTTTCTACTACTCTTTCATTGCTCACATGTTGAGAAAACCCAATTTACACTCTGTGGGTCCCAGTGTTGTATCACCACTTTCTAAAAAAGCAGTAACAGTTGGATATGAGTGTGACTCAGGGGTCCAGTTCTTAGAAACATTGAGCAACAACAAAAGCCATGAGACCCTGGTCAGGGGAGACTCTGCGGGGAGGCAAACTATTGTGTTTGTTTCTTTAAAGTGGGAACTCTGTGTTCAGACTTGACTCTGAGGTCAGCCAATATCACCTTATATAACCTTTCTATAATCTCATTACAGAGGTAAAGGAACATACTGCAGTTAGGAAAAACAACAACATTGGAATCATTTTATATCATTTTCTGTCATGGTCAGCCTTGCATTTATAAATAGAAGTAATAGTAGAACAAAACAACATAGCCTACTTCTTGAAACATTCAGCAAATATGTATTTGAACATTTACATATTTCCTCAGGTTCCTGAAATGCCATTACTGTTTTTATTAAACTTTACAATCATAAACCTAAAGTCAGCAAGCAGCTAGCTTGAATGATTGTCTGGTAATCAAGAAAAGACACTCACTGCTTCTGGCTAAAAGGAGACTAACAACTGACCACACATCTATGTCATACTGATGTACAAATTATACTTAAGTTACTAATTGGTGAGCTTCAGAGGTAGTGGTAGGCAGATTTGGGTGTTTTCAGACAATACAAAGCTAGCTGTTCATCCCTGCTTGCAGTCCTCATGCTAAGCTTAGCTAGCTGCTATCATGCTAAGCTTAGCTAGCTACCATTAGCAATACAGACACAAGAATGGCATTAACCTTCTCATGCAACACTTTGCAAAGGGATCATTTTTCACTATTATCTTATGCAGCTGAAATAACTGTGCTTTCCTGGCTGCTCAGGCTTATCTGAAGACAACCTGAACTTCCTAAAAGCCTGCATTATGACACATAGATCAGTTAGTGTTGCAGTTTAATGGTTTTCAACATCAGAACAGTTCAATGTGACAGTTTTACATTGCTATGTTATGTGTAATAAGTAGGCCATTTTGGAATCAAAATGCACTAAGGAAAATGAATACACCGACAATGTCTTGGTCTGCCATTGAGTGTCAGGGCAGGTGGGTAGATTTACATTCTGAAAACTGAGAAGCATGGCACAAATGCAGAGGCCTTCGAGCCTCCTGAATGTCACTGCTATTCTTGTCTGCCCAGCTCCATATTACACATGTACTGTATTTCTTGGGAATATGAACAAGATCCTGTTTACTCGTGCTCTTCTCTCATGCAGGAGGAATATATGCCAAAACCTTTGCTGTTCTGTATTCAGTTGTGTTATATAGCCAATAATATTTCAAGTGAATTCATCCATTCAAGTGATTAGGCTACTTTTGTTGGTTTCCACACATTGTTTTTTTACTCATAAAATGATAACAGATAGGAAGACATTTTCAGAGCACTCACATTTATTAGAATGGGATGATTTCATCACATTTAAACTTCTCAGCAGAACACTTCAGTAAACCGCAATCACTATAACTGTCTTTAACTTTGTAACGATGCCCTTAGTGCTGCTTACTTATAGTTAAAAAGATATTATAGACAACACATTGCAGAAGTCATTTGGTACTTTGCTTTGATGATCATAAAGAAGAAGCAAAAACATTGGACTTTTGTTTTCAATCTCCTTGAATCATACAGTCCTACATTACAATCATAAACACTTCTAAGGACAGAGCAAAGACAGCAACATTTACTATGTACAGTTTTTAATGATATTTAACTGGCTTGTTTTACTGATGAATGAAATGAACTTTCACACTGCATCAGAGCACTGTGAAGTCCAAGGCAAATTTCCCACTGGGACAATAAAGTTAATCTTATCTTATCTTAAAATGAAACATCAGAGAAGCCGTTTAACCTGCAGCTTTATACCTGCACCATAAATAAATAAATCCAGAGCCACTTTTACTTAGCTCGATCCTTGGAAGACCAATTAGTCGATCATAAAAACTTCAGCGTGAACAATATCAAGTTGTTTACGGAAGTCATTAATAAAAAGTCAAGTTTTTTTAAACCAGCACTTGGAGTATTTCATCATTACTGATGATAACATTTAAAACATTTATTTCATTCAATATATATTTAATATTCAATTTGGTCGAGATGCCCAGCAGCCCGCATTCCCCCCAGAAGGTCAGAGGTCGAATAGTCAATTGGAGGTGTTGTCCTGATAAGTTTAAACTTAAACAAAAAAGAAGATATGTTTCATTCTTAATGAGCATCAACAGAGAAGACATTACATGCACACAAAAGTGTTCACCATTGTGAGGTCCATGTATGATTTTAATAGCTACTATAGAGGACTTATAATGTAGTAATCAGGCTATTTGATAGAGCCATTAATTACCATACACATAATTACAAAAGGCATTAGAAAGCAAAAGCCAGACCTAGGTCGAAGTGATAGTAAAAACATGGAGCAACGAAAGTACAACCATAAACAAAACTCACTTTAAGAGGGAAGATGTCAGTCAACAGTATGTGACGTCAGCGCTGACTTAGCCAATCGGGTGTCTCTCTCCCTACAGTCCGGTGGTGGTGGGAGGAATATTTTAACCGCGGTTTAAATAGCAAAGCACCCTTTAGAAGATTCAAGATCAGATGTAAGGAAGGCTCTACCGACAATGTCTGAATTGAGGATTTGACACGTAGAGGACTAAACTGCACACAGGACGGTTGGTGTAGCCTAATACAAATTGGATGGCGGAAAAATCTCGGAGCGAAAAGCGAAATCAATAAATAATGTAAGTAAGAATGCTGGATTGTGACGTGACCTACTGTTGGCTAAATATAACATATCCCAACATATTGCAACATTCACTTAGGGTAATTTAGGCCTATCTTGATATTAAGGCTTCTTCCTTCATGCTTGTTTTTGCGTGTTGTAATTTGCGGCTGTTTGTATGAAGGCAGAGCTGCGGTGCACACTGCAGAGCCTCACCCCGTGTGCAGATGTTTACATGTCGCCTCACAGGCCACACAATACTACGAGCATATCATCAACCTCACATTATCTTGATTTCATATTACCGTTCGTATTTATGAAGTCCTATTTCCTATCTAGAACTGACATGGATTTAGATGTTCCTCATTTATAAATAATATGGTAATAGACTATATCTTATAAAAGTATAGTTTTATTGTTAATCAGACTAAGATATTGCAAATGAGTTCTGTCTGTCCTTGTAACCATACAGCTGTATCGGTCAATAATCCAAGAGTGTCGGATTTCTGCTCTTGTCACATGAAATTTAATTGGATAATACCTCACATCATCATCTGTCTGTTAATCCCTCAGCCTGTCCGTCACCTCTGTCTGCCTCTCTGTATCTTCAGGTCTCACTTTATGTGCTGTACTGAGAATGACACTGGAGGTTTATTTTCACTGAGTTTTACTAAAGAAGCCTCTGTGGAATTTTCTGGTTCTCACCATAGACTCCAGGATTTACACTTGACTCTGGCTCAGTGTTGTTGACAATGAAACAGCAGTTTTTTTTTTGAGAATAAGGGTCCTTTAACATAATCGTGTTGTTTATTTAGCTGAATCAATTGCAGCACTGGCGTTGAATGACAATGAATGATCCAGAGTTGACTCAGGATTCAGGATTGGTTGTATTACATAATTGAGACATTGTGATTGGCTGTTAAACTGAAGTTTCTCAGAAGAGTGGGCTAGGCTTTGTGTGTGCATGAAATGGTCCTTTCTGTTTGCACGTGGTCTGTGTTGACAATGCGGTCAGGTTAGTAATATGTGGAGAATGAGTGTATGAGCATGAGTTTGTTTGTGAGAAGGGGAAAAAAACAGAAGGCAAGTTAGACTAAAGGGTCAAATAATTATGTAAGTATTTTCAAATATCACAACTTTGGTTAGTTAGCAGTCAACTCAGAGGTTAAATTACCATTTCAACCAAATGACATTAATGTATATGTTCTAACATCAGCGGTGTTCAGTTAGACAGAACTTTTTATATCCTTTCACTCAGGTTTTGAGGTGTGTTGGTTTCCACAAGTCAAATACTCCACAGACTTTCCCTTTAAACAATGTCATTTAAAACACTCTGTAATTAAAAATATAGTTTATATAGTTTAGTATATAGTTTGTCCTCAGCGAAGTTTTATCAATTTGATGTATGACTCTACTTAGAAAACCTGCATATTGTAGTTTGACTGATTGGCTTGTAAAACCAAGTCCAACATACCAGGCACCACTGTTAGTTTAATGCACATGTGACAATTTGTGTAAACATGATTTAAGCAATGGTATCAGGTGGGTCACTCTGAACCCATTGACAATGCTGTTATTGTTATGTACTGTGTTAGAACAAGTCTCACATGGATCTGATGCTGGGTCATTAGAGCAGAGGCAACTGAATCCTTGATTCATCATCATCTACTTTAGGGGTTCTTACATGCCCTGCCAAAAATGAAGCCATCTGTTTGGCAGGCTGTAACAATGCGAGTGTGTGTGTGTGTTTGTGTGTGTGTGTTCGTGTGTGTGTGTGTGTGTGTGTGTGTGTGTGTGTGTGTGTGTGTGTGTGTGTGTGTGTGTGTGTGTGTGTGTGTGTGTGTGTGTGTGTGTGTGTGTGTGTGTGTGGTTTTGTGTGTGTGCGTGTGCGTGTGTGTGTGTGTGCCAATATCTGAGTCAGCAGAAGCAGGTGGAGATGTTATAGGACATTCTGTGATGCAGACAGGGCAGTCATCATCTCTCATATTTCGTGTTTCCTGTTATCTGCGTCCTTATTTCTTTTGTCTCTCCATCAATATCACCTTGATATTCTGTTTCTTCCCTTACCCTTGAGTGGGTTTCAATCCCAGGACAAGAAAAAGACCAAATCCCCTCAAACTATTTTCAAATCAAATAGTTTTTTAAGTATATCATGTTTGGTGTTTTAGAGCACATATAGAGAAAGATGGAGAGGCTTTATATATTTCACACACTTCTCTTTAAAATCACCTGTGTACCAAATACTCTGATTGATGCTATAGTTGCAGTTGCTTCAATGAGAAAGGCATCTCTAGGGGCTAGTAGCCTTCTCATATAGTCCCTGTTCTTTTTTTAAGTATTTGCATAAAACCATTAAATATCAACTAATCTTTAACAAGAAGTTGTTATTTTTACCACTCTCTCTCTGCCCATGGAATCAACCCACCAATATGCAGAAAAAGAACAAAAAGCAAAAAGTTAAATGTTTAGGAAAGTAATAAACAACCATCTCCCTGCCTTTCTCCTCTCCTGTGTGTTTCCAGCTACAGACCATGAACTATGTGGGTCAGCTGGCGGGTCAGGTGTTCGTGCAGGTCAAGGAGCTGTACAGGGGACTCAACCCTGCAACACTGTCTGGATGTATAGATGTCATCGTGGTGCGGCAGCCCGATGGCTCCATGCAGTGCTCCCCCTTCCACGTCCGCTTTGGCAAGATGGGTGTACTGCGGTCCCGTGAGAAAGTGGTAAGATTATAGGGTGTCACAGTCCCCATACATTCACTCTCATTATTGCTCTATGATCCCTGTCATTAGTTTCTGTACATGTATGGAGGTGATGACAGCTTAGAGACTGCTGCTCACTGACAACAGCAGAAAACTAAGTGAAAGGAATGATGAAGTGAGATGATGCCAGAAATCATTGATGGTAGAAGTGGAAAAAGTAACTGTACTTCAAATTTTTGAAATCAACACAAAATCTATATTTTTTTGTGCGACACGGTATCATCACCTTTGAGGTTAAATTAAAACACAATATGACACACAAAAATACTTTAACAGACATTCCTGCCCACATTTTATTTTGAATCTGTTCATATTTGTTGAAGGAAAATTCATGTTTAACATGTTGAATTGTGTGCTTCAGGTGGACATAGAGATTAATGGAGAGCCGGTGAGTTTGCACATGAAGCTGGGGGAGAATGGTGAAGCTTTCTTTGTTGAAGAGACTGAGAACAATCTGGTGAGTAATGATTAACAGAGTCATTACTCTTGAGTTTGTAAACACTCACAAATATAGGAAAGAACTTACACAAAGGTCATGCAGGACCGATGAATCCTCATGTCAGCGAGTGCTTGAATTCTTACTTGTTCACATTTCATTTTTTCCATCTTGAATCGTTCTGAACCAGTTTCTACAAATATGAGTCGTTACAATAGTTTTCATGCCGAGACAAGCCCAGAGGATACAGAAACGTGCCCCTCTTCAACCGTAGTCTGAAATGCAACATGAGACTAACAAGATCATGTTCTGCTGAACAGCTGCTGGAGGAGCCTTTAAAATCTTTTTACAGTTAATTGCCTATTACTACAGTACAGTAACAGTGTGAAGCTTGGCTACATTCAAAAACATAGTGATCCTAAGAAGACAACTTTTTCTATGAAGTCACTAAGTGTACATTCAAGTTCGGATATGTGTTTGTAAATTAGATGTTATTATTTAAGGCCCAAGTTGACGTGAAAAGGTGACATTTGAAACAGCAAATTCAGTTTGAAAGATCATAAAACTAAACTAGATTTATTAAATCACCCATGGAAGTAGCCAGATGACATTTACTGTAAGTAAAACAGAGTACTATTTTCAACTGATTTTCTATATAAGTCTAGGTTTAGAGCACCAGCCTATTCAACTTCATATCTTCAAGCAATGCAGTACAGTTAGACAAGCGAGGCCGATGTTGTATGGATGAAAAACAAGGAATCTGTAGAAACCCACAAAATATGGGCATTTAAATGTTGTTTTGTTGCTCAGATCATCAGCAAAATGACAAAGAAACAACAACTATGCTACTCTAAAAGCAAAACAAAATCCTACAGTACTTACTGCTGATCTGAGAGTTAGTAGATCACACATCAGCATAAATCTAAGCTGAACATCAAACCCAAGAATCTGTCCTTGTGAAGTATCCTGTTTGCCAGCATGACTTGAGTTTCCTAACCATTATAAGGGACAGAAAGTATGAACAGACACTGGTCAGTCAGCACAGACACTGGACAGGCAGTGGACAATTTGTAAACAGTTTTGTAGAGAAAATAAATCTTTTCTCTTATATATCAGTCGCTGTTTGAAAATTGAGCCAAATCTTGTTAGATGCTGTCTTTCTATGCATTTCTGCTTGTAACTCAGTGGTTATTTTTTCTATTGCACATTCCTCTTTATGTTTTCATGTACATGTGAGATACATTAAGGATTAAGTCTCGAGCCAGACCATTTAATCGGCCAGCCGATAATATCGGCCGATATTAGCGTATCAAGTGGCTATCAGTATCACCTAATTTTATCGCAGAAATGCGCAGATATTACTAGATCTATTCACCAGTGAAATGTCATGTAATTTGAGTTTCACTGTATTATTCTAGCAGTTCTCTTTCACCAGTAGAGTATGCTTTAAGGGTTACAACAATCATCATCACCCTCCAGAGTGTAAAGCAGTGATGCACGGACATGCACAGTTACTTTCCAGTTTCTAAGTGTATGGTAACTGCATTTGAGCAATATATGTATATATCTACATCTATCTCTACAGATCGAACATAGATCAAAGAAAGACATCGAACAATTTATAAGTATCAGATTTTTTTCTCTTCCTACTATCAATATCAGTATCGGCCCCAAAAAACCCATATCGGTTAGGCTCTGGTTCAGTCCAAATTTGCACTCTCTGTCATGTCAATGTACATAGTACTTTGATTATGTGTGAGCTGACAGGATTTGGAATAAAGTACTTAAAACTATTTAACCTGCTCCTGTAGAAGCTATCAGCCAAATGTGAGTTGTAATTTGCTGTTTAAAAAAGTGTGGAAGTCCTGGTTAAAGAACTTGTAATACTCACATGGAAGTTGTTCAGCACAAAGGCAAAGAGCAGAAAATGATCTGACCTGGGAACATTTCCTGTTGTTTTGACTACTGAATCTGAAAAGTGATAGCTGTGATTTCATGGGAAGTTAGAGGGGTGAAAGAGAGGGAGGGGTGAAGTTTGTTTATAACGGCAAGAATGAGTAGTAGATGGGTTAAGCAGTGTTTCCCCTAGGATGGAGTTGTAGCAGCGGAGGTGAAATGGAAGTGTTTTAGACAGATGATGATGTGAAGGATTATCCAATTAAATTTCATGTGACAAGCGCAGAAGTCTGACACTCTGGGATTATGGACCGTGTGCAATTTAAAAAATATATTTTCTTTAAAAGAATTATTAACATTTATTAGACAGAATAGTCAACCAACAACCAACCAATACTGTAAAATCCCAAAGATCTGTGTCTCCCACCCTTGCATCTTACCAGGGCTTTCCACAAGATCTGAAGTAGCCCGCTTGGGGGGTCCGGGGGCATGCCCCCCCCTGAGATATTTTTCGTCTGTAAAAACCCAAATTACGCGGCCTCTGGCACAATCTAATGCCACTATTCCCTCAGCGGTGCGCCGCTGCTAGATGCATAGAATTGATTTTGTTTCCAAATCAGGAACTAAGCGGGAATATCCTAATTTTACTAATTCTTATTCCTAATCTGATGGATTACATTGGGCTATTTTTGCTTTCATTTGCTTCCCCTCTGCCAAGTTTTTCATTTCAAAAGGTTGCCTGTCCTCTGCAGAGTAGATCCTAAAACAATATGGTTTTGGGAAAGAAATAATCCGGAAAGGTTTAATCACGTTCAAACAAAAACTCAGAGAGTTATATGCTGATTCTGTTTGACTCAGGCCTGTCACAGTTTTTATGCCTTGTTTCAAATCCTCTCCTTGACCTAACTGTTCCTCTGCAGAGTGGAAGACCACCACAGGGCTATTTATAGCTCTGCCAAATTCATCTTCATCTACAGTCTGTCGCACACAGACTGCAAACAGAAACTGGCTGTCACTGTGTGCTGCCTGTACAGACATGAAAATAGAAAGATGGTCACACAGACACCCATCTTACCTACGGAGCTACATACTTCAAAAAAGTTCTGGAAGTTACAATCTTTGCTCCCAGAATATATACCTTTTAACCATCCCTAAGGCCCGTACTGAATTGGGAAAAAGGGCTTTCAATTATGCTGCTCCCTCTTCTTGGAATCGGTTGCAAGATACAGTACTTTGAAATATTCGGGAGCTGGTTTTCTTGAATGTTTTTAAAGGTCTTCTTAATGATCTGGAGGCGGGCATATCTGCCTGTAGATGTTTTAACTAACCAATATTGCCCCCTTTTTGATCGCCTTGTTGTTGATGTTTTATGACAGATTTTTTGATGAATGGTTCATCTTGTGATTCCTTTGTTTTCTGTTATTTGTTGTTAAGTGTATTATGTCTGAAACCCTGTAACTTGTGCTGCTGCCTGTCTTGGCAAGGACACTCTTGTAAAGAGATTTTTAATCTCAATGAGACTTTTCCTGGTTAAATAAAGGTTAAAGGAAGGTGAAGGAGTAGGACGTGTAAAGCATACATACAGACAGACAGTTAACACAACTCTTAGTTTACAGCAGTAAAGCCCAGTGTGGGTTCCTCACAGATAAACACGTAAAAGGATGAAACATTGTCATATATGGTAGCTTGAGGATTGACATACAGTGGTCTGTTTAGTTTGAAAATTGTTTTTCTTCCCAAAGTGTTTTTTTCTGCCTTACTGATCTGATTGTAGAAAAGATTAACAACAGCGTTTCAAGGAACTATTTGGCACTGAGCCAGGTCTTCTGTGCCTCTCTTAGTCCTTTTTTTTCCCCTTCTGCGCTGTTCCCCTGGCTGTAATGTTAAATACGAGGATTGGTTGGGACTTGTTTGGAGGGATATAATATGCACATGAAACATTGAGGAATTGTCACAGCAGAAAATAACCTGCAGGCAATAAAGGATCAGGAATTTCTGATGTGTCGTTAGATAAAAAGCAAACATGGTGTAATTCATCTTAATGTGGTTATGTTGAAGTGCTTTCTAGGTAAAAAAAACCCAACAACATAAGATTCCTGGTTAATCTCATTTTTGGTAAAAATACATTTTCAGTTTAGGGTTTTGAAATAGTTTATATTGAGTCCATAGTTGTATCATGTGATCTAGTTTTTGCAGTCCTGTTATCTGCATTCACATGAACTAAAATGGGATATGTGCTGGATTTTTCCAGTAAGGCTAGAGCTGTGAGTAGATGAGCTGTGAGCTGCTAGTGTGAGCCCTGTCCCCTTACCTATCCCTTTATTCTCTCTATCTTTAAAATGAATAGGGCTGTGTTGGATTGTGTTAGGACACGTGCAGTGCAGTGCATGTGACAGAGTGCACTGTTAAGGCCATCGCTTTATCTTCTTCTTTCTGTCTCTGTGTGTTTCTTCAAAGAGAGACTGTGACAGGCTGATCTGTGTGATTTTGCTAATCTGAGCTCAAACCTAAATTCTCACCAGATTAAACACACACACACGCACGCACGCACGCACGCACACACACACACACACACACACACAAACGCACGCACGCACGCACACACACACACAACACACACACAGTTAAGTTGGAAGTTAATGGCAGATTTTGAACGTTTTTTGTTGTAATTGTACTCGCAACATCATTGAAAATAATGTTAAATAAAGGTTGATGACCTCACATAATCATGTCATGTTCCTCCGATGACAGGAAGTAGTTCCGGCCTACCTCGCCACCTCACCCATCATGTCCATCGGGGAGCAGTTAATGGAGTCCCAGCTGGGCCGGGGCAGTGCTCGTCACCATGGTAGGACCTGTTGTAAAATGTATTTTGGAAATGTTGTGTGTGTACTTTTTTTTTTTTAACAAACTGTTGTCATACTATTTTCTCTCATCACATAGACACAATCCCATGCAGCTCACTCCCTGTCCTGAACCTGGGACCACAGCAAAGTGACAGCGGAATTTCCAAGAAGAGGAGGAGAAGGAGGAGGAAGGTCCGGCAAGATGCAGGAGGCGGAGGAGGAGGGAGAAGAGAGGAGAGCGGGGAAGAGTTCTCAGATGAAGAAGACATGTTTACTATCGACTTGAGCTCAGATGAGGAGAAAGAGGGGGGCGGCAGCAGGTGTGTGCCTGATAGATTGTTTAATTTTGTGTATCAGATTGAATTGAGATTTTTGCTTTCAGAAATGACGGAATAAGTAAAAATACCTTAATGGTCCAAGTATTTCTAAGGCTTTTTGGCTGTTTTTTTACTCAAATATTGGTTCTGCAAAACTAATTTCCTTCCCACTAGCCTCACTTGTACCGTCTTTTGCCCCAAAGTATCAAACATTAGTATACTGACATGCTGAATTTAATGTGAACATGCTGAACACTGTATGTAGCATCCACTTTGAGATCATGTCAGCATGTCTACTTAAGCATTTAGCCCCAAACAGCCTTCAACCAAAGCCCAGAACACTATCACCGAGCATCTAGCATGGCTATAGAGAGCTTTGTTCTGATTCCTAGCTTTGGTTGTAATAAGTTAAGGATTATGCTTGTAGAACTCAGGAAATCATAATATAATAAATCAAATGTCAGCCCACCGTCTGTGTTCTGCGTCCAATTACAGTTACACTACATGGCAAAAAGTGTGTGTGTTTGTGTGTGTGTGTGTGTGTGTGTGTGCGTGTGTGTGTGAAGTTCTTTTAAAATCGAATCTGTTTTTGGGAAACTCTCCAGAGATATGTCCTGTTCCCACAGTGTTCCCTCTGTCACTTTGAAATAATAGCCCACAGTGCATCATTACTGCAGGAGTTCAGAGCCTCCTTTAGGAAGTATGCCCACATGGCTGGGTGGGAAAATTCCTTCATCCCCTTGAAAGACAGGAAAGAATGTGTCTGCTTAAGGTCACGCTAGATACTGTACTTGGTTATAGGCTGGGTATGAAGTATGGTTACAGTCAAACAGGCTTCAACAGTCTCTTAAGGGTCTTTTCAATGTATAGTGGAGATCAACAGACTATCATTGGTTTATTTATGAGATTAAATAAACCACCTACAGAGACTTGAAGTATTTAATATTATGGCATATGCACACAGGTTATGAAATAATTAGTCTGTGTTCATGACTTGTATTCTTGCATGTGTGTGTTTAACAGACCTGTGTTTGGGGATCAGGGATCCACAGCCAACCCTCACACACGCCCCAGCACTGAATGGATTCGTACACAGAGGTATTATTTTGATATAGAGATAAATCTGGTACGATGATCTAGTTTTCGACTTATAGAACTGTCTTGTAAACTCTTCTTATCCTCCATTCCGTTCTTCAGTTCTGTTTTATTCTGTTCAAATTGTGCTTTGCATTCAATACATTTTCTGTGCTTATGACGACTAGATAATAATCACATTCACCGACTCTCTCTATTTGCCTCTCCACCCCTCCTGTTTTTGTCTTTTCTGTTCCGTTTATCTTCCTGTAGTAAAGGGATTCAGGAGACTCTCTCCATCCCTCCACAGTGTGGTCTGTCCATCTCTTGTCCTCAGCAGACCTCTCACTTCTCTTCCCCTGTTAGGTATTACCTTCAATTTGAGCATCTATGAATCACTGAAAAATGCAACTATTTAAAGGAATCGGTCACAATATCTGAAATGATTAGAATGTTTTTATTGTGATTTCTGCTCAATGCTTTTAGACTTCATGTTGTTGTTAAGCCTTTTCGTATTCTTTGTCTGTTCTTATTCCAGTATTTTTAAGTGTACTGTGATGAATATGTAAGACTAATTTGTGGTATTTGGGTGTTGAATATGGATTACTAACATATCTAAATTAAGATTCTGTCACATCCCAGCATTCCTGATGAGTCACGGTCATCAACTCCGAAGAGCGACTCAGAGCTAAACAATCAGAACAAAGATAATCCTGAGATGCTTTGGACCTGGGGGGAACTGCCACAGGCTGCCCAGGTAGGTTATAAACATACTATGGTTGCATGTTGTTTAAGTTCAACAAATAAATGTGGAAGTATTTGAATACTATTGAAGCATAACCAGGGACATGCTTTCTTTCAGAGTAAAATCAGAAGATCAATACAATGCTCATGTCTGTATTTTGAATATAGAGCTACCACTAGGTTGCTGTTCCCTTGGTTTAATTTTAAGATTCGACTCAGCATCACTTTGTCTAATCGTAAAACAAGAAAAAAAATCTGCCAGCACCTATAAAGCTTCAAGTTCAAAAGATTATTATTCAATTATCTGGTGCCAATGACCAACAGACACACAGATAATAGTCAAGCTCATAGCCCAGAAACCCAGAAAGGAACATTTGTGTTTTTGCACCTTATTTTGCACAGTTTGCAAAAAAAGGGGTATAACCTTTATGTTTGTGGGTATTTATGCTGCTGGTAGATGGATTTTATAAACATTAGATGGAGTTTGGTTTGCTGTGTGCCACAGTTGAAGTGTTTTTATGCTGTGTCAAGTTAACGTGTCCAGCAGACACTACAGACATGATAGTGGTACACAGTTTTTATCCAAACAAACAAATAAGAGTAGTATAAATTAGAGTCGTAATAAGAAGTGAACGCTTATAAGGGTTACTGACAACAACAGAAAAACATTGACTGAAAAGTCTGATCTCTTTCTCCTTCTCTTTCACAGCCAGCCTTCCTTACTTCCCATCAAAAGCAGGACCCAGTCACAGCAGTCTCCATCCCGGTGTCTGCCTGCACTCACTTCAGAGCCATTAATGACACTGGACCTCCCTCCCTCAACCTCTATGCTACTGAGCCAGAAGAGACTGCTGCTCACAGTGAGGACAAGGACAATATGACCAGGGACAGGGTTGGAGGAGAGCAAGGTAGTCACATTGAGGACAGATCAACAAATCAACAGCCTTATCAGAGTGATGACTATAGTGAGTGTAGTATTGCAGAATCCTAGAAGAAAGTCTAAAGTAAACCTCATACAGTATGTATCTTATTGACCAATCACTTTGTTTTTATCATCATTTATTAAATGTGTAGGAAGGGCAGTGGAAAGTGTTGGACCATTGTGTGCAGAGATGGAGGGGTTAACAGCCAGCTTAGCATCTCCCAGGATGCTCCTGGATCATCTTGATGAGGGGAGTAACAGAGGAAGCCCCAACAGAAGAACGGATTCACCATCCAAGAAGAAAGGTATCATTGCTTTGCCTAAATGCAAAGGCTTTTCTTGAATTAGTTTATGTCTGCCCTGTGATTGTTTTTGAATAATGTTCTTTACGTTGTTGTTTTTTCCAACTGGGGTGTTTTGCATGTTTGACCACACCCTCCCACCATCACATTTAGATCTATGCCTATTAGTGTGTGAATATATTTTATATATGCGTGGCCCCCATTTTCCAAAACTATCACATGACTGGGATCATTTGGTCAAAACAATTTGGTTATTGAAACTTTTTTGGCAATAAGTAAGTGTGCAGGCATGTCCTTATTTTCTTGCTGCTGTTATTGAATAGCCCTGTACCTGTGTGATGTGCATATAACCCCCCCCCCCCCCCTTCTGCATGATATTGTCTCTTTAGAAAAGAGAAGCCAACACCTGGGTGCTGATGGCATATACCTGGATGATATAACAGAGCTGGAGCCTGAAGTTGCTGCTCTCTACTTCCCTAAAAGGTTCAGTATAGAACAAATATATGCCAAACATGATTGTGCATGCCTGTAAATGAGAGTACAATAGAGGGCTGTATAGAGGGCCTATATGGGCTGTAATTTACTGTGTGGTGGCAATCACAGAGGTCCCTCAAATAATTAAATAGAATTGAAGACACTTCCATTGTAATGTTTTATTTTAGACTTGATAAAATCGTAAAACTGACCAACATCATCACAACAGAGGTTCATTTCTGTGATGGGGTCTCACTCTCTCTCTCTCTCTCTCTCTCTCAGTGATGGAGGCAGCAGCTCCATGAAGATGGACTCAGAGATGATGATGATGGGAGTGCGGAGTGCTAACCAATCCCCACAGTCAGTAGGCAGCAGTGGGATGGACAGTGGTGTAGACAGTTTGTCCGACCAAATAGGGGACCTGCCTCATGTTGCTATCTCTCTGTGCGGAGGACTCACGGACAACAGAGAGATCACAAGAGGTAGGAGCATGACAGTAACAACAAAGGGACAAATATGATCAAATGAAACAAGGTTATGGGGCTTTAAAATGTTAACGTTGAAGAAAATATTTTGGTTATGTTTCCTGTAAAAAATGCAAATTGAGCTTGAGAAAATGTGTTTTAATAATAGTTTCTCAATCTGTGTGTCACTTTTTTATGTGTTTGTTTCATGCAACAGAAGAGTTCCAGGAAAGGGCAATTTCATACCAGCAGTTTTCTGAAAACCCTTCAATGATCGATGACCCGAACCTGGTTGTCAAAATAGGAAACAAGTATGTACTACCAGACTTTACTCGTTATGTGTGATGCACTTTTAGAATAAGTTGAGAAAGTGTTGTCACGGGTTGGAATGAGGAGGAGGAGGACCCAATTGCAGATAACAAAAATAATTTATTTAAACTAAAAAGGTAAAAAGCAAAACAAAACTTACTATAAGAAAAATCCAAAAAGGTAGCCACAAGGAATCACAGGGAGACAAATGACAAACGACATCCAACATCTAACTAACAACTAACGACAATGAACCGACACAGAGGGGAAGAAACACAGAGACTAAATAGACACAGGGGTAATCAACACAGGTGAGACTAGTTAGACAGGTGAAACAAACAAAACACAGGTGAGTACAATCAGGGCAATCAGAACAGGGGAAACACAGAGACAGGAATTAAGACAACACTGAAGACAACAAAGTAAATCATAGAACACTGAAAGCACACAGAATGTAACAAAACACAGAGAGACACAAGGAGAAGAAAACACAAAATAAAACAGGAAACACTAAAGACAACACTAGGAAACATTAACACACAGGGAAACAAGCAACACTAGGGAAAAAGAGAAATAAAACCTAAAACTAAACTAAACTCCAAAATACAAACTAAACAAAGACCCAATCATGACATAACCCCCCCCTCAAGGGACGGATCCCAGACGTTCCAAAACGTCAATAAACCAAAACAGGGTGGGTGGAGGGGGTCCGGAGGAGGGACTCCGGGCTCTCAGGCGGACGGCCTGGAGGCAGGGCACATAGTCCGGACAGTTCAGGAGGGCGGCCAGGAGGCCGGCCCAACAAGGAGAACAGTTCAGGTGGACGGCCTGAAGGCAGACCAGACATGGTGCACAGTTCAGGGGGGCGGCCGGGAGGCCGATCAAACACGGGGAACAGTTCAGGGGGGCGGCCGGGAGACCGATCAAACACGGGGAACAGTTCAGGGGGACGGCCAGGAGGCCGACCAAACACAGGAGACAGTTCAGGTGGGCGGCCAGGAGGCCAACCAAACACAGTGAGCTGGTCAGGTGGGCGGCCAGGAAGCCGACCAAACACAGGAAACAGTTCAGGTGGGCGGCCAGGAGGCCGACCAAACACAGAGACCAGCTCAGGGGGAGTCCGAAGGCCTTCTGACGATGGCGCAGGAGTCTGCAGGACCCCAGACGAGTGCTCAGGAAGCTGCGGAGTCGGCAGGACCTCTGACGGAGACACGAGAGTGGGCAGATCCTCCAACTTGGAAACGGGTGTTGGCAGGGCCTCGCACAGAGACATAGGAGTGGGCAGATCCGCCAACTTGGAAACAGGTGTTGGCAGGACCTCCCACAGAGACATAGGAGTGGGCATATCCTCCAACGGAGAAACAGGAGCGGGCACAACCTCCAACTTGGAAACGGGTGTTGGCAGGGCCTCCCACCGAGACATAGGAGTGGGCAGATCCTCCAACGGAGAAACAGGAGTGGGCAGAACCTCCCACTGAGAAACCGGAGTGGGCAGGACCTCCAACTTGGAATCAGGTGTTGGCAGGGCCTCCCACCGAGACATAGGAGTGGGCAGATCCTCCAACGGAGAAACAGGAGTGGGCAGAACCTCCCACCGAGAAACAGGAGTGGGCAGGACCTCCAACTTGGAATCAGGTGTTGGCAGGGCCTCCCACAGAGACATGAGAGTGGGCAGATCCTCCAACGGAGAAACAGGAGTCGGCCGGACCGCCGAGGGTACGTCAGGAGTGACGTCAGAAATCGGCCGGACCGCCGAGTGTACGTCAGGAATCGGCCGGACCGCCGAGGCGACGTCAGGAGTCGGCCGGACCGCCGAGGCGACGTCAGGAGTCGGCCGGACCGCCGAGGGTACGTCAGGGGTGACGTCAGGAATCGGCCGGACCGCCGAGGGTACGTCAGGGGTGACGTCAGGAATCGGCCGGACCGCCGAGGGTACGTCAGGGGTGACGTCAGGAATCGGCCGGACCGCCGAGGGTACGTCTGGAGTCGGCCGGACCGCCGAGGTGACGTCAGGAGTCGGCCGGACCGCCGAGGCGACGTCAGGAGTCGGCCGGACCGCCGAGGGGGCGTCAGGAATCGGCCGGACCGCCGACAGGGAATCCTCAGGAATCGGCCGGACCGCCGACAGGGAATCCGCAGAAATCCCCCTCTCTTCAACAGGGGGACTACGGAGCTCAGCAGTCACAGGCAGCAGAGGGCGCTCTGCAGGGACGCAGTGAGGCTGAGGCCCTGGGGCACAGAGGGGCAAAGTCACTGGGGAGCACAGGGGCAAAGTCACTGGAGCTCTGGGCAGTGAAGACTCGGGTGAGCTGGGCAGCGTAGACTCGGGTGAGAAGGGCAGCGTAGACTCGGGTGAGCTGGGCAGCGTAGGCTCGGGTGAGCTGGGCAGCGTAGGCTCGGGTGAGCTAGGCAGCGTAGGCTCGGGTGAGCTGGGCAGCGTAGGCTCGGGTGAGCTGGGAAGCGAAGACTCGGGTGCGCTGGGATGCGAAGACTCGGGTTCGCTGGGAAGCGAAGACTCGGGTGCGCTGGGAAGCAACATGGGCTGAGGCCTGAGTTGAGGTTCTTGCTGAGGCTTCGGTTGAGGCCTGGGCTGAGGCCTGGACTGAGGCTGTGGCTTGGGCTGGTAGACAGACTGCTGAGGTTGAGGCTTGAGCTGAGGCTTGAGCTGAGGCTTGAGTTGAGGCTCATGCAGAGGCCTGGACTGAGGCTGTGGCTTGGGCTGGTAGACAGGCTGCTGAGGTTGAGGCTTGAGCTGAGGCTTTAGCTGGCATGGCTGGGAAGAAGAGGAGAAAAAGTCTCTTGTCCACTCAGGGAGAAGGTGCCTGAGCCATGGCCTTGAGAGGATCTCCTCTTGTGCCTCGGAAATGGCTGCCTCCCTTTCCTCATCACAACAAGCCATTTTTAAATCATTCTTTAAACATGTGAGGTTATAAGTAACCTCACGTATTTCTAACAAAAAACATCCATCCGCTGGGCCCGGGTCTGGTCGGTTCATTCTGTCACGGGTTGGAATGAGGAGGAGGAGGACCCAATTGCAGATAACAAAAATAATTTATTTAAACTAAAAAGGTAAAAAGCAAAACAAAACTTACTATAAGAAAAATCCAAAAAGGTAGCCACAAGGAATCACAGGGAGACAAATGACAAACGACATCCAACATCTAACTAACAACTAACGACAATGAACCGACACAGAGGGGAAGAAACACAGAGACTAAATAGACACAGGGGTAATCAACACAGGTGAGACTAGTTAGACAGGTGAAACAAACAAAACACAGGTGAGTACAATCAGGGCAATCAGAACAGGGGAAACACAGAGACAGGAATTAAGACAACACTGAAGACAACAAAGTAAATCATAGAACACTGAAAGCACACAGAATGTAACAAAACACAGAGAGACACAAGGAGAAGAAAACACAAAATAAAACAGGAAACACTAAAGACAACACTAGGAAACATTAACACACAGGGAAACAAGCAACACTAGGGAAAAAGAGAAATAAAACCTAAAACTAAACTAAACTCCAAAATACAAACTAAACAAAGACCCAATCATGACAAGTGTACTCTTACAGAAAAAAAGATAATTTTTCTTCTACTGTCTAAAAACATGGAGACACAATCTTTTGTTTATTGTTTTTTGGTTTAACAGTTTTAAGAATTTTATCAAATCATCTAGTATTGATGTGATCATTTAATCTAACCTACAGCAGAAAACAAATAATTGTTCTCGCAGTCATAAGGTCCCTTAAGAATCAAATATATCAGCTGCGTTGTGTAAGACAGAAGTGTGAGGTGTAGAGAAGTGTTTATAGCGCCCTCTGTCATCTGTTGTAGGTACTACAACTGGAGTACAGCAGCTCCAGTCATGTTGGCCATGCAGGTCTACCAGAAACCACTGCCGCAGGTAAGACCACCACAGCGATACACAAATGTTTAATCTCATTTGCTTTCAGTTAGTTGTAAGGTTTGCACATCTGTATGAGCATGTGATAAATACATCTTGAATCTTTATGTTTTTTTCCTAACATCAGTGGTGGAAAAGTGCTCTTATTCATTAAAGCTAAAACAGCCAGTGCTAATTGGCTAAATGTCTTGTGGGCAACATTTCCTAACAATATTGAATAACTTATTTTATGTTTGTATCAAAAATCCTAACATCAGAGAATTGTATCTGACAGTAAGTGTCAGATAAAAGCAGTGGAAGTAGAATGTGATATGATACTTTGTAGTATTGAGATACACTATATTATAAGCCAGTCGTTTTTTAATTATTGTTTTCAATGCTCCGTATCATTTAAGTCATTTTGTGTGGTGGCACACCTAGCCTTAAATAAAGTAACACATTGAAAACAAAATTATGATTCAGAACTTTGTCCTTGTTTCAGCCCTCGTACCTGCCAGAAATCATAATAACGTTATCATGATTTGACTTGACTTTAATTTGAGTATGTTTGATTATATTTGTTAGGTGCTGTTTCCTGTCTGTTAATGTTCTGCTGTACCCCTGCATCACTTTCTCCTGTGCACTCCCAGCATTTTGCAAATGATTGGCTTTAATCTGATGTTTCACTCTGGTTTAGTGTTCATCATGAGAGTCCTCCCATTAGTTCATGAAAATACTACAAGATAATCAGTGATTATTTTTTTGTGACACTCTTGTCATTGATATCCCCCCCAAATATCTGTATACAGTAAACATTTTGTTTGACAGCATTGTCACTGAGGCTCAGTGATGGATATGTTGTGTTTGTGAACACTCATGGAGAAACTCTTTGGTCTTAGACCACAGTGAAATATGGCTTTTTTTCTTAACACTTTAATAATGTCTTTATCCCCCTCCTTATTGTTTCCTTTACATTTTCTCCTCCCATCATCCATTCCATGTTTGCATGTACTAAGTGTTGGTGTTTGAGTTATGTGTTTTCTGCTTTTGGCCTCTTCTCATACTGCCTCCCTGGTCTTTTCGGCTCCAACCCTGCCCAGCCTGTATGACATTTTAATGCTTTTCTTGGACATTGCTCACCTGGCTTGAGTTTGTCTCTCTGTTTGTCTTGTTCATTTTTGTCTCACAAGTTTTCATACTGCTATCCTGTCTACATATTCAAAAGGCTCTTCCTTTTGATTGTTTTCATCCTTTGCCATTGCACCTTCACTTGGGCTGTTTAGACTGATTGGTTGTAATTCAGCATGGTATGAATGTGCTCTGTGTTGTGTTTTGATTTGCCTTTTGTATTCTTATTTTCTTATGCATTTCTTACTTTTATACTTGCGTTCCCTTCCTCAATTTGATTTGAGTTTATTTCATCAGTTTTGAGTTACATTTTCAGTCAGTTTTGAGTTGTATGTGAATGGTTGTCTCCAGGCCTCAGTGGAGAACATCATGAAGGACAAGATGCCAAAGAAAGGAGGACGGTGGTGGTTCTCATGGAGGAGCAGGAACAGCGACTCCAAATCAGTAAGTGCAAAGAAATGCACATTTCTGGTGATTTTTAATTTTATTTGACATATTTTCTTCTTCAATTATAAGTAATGCTCTGTTTATGGAAGTGATCCCTAACCTTGTACACAACAGGAATCAGTGGAGGCAGGAGGAGACGGAGGAGAAAGCTCAATCCCCATGCCTTCAGTGAACAGGTAACTTCAGAGAACATCTGCCTTTATTTATATGTTCCAGCCCTTCAATCACATGCCATCATATACTTTTCCTAAACCAAACTGTTTGTCTTTGATTAACTAGAGTGAAAGATGAATCATCCTCAAGTGATGAGGATCACAGATCGTCCAATCAGGCGTCAGGGTCCTGCCTGTCTGATCCCCTCATGAGTTCAAGCAGTGTTTATTATAAGAAGACTCTTCGGCTCACCTCAGAGCAGCTGGTACGTGTATCTACAGTTTTATTCCCCTTACTGGGAATAAAAACTGTTGCCTATTGCAACATGAATACATTGTGTTCCCTTCGGCCAGACTCAGGCTATATATATTCCAAACTAATAACCAAAAACAGAAACATGTGGTTTTATGGATTATATTCTCTTTTACTGCAGAAAACACAGAAATAAAAGATGGTTGGCAAGATTAAATTTATCTTTTTAATGCATCTCTGAAAACGATGTATAATGAACTTCATTTTGCTTCATGTTACAAGTTTTAGGCTACATTTTGCTGCAGTAGAGGAATAGCCCTTAAAATGTTATGTTATTTCATGTGGTTGTGTTTGCAGGCCAGTCTGCAGCTAAAGGAGGGTCCTAATGAGGTGGTGTTCAGTGTGACCACGCAGTATCAGGGCACCTGCCGTTGCAATGGCACTATCTATCTTTGGAGCTGGGATGACAAGATTGTGATC
Organism: Tautogolabrus adspersus; assembly: GCA_020745685.1. Taxonomy (NCBI): domain Eukaryota; kingdom Metazoa; phylum Chordata; class Actinopteri; order Labriformes; family Labridae; genus Tautogolabrus; species Tautogolabrus adspersus. Next base: position 12,923,525 of record CM036535.1, read on the forward strand.
TCAGATATAGATGGGACAATCACCAGGTATGACAAAAGCAAGTCTTCCTTTCACGTATATAGGCCAATAGGTAAAATGTATCCGCAGCGACAAAGCAGCACATGATAGAGAGCAGTATAGATTTTCACCACTAGGTGTCAGATTTTACCTTATGTGTTTGTTGACTTACTTTGATAAAATGCATCTGTCCTGATTATGTGGTGTGCCTCTAGGTCAGACACACTGGGTCACATCCTTCCCACACTGGGCAAAGACTGGACGCACCAGGGTATCGCACGTCTCTACCACAAAGTCAGCCAGTAAGTGCTATTCTGTTTAGAATACAGCTGAAAGCAAAACATTACATTATTTAGTTTTCTTCATTGTTTGGTAGTCTTTGTGAAGTTGGGTTATAATTTGAATCAGTTCTTATTTAAACCAGTGTGCATCTAAGCTGAAGCTCTCTTTCTGTCATAGAAATGGATATAAATTCATGTACTGCTCAGCAAGGGCTATCGGCATGGCTGATATGACGCGAGGCTACCTGCACTGGGTCAATGAGAGAGGAACAATGCTGCCAATGGGCCCTGTGCTGCTCAGCCCCAGCAGCCTTTTCTCTGCTTTGCACAGGTCAGACACACTGAAGTGCGTCATTTAAATAATGTGAATTATTACAGTCATCATAAATGGTAAATTGATTTTTCACACACTGATGGCGGAGGTTGCTATGTAAAGTGACCATCAGAAGTCATTAATCCCATTCATACACATTCATACACATGCACACACTGCCGACAAAGCAGCGGGAGCAACCTGGGGTTAAGTGTCTTCATCGGACATGTGGCTGAAGGAGCTGGGGATCGAACCCCTGACCTTCTGGTTGAGAGATGACCGACTCTTTCAACTGAGCCACAGCCGACTCTAGTGTATCATAACTGAACTAGAAATGTTTCACAATTGGGAATAACAGTTACCATATTTAAATATTTATAAATGTTAATCATTCACATCTGCACAGCAGCTGACAGATTAAATTAATCACATTATTTACCTTTTAATGAAATGGCTGAACATGTTGCTATTTTCTTAAATAAATATTATAACTTATTATAATATCTGTAAATATACGAGCTTGGGAACAGATGTAATCATGGATATGCAAAACAATAATTAAAACTGTGATGTTTTGTAGGGAGGTGATTGAGAAGAAACCAGAGAAGTTCAAGATCCAGTGTCTCACAGACATAAAGAACCTTTTCTACCCGAACACTGAACCTTTCTACGCTGCTTTTGGCAACAGAGCGACGGTGAGACTTCTGCAACAAACAAGCATGTTCTTATTCAGTAACAAATGGCCTTATACTGACTATAGGATAAAGAGTAATTATCTGCATACATTTTGTGAAACAATGTCTTTTGTCAGTCTTGTCGTGATGGCATAATATTGTTAATCTTTATTTGTAATGCTGAGTGTGACTGTGATTTCAGGATGTGTATTCCTATAAGGAGGTGGGCGTCCCTCTGAACAGGATTTTCACTGTCAATCCCAAGGGAGAGCTGACACAGGAGCACGCCAAAACCAACATCTCCTCGTAAGCTGTATTCTGGGTTTCACATGATTTTGATTGATGTACCGGTAGTCTGACTCTGGACACAGTTGTATAAAGATGTTTGCTTGTCTGAATTCTGCTTTTGTGCAGTTCATATCAGTTATCTTCGTATCTTTGTGTCCCTCTTACTGTAGCTTTGGTGGTCTGTGCGAGGTGGTCGATCACGTTTTCCCTATGCTCCCCTGTGCTTACACCTTTGGTCAATGCAACTATTGGAGCGACCAGCTTCCTGATGGCACCAGCCGGGAAGAAGATCCACAGCCTCTCGAAACAAGCTGAAGAAAAGCCCATCAAAATCCAGCACTGAGGACGCAGCTTTTCTCCACAACACAGTCAGGCACAATGCTGTGGTCAGTGGTTTTGTGATACACTGGTATGCCTGGTGCCCGGATCAAGATTAAATATGCTGATTATGTCACATTTAAAAACTAACTCAAGAGATCTGTCGGAAACAGCCATCAAGCCAACCTTTAATCTTTACTTTGGAGCTTTGGGGCTCATCCAAGGCTCAAAGATGTCACTTAAGATTAATTTTTGAGACTACTGAATCAAGGTAAACAATGTGTCTCAGTGTCTCACCTTTACATCATGCCATCATTCAATAGTTACAACACAAGCAGCAGATATGGGGGTCAACGGAAAATAGAGCTGCTGTGAAAAATCTCAGATGAATTTCAGCAGCTGCTTCAGGTCGAGCTCAAGAGGAACTCACATATAACACGTTTGGAAATTTTCCATTCTACTTACACAAACACATAGACACAATTAAATCTATAAAGGTATTCCATAAAAAAGTACACAACCAGAATAATGTGGTTCATCTTCCCAAGAGCTCTTTCAGCCACAACACTCTTCATTTTCCCCACTATGACTTTAAAATGCTGGTATCAATATGGGTTTATACCCACTGTCCACCTGGTACCTTTATTTGTCAGAGTATTATTTCAGACATGCCTGTCTTTAAATTATCCGCTAACCTACGTTGAGGTTAGCATCAAGTGAAGTTCAGGAAAAAATCAGGCCTCACTAGGTGAATGAACTAAGGAATGATTTACTTAGCCAGCTACACAACTGGCTTCAACAACTGACATTGACATGACTAACATACACAAGTCAAAGTCCAATCTCAAATCAGCCTGATGTTTCATCGTGCATTCTTCATTCTTTTTCTGTTACAAGCAGTGCTTTTAGCTAATAGTAGAGACTCTTGGTTAAAGTGTTAGCAGACACAGGGATGTTTGTGTTGTATTCTTCAGGTACAGCAGATACAGCACAAAACTGTTGCAACAGAAGCATCACTTCACAACACATTGCACCTAAACCATTCAGAACTTGCAAAAATAGTACAGAAATGTTCTCAGTTATCTTCTGTGCCAAATGTGTGGGGTCCCCTGACCGTGCTACTGTGACAAAATGTGACCCTGGCACATTTTCTTACCAGGGTACAGTGACAATACTCAAGACAAATGCAGTACAATGCAATTAACTTCTATGTTCAGTCTGTTTTTTTATAAATTAACTCCAGTGATATGCTAGAATGTAGTGTACGAATCACTTAGTGTATGTTATTTTAATGACTAATGCTCATCAATGCAATTACTGTATAGCTCTTACACGTCATTTACTTTCTGTTTTGTCATGTTGTTACTGCACAGAGAAATATACTTTTACAGCACTTATCAGTTCTGTCGTGGACACGCACGTTGAGGTTATTCAGACACAAAAGAACTCTCTACACAATCAGTTTTGTTGGTCGTTGTTTGTACATATTTTTTTTTATCAGTTATCTAATGTTTTTTGTATCATTTAAAATCTACTGTTCTGCATTTCTGTGAGATGGAAACCTGTTTATTTTAACATGTATCACTTTTAATAGGGAAACCACTATAAATAATAATTCTCATCCTTTTTTTTAACCATATGAAGTCAATAAAAAAAAAAAGCTCTGCTAATCTTCTGAGGGCTTTCCAATATTTAAAAACACATTGTTACTGGTGCTCATTCAAATGCACTTACAGCTTATTACTCTTTCCTTTAAATGTCTCTTTTTAAACCAGCGGCCTCCTGTCTCACTTTAAGGTGGCAGTCCCACAACGTGACTACTAAGGCAGGAAGTAAACTTGCAGTGGTTTAGAGACGCCAGAGGATAGATTTCTTATTAACCCTTGCATTTTGTTAAATTCATTTTAAGCAGTATGTTTGATGACCCTTGTACCTCTCGCAACAAACAGACGGTGAACCAACACACATGTTCATCTAAATGCAAAAGTAGATCATCGTGAGCAACTTTGAATGCAAAACTGTTTCAGGAAAAGGAACAAAAACTACAAGAATAAATGAAACAAACGCAATGTTAGAGTAAACCACATGATTTCAGTAAGAATTTATGAGGATAATTGAACTCTGATTCTAATATATCCCATATTGATCAAAGAGCCTAATCAGAAAAGCTGAATACTTTTAATGAGCCTTCTGATTGGTTGTGACTGAGTCTGTTCTACTGTTATATACTCTTTGTGCATAGGATAGATGAGTCTGAATCTGTTCTGTGATAGACTTTGCCTAAAGGAAAAACAAATCAGGAATCAACCTGATTTAGATTTAAAACTATTGATGTGAACATGCTTTGAGTGAGTCCAGTGTAGTGAGGAAAAATGCAACGGACGCATGCTGTTGTAATGTGAAGATGCACATTTATGTGGATGTTATGATCACTGTCCAGTCACTACATCTGTGTAAGGAAGAACCTCCCTTTAACAAAAGAGAAAAAAAGAGATTTAAAAAACAATGGCTTCCAAATTTCACTTAAAAACAACAATTTCCCAACAATAGGGGAGATTAATCTGTCATTCTGACTTCATGGCCTTGGCCTCATTTCTCGGTATTTTAAGTATATCATATAGGCACATGTTGTAATATTTCAGTCCAAAAGCACATTTTGATCTGTGTGAAGACAGTACAGAGTGCTGAACTATGAAATATGGAAGTCAAAAGTAAGATGCTTTCTCCTTTTAATGAACGCCATACTCATCTGATTATTTTGTGTAATCATCTTTTAGATGTTTAGCTCCTAATTCTTTCTATGAAAGATTTATTTAAGCTCTGGACCAGTTATCCAGTTTGTCTGTGGGTTGACATGGATGTGGATCCAGCCTGTCCTCCCATGTAAAACAGCAGCCTTCAGAGCAGTGTGCAGTGCAAGCTATTGTGAACATCATAGTTTGAATGAAATTGTACAATGGACACACTTTTCAATAAAATCAAAGATGATTGCTACTTGATAACTTGGACTCTTCTTTAGGTCTGTTTGTTTCTCCCTCCATTTCAGACATTCAGATGTATCTGAACAGAAAGAACATTTGGTCCTATTCTTAAAATGATTTCTTTCATTTTTAATTTGTATTCATGGTCTATTTTAATCTCTGAGGTTTGCGAAAAGTTTATCACTGCGGAACTAACCAACTCCTAACCACTCGATAGTTGAATCCAGTTTACTTTTATTGGCATGAAAGAGAACCGTTTGTGTACCACAATATTTAAAGCTTCTGTGATTAGTTTTAAGTGACATACAAAAGCAAAACAAGCCATCAGCTGTATGATTGATGATTTAAAAAAAAAAAAATTCAGGGGAGCCGGTAGCCTAGCAGTTAGTGGTCGCGCCCCATGTACTGTCCAGAGGCTGGAGGAGGAAGTCCTCGAGAGCAAGTGGTCTGAGTTCAAATACGACCTGTGGCTTCTTTCCCACGTGTCATTCTCCACTCTTTCTCTCTCCCCGGTTTCTGACTCTATCCTCTAAAACAACCATTTTCTTCTTGCCCAGTGGTGGGTCAAGCTGGTAACAGGCTAATCAGTTAGTCCGGACGACCCCACTCCCATTTCCCTGTGAGCTCTGGGTCCACCTTTGACTCTCCGGATTCCAGAAACACCTTAATGTGCTTCTTTACATGCACAGTAGAGGCTCTTTCCAAAGTTCCCTCCAGATTTCTCTTTACCCCATTTCTTGCCCTCTGTGTCAGTTTCCTCTTTACAATGATGGTTTGGTACAGCACGTGCAATATTGTCGATGACCCATGTTACCCTCACTTTGGAACAACACCCAGGAAAGAACTTCACTTCCCTAAATTGAAGCAGGAAATCGCTCACCACCTGGAGGAAGAAGCTAACGTTTCCCAACAAAGAACCATGGCCTCAGACTTAGAAGCGCTGACTTTTATCCCCATTGCCTCGCACTCAGCTGCCTCCAGCCCCCAGTGCATGTTAGACATCACAGTTTGACGAAGCTGACAAAACCACATAACACAGTTACTTTTAATTAACCTGGGGACTTGGGGCAACTTTTTGTTTAATCCCCTCCACTTTTCAGAGGTTCATTAGGCCATATGTTACACGTTTATGTTTCATTAATGGTAATTAATGGGCTTTTAAAATTATTTTTTAATGTAAGATTTAACATGCCAAACACATGATTGAGAATGAAAAACATAATGAATGAATTGTTACAGATTAGAACATCTTCAAACATTATAAAGCACTAAAATGAGCTGATCCATGAACAATTACAACATTAAAGGATAAGAGTTAGACGACTATCCTGAGAGTCTTTCTTCATATATGTATTCGCATGTGAAAAAATGTAAAACTGTATATAGTTTTGTGATTGTTTTAGAACTCTTATAAGGACTTTTAGTTGTATTGAAGCATTTTTAGACTGTTGTCTGGCCCCTCGTAAGTAAAGGATCTGAATACTTGTCCTCTGCCTGGAAGAAATAGTCCCTGAATGCAATACAGTATGTTTCTTTTCCAACCAGAATGTATTTGGCTCTGCTTGTCTAGTCACTTGAAACTAGGAAATATGGATAGGCCATGTCATATTGTCAATTTGTTTTGGTAGATTTCTCCTTCTTTGAAAAGTTGCAAGTAAAAACTACTCAAACTAACTAAAAGAACAGGAGTACATATCCATAATGGTGGGGAGAGGTCCGTACCTTCTGAACATGGAGAAGAATTTTGTGTTACACTTCTGGACAAAACAGGGACGGGAAGATGGAATCTACCCTTTACCGTTTTGTTTAAAATATAGCCGCTGTTTCATATTGAATTCTATAGCTAAGCCCAACCTTTCTTCATCTGTCTCTGCTGTCTTCATTCCCTCTTGTCCACTTTCTTCTCACACTGCTTTTCTTTTTTTCTCTCTGCCCTTTTAATGTCAGCTCTTGATGGAGCAACACAGAACAAGCTTCTTTAGCCAATAGGATTGTCAGTGACCCACCACATGTTCTACATACAGAGTACAAGCTTCTGCCCTCTGGTAAGAGGTTCAGAGTTCCCTGTTGTAGACTGAACAGGTTTAAAAAAATAATTTATCCCTGTGTCTATAAGGCTTTTAAGTAGTGGCCGTTTTGCGCTGGTACTGTATTCAGAACCTGATGTTATTTATGTTCTTGTTTTTTTTTTCCTGGATATTATTCCATTATGTTTATGGTTTTATGTTCAATGTCAAGGATTTTAATGGTTGTCTTTTTATGGCTGCAGCATGGGTGAAGAGGCCTAGACAAATTTCTCACTTTGCGAGACGATCAAGTTAATCTTGAATCTTGACTCTAAAACACCAAAGCACACAGCTGTGTCAATTTTGGACAAAACAGGAAATCTTGCCTCTCTTTCCTTCCTTCTCTCTCTCTCAAAATATTTCATCAGATTCCTTGTACTTCTCCATTTCAGCCCTACCCCCTTGTAACCCCATATGCCTGGAACTAGCTTACCACATACACTCACACATATACACTCATCCTCCCTCCCTCCACTTTTTGTTTTTTTGCTAGAGTGAAGGAAAGTTTGACTCTCCTTTAAGAGTCCACCATTTTGGACACTGAAATCCAGAATGTATGTTATTGGCTCTTTGTTTTGGTAAAAGAGCGTTATGGCTAATTTGGACTATTATGTAAAGCTTCTTTTTAATCCAACATTTGAGCCTAATGTTAAAATCACAGATATGAACTCCTTCAGGGATAGTCGAGCAATAGCAACATAGTAGGCCAAGATGTATTTACATTCATCTGATAGAAAACAAAAGCTAGAGACAACTAATAGGGCAGACATGTTGAATACATCCCTTAACTTGCAGTTAATGATTCTGCCAGGATTCTAACAGTCAATTTAATAGACAGTAACAATACAAGTCTTAACCTGATAAACAACATTCAAACAAGCTGATCTACTAAGAGAAAAGAAGGGGGAAATAGAGAAAACAGAATAGCCTACAACACAAAAATAAAATGTCCTAAAGTCAAGAGGGGTGATTGAACAGTTAATACCTGCTCTCAAGAGTTATCCTGCCTTCAGCATAACAGGCTTTATGTTGTGTTTAAAATGAACCGATCGTTCACCAAACGCCCTTCAGGCTGCTCCAGATGTTGCCCGTGATGTCAGTCATTTCAAGAGGAAACACTGAACTACAGGACTGCGCAAGGTCTGCTCCTCCTCTTGTTTTCTTAAATCTATTACTTGTGAATAGTTTTGAAGAAAATGTCACTCTTACCCATAATAGACTTTATGATAATGACATGACAGCAGTCATTTGAAAATCATCGTGTTACTTCTCAGCAAAGTTTTTTTTTCTTCTTTTTATAACGCATAAACTTTGTCGGAGTGGAGACAAAACAAGTGTCTCGTGATAAACGAGTGTCATCTTTTGATTCTTCTCTGGTGATGATTTGCTCGACATAGGCTACTTAAGATAGCCTATAGCCTATTCTAATGTCGGACTTTTAAAGTCCCAAATCGTCTGAAGTTGATTTAGTTTGTGAAGTTTAACGTTACGTTTGTTTTCACACTCTTTATGAGCGTCACTAAATTCTTAGAGTAGGCCTAGCCTATTTTGACCTTGTTTCAACAAAAGGTAGCCTGGTATATTTCCTGTAGGCTATAGGCTACCGTGAACAGTTACATTTAAATGAAATGTCATTAACTGAACAATAACTATTAGTCTGTTTGCACATAGGCTACGACTATTGATTTCTCAGCCGCATTGTTGGCTCGCTACCAGAACTACAGTAAGGTTTTAACCCTGTAATGCACAACAACTGACCAGTGCGATTAATATTACGTTATATCTTTGCAGGTTATCCTTTTTTTGCTATTGATTGTAAGAATTCTTCCATTTTGTTGTTGTCAACATGAAGGTATTAAGATTTCTACACAAAAAAAGAGACATAGGCTAATTGAATGTAAAAAGCGTCCAAAATTAGAATAAAAGCATTCTCAACAGAATTGTCGTAAAATGTATGATTTACATGTCATTCAGAAAAAATCAACATCATGTTCTATCATTCTGCACATTTGTATGCCACCGGAAAGATGCCATCCACTTCATGACCTGCTGCTGCTGTGTGTATGATTTTCCACACAGGGGTTTTCAAGCTACAGCTACATAAATCTGTTTAGAAGTCAAGCACTATCACTCTCACACCCCTTTTGACAATTGGCTTTAAGATTTTAACTGCTTCCTTTGGCCCATGACCAATAATATCTTCAAAAGTACATGCCTGTGGATCCTTTTTCAAAGGTATGGTGTGCCACTCTTACGCACTAGGTTTCTCATTGGAAACATTGGGCCAGTATAGAGTGCATTGTGTGTTATAATATTTGATTCGTCAGATTTACCTCTAAAGCTATTAGTTTAAATCAAGCACGGTTATGAATAATCTCTGTTAAAAAGAAGAAAATGTTCTTTAGAATTTTAGAGTCACATTTGGCCCAATGTCTGCAAGATTCAAAGTCTGATACAATTTAAAAAACCATACAAGTTTCCATTTCAAATCAAATACTTCCCATGAATTAATACTTATTTCTCAGGATCCAAACTATATGCTTTATTAACACAAACTGAAATCAGACTTCTCAAAATAAATTAACCATGATTTAGATAAGGGGTTCCCAAACTTTTTCAGCCTGCGACCCCCAACATAACGGTGCTAGAGACTGGGGACCCCCATTGTCCCTGGAGGTGCTTAATACATCTGACATTGCACACAGCCAAGCACACTATTAGGCCTCTCCTAACACTGGCATTAGAACACCACACAATAGCCACAACACCATCATATTTGTGTATATATTTTCAAATTAATGGGTGAAATATGCAATTTTAAACCATTTTCCATTTTTAAATGTTTTTGGAAGGAATCTCGCGACCCCCCTAACAGTGTCTCGCGACCCCCCAGGGGGTCCCGACCCCCACTTTGGGAACCACTGATTTAGATGGCTTCTACAAATCCGTCCCCCAATTATAAGGCAGGAGGAATTACAATAAACGTTTTACAATAGTGTATATCACACTGCTCAAAGGAATTCTCCAAAACTAGATAATAAATCCCACTATTTCATCACTTTCATACAAATTACATTTACATACACAACAGATTTTTTCGACTTGACAATATACATGTCAGTTTTATTTGTAAGAAACTGTTTTTTTTCACTAGATAAGACAAAAAAAAGGATATATGACATCACTCACACTGATTAACGCTGGTGAATCTATAATATTATATTGAAAATGAACACAGGTTAGTTTTGACCCATGTTGAGCATGAATAGGTTTTAAATATTCTGTGTATTGGAGGGTTCTCATAATCAGTTACGACCTTTCATCGTAACATTTTGGGGATTACTGCTCTTTCATTTATTTGAGGTTTTATGTTTTAAATCCTTAAGGTATAGTCAACAAAGGCAAACATGCAAGTGAATACCTTTATTTCATATTTTAGGTCTCATTCTGTCCTGTCTGTTGCCCTTAAGATGTCTGTTGCACTTTACTCTGCGAGTGGGAATAATGCAATTCTTCAGGGCACCTCAGTGGGGGGAACCAAACCTTTACATCGCTTCATCAAGGGACAACCCAAGATAATTGGCGTGAGACAAAAACACACACACACACACACACTTATTCAGTATTACAGTATAGTATTTTCCAAGGTCAAAAATAAGGGGCCTACTTCCAACCACATCAAATACTTTCATTGTTTTTCTCTTAGGTCATAGTGCTGATCCTGGGCTCATCTTTCTTCATCCCTTGCATATCGCTATTGTTCCTTACCCACGTTTTTCGAATCATGTGGGGGATCATCCCGTCCGGCATCGTGCTTGGAAGTCTGGTTGGTAGCACGACGAGGCAGTGAATAATTTGAAAAATGCAGTGGAATATTAATTTTTGGTTTTGATTTTTATCTATTTAATTGACAAATTAATAAGCAAAGAAACCTCCAGTATTAAAAATTTCACTAGCAAGGAACACGCCACAACAATACGCGTTAGATATTTAATGATAGATCATATGAATGATAAGACAGATGAATGAATGTTGAGATAATGATTATGATGGGAGAGGATGTTGTCAGTTGGCTGATCTGGGAGGATGGACTGACAGAGCAGGGCAGAGGGAGACTCTTGATGGGGGTTCTGTCTCATACATAATTCTGCCCGAGCTGATCACGGCCCAGAATGTTCCCAGAATTAAACAAACTAAGTTAATTTATTAACTTCATGTGTTAAGGGCTGATTACAAAGTGTGCTTATAGTAAATAATCACTTTTAAAAAGTCTGTGTTTCTGCTGTCATGGTGTTTGTTTCAGTGTAATTCAGCAAAGTGTTCACAAAACATCCATAGGGAGTAATAATTTAACAGCTTCCTCCTCTTTCTCTTGTAGTTTATCACATGTGGGATTCTGTTTATTTTGACCCAACACAATCCAACCAAGAAAACAGTAAGTTCTGTTATATTTTGTTGTAGCAAAACTGCTCACTTTTCCAAGAACTATTGTTATTTCAGAGGACCAAGAAAGCCATGCGCATTAAATATTTTATTTAAGCCCCACCCAGAAACATGTTTTAATACATATTGAGTACAAATGAGCCTTGAAGTAATAATTTGTGTGTTGTGTTTTTTCCCCAACTGAACTGTGTTGATCCATCCTTTACATATGAACAAACACAAATATTGTCAGTATATTTTTTTACAGTTGACAACTTTAGTAAGCTTCTTTCTGTTTTTACGTTATCTGTATCTGTTTGTGCCTACATATAGGTAACCATGTCACTGGCTCTGAGTATTATGACTGTACTTGGGATATGTTGGACTACCCTGAACATATTGCCAGACATAATACACAGCCATCTTTACAGGCATTATGAAGACCTTGAAGAAAATACCACAGAGAGTGGTGATGCTATATGGTCATCATATCATGGGGTAATTTATTTTTTTGTTTTGTTATTTTCTGTTAACAGTATAATGTATAATATTGATTTAAAAATTGATCAATATTGATTTTCTTTGCTTACATTTATTTTTTTTGGTTAAAAGGTATTTATAAAAAGAAAATTGTGTGTAGAAAATTGAGTCAATGATAAGAACAGTCTTTATTGATCCCACAAGGGGGACAATTTACAGCAGCAAAGAAACAAACAAAATAAGGAAAAATAACTATAATAAACATTAAATAGTTCCCAAACTGTAATTGCTGCCTGTACATTCACAGAAAAATATTGACAGAAAATTATAATGCATACACAGCACAAAATAGTTTTTCATGTTATTACACATGTACATGACAGTATGTGTGTGTTAAAATGTCATAGATATCATTGGTTTCTTTGTTTGTTTTTAATGTGTTTTTCAGGCCATGACTCAATCATTTGAAGGGATCATCTTGCTCTACAGCTTGTTGGGTGGAATTATTTTCGTTGTAATGGCAATTATGGCTGGGGCTGCCCTACGTTCAACAAAGAGCCAGGTAACAGACATCAAAACCCTCCCCTATGGTTTACAGACTGTTCTGAGAGCTGTACATGGTCCATGAGCTCAGACATTGTCTCACAGTACCTGCTCAGCTTAAATGAAAGTGACATTTTAGTAAGGAGCAGTTTAACAAAGATTTTAATGGCTCAATTCTCTTCTCTTTAGGCCATGATAGTGATGACCGTTCCGACAAGTGAAACACAAGTTGAACAACGAGGACAAGAGGACGGTCTTAATTGTGACAAAATGAGCGAATAGAAGTCAACAGAAGCATTCAATGAAGCAAAGGGTTTCCTCTTAAGGTCCCAAATGGATAAATGATTCCAAAGTATTAACTCCTTCTCACTATTTCTCACATTTGAAATCATTATCACCAAAACCACTTAATAGGTAATTAAATGGCACTTACTGTGTGCTAACTGTGCACACATGATGTTTACACTATACTATATACTATACATCACAGGACAAAGGTTGGTGTGGAACAAATGCCTTCTGAGATAGTTGAAAATAGAGTACAAGAGTACATTTCTCAAAACCCAACAAAAGAGCCAGAGAAAGGTGCCATTTTTCATTTAGAAACCCTGTGGAATAAAATGTATATGATTTGCATTTAAAGGTGATTGAAAAGACAGAATTTTAGGTTGAGGCTGTTATCCTGTTAACATGATTATTGACTTCCTTTTTTCTAGCTCATATCTGTACATAAATCTCCAAATAAACTTTGACCAGCTTGGTACCAGATCTTTGTCAGTGTGTACATATAACGTTTTGCCAGCAAATCAAATATTGCATTATAAAAGAACAAATGAAAAAAATAGCAGTCTGCTCAATCAGATTTGACCACTCATCCATTGCAATGTTATAGAATGTGTTAAAGAATTTTCTGGACCAGAATTGATCAAGGAAACGACCAGTGTGCTGACAGAAGTGCAGAGTTGTTGTTTGTTTAGTAAAACTATTAAACATTAACCATCAATGACATAATAACAGCTACAACTCTAAAAGAGTTGCAAAATAGTGCTTATTGTGAGTATTGTTTGACTGAGAGTTGGATTATTACCAACGGGATACAAAAAGCCATGTCAGATATAAAACGTTTTATGAGGAGAGAGAGTTGTTTCTATTTAAAAACATCTGTTACATGTTACATTCATAATGTCATTTTAACAAGTCCAACCATGAATGTTTGAACTATGCTAAACTGTTCTCTCTGTTTTTTAACGAAGTGCTGAACACAAAACAATGCGATTTGTTTTCCTTTTTGTCCTGTCCAGAAGTCTAGCAGAACAAAACAGAACATGCACAAACATGAACATGCACAAACAGAACATTTACAAACAGAACATGCACAGACAGAACATTCACAAACATGAACATTCACAAACATGAACATTCACAAACATGAACATTCACAAACATGAACATTCACAAACATGAACATTTACAAACATGAACATTCACAAACATTAACATTTACAAACAGAACATTCACAAACAGAAAATGCATGGACAGAACATTCACAGACAGAACATGCACAGACAGAACATGCACAGAATCTTGTGGCTGCCCTTGATACTTTTTTTTCTAGTCATGGCAGCTCAAGTTTCAGCTTCAGGAATATGAAGTGCACACTCTATGTCTCCCAAAGTGCTGCCAACATACAGAGGACAGCATGTATAACCAATAAAGTTCTCGGTCTGAGAGAATGTTATACACCATGGCATGGCAGGTCTCTTGTAAAACCACAATCATAAAGTTTGCAGTTTTAAAAATTAAAAAAATGTATCTAAATCCACGAATAAAGAAAATCAGTGACATGTAAATAAAATATTTTGTGTTATTACTGTGTATTTTCAGTTTGTATGCGTTATTTTTACAACACAAAACAGTTGGTTTGACATCCAATATTAAAGTCTGAACAGGGAATAGATGTGATGATTTTGAAGCATTTCCTTGCATGTGTCCCTGTTAAATAAACACATTTGTGATTTGCATTTTTTTTAACAAGACTCTTGTTAACTCTGTTGCTGTGGCTGCAAAAAATTAGCATCAGACGTAAAAAAAAAAAAAAAAAAAGGTAGAGCCAACGTATTTTATCCCTTTTTTTTGTTTATATGTCTTGAAGCAAATGTGCAAAGTCAACTGAAAGTATTAAGGGAAGTGGGGTATCACCACTTAAAGTTCAGTCACTATAAACTAACCCTTTCAAATAAAGGTAGTCCTGTGTTCCATGATTAACACCAAAAACTTGCTCATAGATCCTTTAAATCACGAACATATTTTATTCTGTTAGCCCTTTTCTTCATATTTGGAGGGGCTGATTTTTATGGCACTGCAGTGCTATCAGGTTATCTCCCATAGTTGGCATCTGGAGGACCAAGACACCCTTCAATGTAGAAATATATCGCAGATTCGATCCCAAAATGCCCTAGTTGTCTTCCTTGCAAAAATATGGGAGAAATGTCCATCAATATTTCTTTCCCAAAAACTGTCCATAAAAAACAGAACAATAAACTTTGGTTTTGTGGCCTGGCTGCAGTGTCTCATGTTGGAGAAGCAGGGAGCTTTTGAAAGTCAGTTCCAAGGGCACAGCGCTGGTGAACACGCATATGTTCTGTGACACGGTACTGTCGTGAAAAGGTCATAGGGCAGCTGGGGCAATGGAAGGGTCGAACACCAAGGTGGCTTCGTACATGTCTATTGAGAGATCCTCGCTGGCTGAAGGAACGGTCGCATAGATAGCACTGGAAAAAGTGGCGAACAGGAGTCGACAGAGGAGACGATTTATTTGTTGGCATGATGCCTGAAACAGTAGAAGGTATGGATTCAGACAAGGTAGAGGCTGTGGAGTCTTGAACAAATACTGGATCAGTGGGTGGTGTACAGACTGTCAAGTTTAAGGCATGGCTCCCAACCTCTACAGTCTCTGCCTCATGTAGAACCTCAGCTCCGAGACTGCTTTGGTCTTTTCCAACAGATTGCCTTTTTGCAACATTTGCATCTTCAACCCAAGATTTAGTCTCTGCCCCGTCAAAACTCTCATACCTAAGATTTGTCCTAGTTGTAGTCTTTCTCTCATCAACCACATGTGCAGGTGGCACTTCATCCCATTGCTCTCTATCATTATTCTCAAACACACTTGCAAATGTGTCTTTGTGGTCACATGCAACCCAGTTCTCTCCTACTGCAGATCTGTGTTTGTAGGACACTAGCAATTCAGCAGGTTTGGTGCTAATATCCAGCAGTAGAACTCTCTCTGTCATCCCACTGGCAAAGTGCTGCCTCAGAGTTTTGTAATCAGGATTGGCAAATGTACCAACTTCCTCATCATCTCTGGGCTGGTCAGATGGCCAAGGGCTGGAGAATAAACGATCAGAGTCTCTGTGTGATATCTGAGTATCTTCTTGAGGTAGGCAGTGATAATGAAGATGTGCATGGTATGACTGCCCCATAACACTTGATGTTGGGTCAGAAGTGCTGTTGTCCACAGGCATTTGGCTTGAGATATTTTCCAGAGATGTAGAGCTCTCAAAGGCAGGAAGACTCACAGAGACATTACCCAAACTTAATTCTGGTGTGGTGGGGACAGACGGGCAATCAACACTGTTTATTTGGTCTGTCATAGCGATGCTTCTTTTGTCACAGTCATCTTTTGGGCTTGTCTCAGCCCTCTGCAAGGTTTGGTACCAATCAGTCTTAGGTCCACAGAGGTTACTTTTGCTGTCCTGTTTTTCCACATTGGTTGGATACCGTTTTGAACATGAATGTTCCTCTTTCACTTCTCCCTCAGGACTTAAGTGTTCACATTGACAATCACATCCTGTGCCAGTTTCCTGCACATAAAGGGGAACCTTATCTTTCTGGTGATGTAAGTGAATGGACTGCCCCTTTGCTGTTGTTGCCATTGGGATATTGTGGCTATCAGAACAATTAAGACGCTGTTGTTTGGAGGGAAAATCTTGAAAACTGAGATCGGGCTTATATTTTAACTCTCTGATTGGACTCCTGCAAAGCCTTTTCTGTGGTACTAAATCGCCTCTAAGATATTTTAACTGATTCTGAAATGAATCACAATGAGCATTTTGTTCAATCGGGTTAACAATGTGGGGGAATGCACTGCCACTGTGTCCACTATTCTGTCTCGTAAAATTATCAATGTTGCTGCTGTTAGATTTGCAACATAAATCTTGGTTTTGAGCCCCATTAAAATCTTTGGGGCTGATACCCTCAACAATGTTGTTAATGTCTGTGCTTTCCGATTGAGAGCAGGCGCTGACTGAAGCCTTGGGTATTGAAGGAGGCATTGTAGACAATTTTGCCAGCTGGGTCATAGATGCTGTGCTGCTGTGACAGATGACGGAAACTGCCTCACAGCATGGATGTGGTGATGAGGAAGAGGATGAGGAGGCACACTGTGAGGGAGAAACATTGTCCTTAAGGGTGGAGGTTGAGAGACAAGGAAAGGGAGAGGGGCGGATCTGATTTTTGTCTTCTTCTATTCCTTTCATCTGCTCCCCTTTTACATTGCTTTTCACTGCTAAACACGGTTTCTTAGTATTTTCTTCCCTTCTCGTTTCTTCGTCTTGCTGCTCAGCTGTGCAAGTTGAGAACAAGTCTCTCCTTTCCGCAATTGTCCTCACCACCTTATTCGTTGTGTTCTCCTGACAAGTCTCTGATTTTGCAATGCCAACTGAGCGAGACTTTAGCACCTCTGTAAACACCCCATGAGTTTCAATAGTGCAAGGAAAGTCAATCAAATCCTGAGATGTCAGGCGACTTACTTGTGTGCAGTTACCTGAATTTGCACAACTTCCAGATAAACAACAAATGGTGCTTGCGTTTTTTGAAGAGCTGTTATCTTTTCTGCTACAACAGTTTGTACCATTTTCATTGCTACTTCTGCATATTTCATTGCATGTGTCCACATTAGCTGCACATGTATGATCCTTTTTGTGCACTGAGTTTTCAATACAAGTGCGAGACAACGGCTGATGCTCACTAAAGCTGTTCACATTTGTACCATCAGCATCCTTCATGTCCTCATAAGGATGATGGTCTGCTCTAGTGCAGCCATCTGTTTTATCTGCAGCATCAACATTAGTCTGCTGCAAAGCCATCAGGGTCTCCTGCAGTTCATCCATCTGCAAGTAGGTGGCAGCAGTGAGCAGATTATAATATTGTTCCTTGCTCTGAGTACAATGCATAGATCCAGTGTAAATATAATCCAAAAGCATTGCCAGTACAGAGTCAGACAGACATGGATCCTTTAGTTCAACCAGAGCACCACTTGAGGACAAGATAGATGCCAACACTGGACTAGAAGCTGATAGGACACATCTGGGGGAGCAGGAAAATGTTTAAACATAAAACTACAAAAACTAACAAAAAATTCAGATATTTTGCCAGAAGATACTTTGTGTTATTTCTTGATTGATGTTGCTCACCTGTGGGCAGGGAAGACGCGGCCAGGGTTCAGTCTCTGTATGACCACGCAGTCACAAAGCTCAGCTCGTTCTCTTTGGAGGTTCAGATGTGCCAGCAGTTGTACTGCATAACTGCTGACTTTCTGGACAAAAGCTGCCATCTGAATGAAAAAAGCTCAGTCAAGAGCAGTTTAACTGAAAGGCAGGTTTAAACAGAAGCATGACACTGACTCGTTCTTACGTGAAAAGATTTGAATGGTTTTTCTCATGGATTTAAAGTCTCTACATGCACCACAAGTGTTTAGATTTAGCATGAAAAAGAATGCCACTGGCGATATGAGGCATCTTATACAAGCACAAGAAGACTTCTCTTTTGTGGTACAAATTATTTGACTCATGTAAAGAAATTGACTAAAAAGGCTTACCAATTATCTATAGAACAGCTTCAGTAGGTGAATAACTTAAGCTAGACAGTAAAATGTATAATATTGTAAAAACAGGAAAACAGAAGCCTTCACACATTTGATTATTAAACTTACTTGAATATTCTCATTTAGTTATAACATAATGACTGACTGTTTCAACATGCACATTAGACAAAATATATCCTATAAATATTATCTTACCTCTGTTTTATAGAAAATCAATAAAACCCCTTAAAATCCTGTTGGGTTCACTACTATTTAGCTGTAACTGGTTATCTCCTATCACGGCTTGCTTGTAGTCAAATGGGGAAAAGAACCTCAAAGAAGATTATATAGTCACAGTCTACTATCTACGCACACTGTCTCATCCGGAAAACAATCACACGCTTTTTGTATTTGGGGCCTGGTGTGACGTGAAACGACAGGTGCTTATAAGGGACCCTGGCATCCAACATCAGACTTTCCATGGCCTGTTTTGGAGTGGGAACTGAGACCTGCCCACAGAGGATCAACACAAGACTACAGACATAAAGCAAATAGAGACAATATTTCCATTCACTTTTCAAAGGATAGTAGCCTATTAAGGGACGCTTTTTTTTTAAATTATGACACAAACGTGCAAAGATAAGTTCTCGTTGCAGAAGAAACACACAGACCACTGTGCCTCATCCATATTTATAATAACATAATTTGTAAATTCTCAAAAGAAGCTCCCTTTTTTATATAAATCTTTCTCCTGTCTGGGGCTCATGGGTTAATAAAGCTCAGTAACGTGGGGCAGCAGTACCTCAGCTTATAGGTACTTGGGTTTGGAAAAGGAGGGTTGCAGAAACAATCCGGTATGGAACAAGGGCAGAATTGAGACCCTTGCTATTTCCCTTGCCTGGCACTGCCTAGGTGTCCTTGAACAAGGTAACAAAAAACCAACTGCTCAGGTGCTCTTTTTTGTGCAGCCCCTCATCCTGACATCCTCCTTTAGTGCATGTCCATAGGATCCTGTTTGTGCATGTGTTTCTTACCTATGTGTGTAAAATGTTCAATGACATGGTACAAAATTCTTCTTAAAATGCATGTGCTTGAACTGTAGGTTAAAAAATGAATACCTGCAGCATGCCAATGTGAATCAAATGTACGTTGGTCACACTAGAGCTGTTATTAAGCATCATTTGGCCATCCATGAGTCTACACTGTAGTCCTATACTGCACTGTTAGGAGTTTCTCACAAGCATTGTACATGCACTAAAGAAATGAGGGATGTATCTCAACATTTCTATCTGTTCTACTTCTACAAAGGGGAGCTTGCACAGTGTACTGACTACGAGACGCCCCCTGTCTGACGCTTTGTTGACAACTCCATACTGAGCTATTTCTCCACCCTCACACACCATGTGCTTGTCACGCCTTATAATCTCAACAGCACTCTAATGTGACAGCTGACCACAGTGGTACAACTGCACTGGAAACTCTGCAATGGAAATACTACTGCAACACCCACTAACACATAATGCACCATTGAAAATGACTCTAGAGGAATCATGCTACAAACACAGAAATCATTTTATAGCTTCATTTTGTGCTACATAAAAAGTACAACATATTTATGCTACACGTCTCTATTATTTTCTCGAAAAATATGTTTATAAAGCATTTGATAGTCGACGTTTGTTCAGGGGGCATACTATCCCTTAAAAGATGTAACATACACATTTAAAACTGCAGGTAAAATGCATGTATTTAAAAGACTCAATCATATTGTGTTGGACGTGTATAATACACAAATGAATAGAGCTGAATACTGGTATTTTGCATTAGACTCTCAATTATTGTGGCCCTATCAGTCTTCTCCATAAATGAGTGGGTTCAATGGGCACAAGAGGCCAGGGAAAAACAACACAAATCAGTTAAACAAAGTAATAGAGGCATAGGCATACTCCCTAAAACGGAAACATTTGTATTAATTTTGTCCAGAAGATCACTAAGGCATACTCCCCTCTCTGTCTCTCACCCGTCTGTCACATTGTTATTCTCAAATGTAAGCTTCACACAAAAATTAATCCCAGGAAACAAACTATGAATTATTATCAATTATGCTTTAACTTGAGCAGTCATGATACTCACGTACAGACATACAGACACACACAAAGTAGCACGTGCTGGAAAGATTGCTTGCGTATAGTATTTCCATTCACTGGGTGCTTGGTGACATAGCTCACGTATTGTACTGGCTGCATGCAAATTAGCACATTGGCTGCAGGTTGAGTTACTTGAACGAGCCACTGATGAACAGATAAAATACACGCAAGGGTCATCTGATTCTGGCTTCAATGGAGGGGATACGACTAAAGGGATTCCTTTACATGTACATAAATTGGTTGGTTACAAAAATAAAAAGGTTATGCAGTCAAAAGTTATAAATACTAAATTAAAAAGTAAGAAAAGCCAAGTTTACCATCTGGCCTGAATTGAGGTCAAATACTGGAAGTATTTCTTTAGATCTGATTATGTTCCTCATTAAACATCATTAGGCCATTAGATGACAAAGAAATGCACAAGGCTGTACTCTGAATTTCAAAAGTGCATGAGCCGATACTTGGGGTTATATCCGCTGACACTTGAGGTTATATTTACTCGTTTATTTTTTAGACCACTGAAGCCAGAACTTCTCTGGCACAGTCACAGAAAACATCAAAACGACTGCATTGCTTCAGGCGCACAGCCTGAAGTTGTTGAGTACAGCCATAACTCATGTGCTGCACTACAGTACAGTACAGTACATTCCAACACAATGTTCACACAGCCTCCCGTTTCACATGTATTCATAAAGAGGACTCAACATGATGATTCTTCCTACAGAAGCACTGCAGGGACACACCACATAGACATCCAACTTTTTGTCCAAACACATCATACTTAGGAGGCTCATTTGCCTTCAGATATACCACCAGATTACATTTTTTAACCTGTAGTTGTAATTTTTTGGAAAAGTTTACATGGAGAAACCTGAATGAGAGTCTACAGCCCTCTGATGGCTGGTAGGCTGTAATTCTCATGATAGAAACATCTTTAATGGATAAACCAAAGTGCTGGACAGACTGAAATTCTACCCTGATGAAAATGGACAAAGGGGATCAGAGTTAGTCTGCACCAAATGTAGTGCCAATTTATCATGCATATAGGATATGTTATCAGTTAAGTCATTGTTTTGACCAACTGAGGGAGCAAAATGAAAAATAAAATTCCCTTTTGACTAAAATGTTTTTTTTCACGTCTCTGTTAATAGGATTAACAGTTTCAGTGCTGCAAATCTAAACCCACCATATGCAATAAAAACAAGAGAGACCAATCAAATAGTGTGCTATAATATCCTCATACACACACACGTAATGCCCAGTTTACAACATGCTGTACCAACCCTGCTTCTGCAGCACACACAGAACAAAGCTCCAGCTGTGGACTTGTTGCTCCAGTTCCATTTTTACACATGTAACATCATCTTCGTCTCGCTCTCCTGTACTCACACTTCCAGAACATTGTAGTCATGATATCTGGTAACTTCTATTCTGAGCTCATGGGCATGAGCACTTTGAGCACTCATCCTTATATTAACACCTCTGCGAAGACATACGGTAGCAGTTCAGAAACATTAGGACTGCTGCCAACAGAAGTACCAGGCGCCATTCAAGAGTCACATAGTGTCTTAGGGAAAAAAGGGGGGTAGCAATGATATCACATAGCGTCTTGTTGGCCTTGAGGTTGTGATTCATACCGAACAATGAAGGTGCAATACTCCAGCTGGGGACCTTCGTCCAAATCGGTTCTTCTCTAACCGTAGAAGTCTTCATTCTCTATCAGTGAAAGATAAAATGCAAAATTTGTGAATTTTAATTTTTCAATTCAAATGATCCTTAGAAGTAGCAGTATTAACAGATACCAACCCATCATACGCTTAGAGTACTGATCCTTTTACTTTCACTTTACTTCATTACATCAGAGTAAAACTCAACTGGTTTCAACTGACGACATCACACCACCTCAATCTTGGCTTCCCTTCATTAACCCCCTATTTCTTTAAGACTCAACTCTTTTTTTCACTACATATGAGCTAGCTCGCAGCCTTGTGATCTTCAGGCTCTTCTGGTCGTTACAGAGTCCAGGATTAAATCTTAAACGAACCTTTGCCACAAGGTCCCCTCGGCTTCAGGGCAACCTGAACAAGGAAGTAAGTCTTGCTTTTATTATTACTACTTGAAAACAATGGAAACGAGAAGACGAGTATACCCCACAGATTGCTTTTATTAAAAACCCACAGCAGCTAATTTGACAAGGATATCATCATTTGAAAAGTTCCTTAGAAGTAAGGATTTGAATTACTGAAATGTTTTCAACCAAAGCCTTAATTATTTAACAGTTGACGTTTGTTTGTTTTTAATCTATAATTATATGAGGACATTAAGCCTATCTGTGACAGAGATTTGCATTATAATGAGTTAGATAAGGTACAGTTGTTGGACACAGCATGTTGATGATCTGGACATGTGGATAAAGCTGCACTCTGAAGAAAGGCTGTGCCTAAAGAAGCATAACCCACAAATACTAGTTTATTTATTGATTTTGGTCCTTTTTTTTTTAACCAGCGGTTAATATACTGTGTATGCTCTTACTTTTTTATCTTGAATTGTATATACTTGTGATCCCCGAGGGGAAATTCTGATTTTACATTCTGTTAATGAGAGACATGCTACTCACACACATACGCCCTGTTCTGATCCAGCAGAACTGAGCTATCAAGCATCAACAGTTCTGCTGAAGAATGACTCTGAAAATAAATAGAGACCTTTGATAATGATGTTTGCAGCCTGAAATACATTCATAAAGGAGAATTCTTGGATTAAAAAGTCGATGTGCAGAAGAACCTCTCAGACAGAGTCAGAGAACAGATCTCTCGACCAATCACACGCCTCATTCTCCCCATCAACAAGGTAACAATTGGATCCATCCAATGTTGCCTTTTCAAAAGTCTCAGTGTCAGAGTTTCCTGCATGCATCACACCTCTCCGTGAAGATTTGTCAGTTTGATCCAACACAGAACTTTGACAATTCACTCCATCTCTCTGCTGCTCTTCACGAATCCAACCCAAATCCCTGCTGCTGCACTCAGTGTGACTTCTTTCTCGTAGCTTCACACTCAGCCGTGTTTTAACAGCAGGTGTAGGAGGGACAAAATGTGCGTTGTTGTCGTCATTATCACACACAGTCACATCAAAGTGCCCTGAGACGCATGTGTGTTTCTGCCTTCCTGGGGTCCCTGTGTTTGGAGCCCCTCTCTGGACACTCTGGGGTTCCTGAGCCAGAAGACGTTTTTTATGTTCCTGACATCTCCTTTTTGAGTTCAATCTGTGTCTGTTTAATTTTGTACTCCACAACAAGTTTTCTTTGGTGGACTCTTTGCAACACCAGGGCCGCTGATTTAAACTGACACATTTTGTTTTGGAGGATGGGATTTTTGCTGTTTTCTTACTAGAACAAGAAGAAGAATCTTGACTGTGAGTTTGAGAAGTGGACTCATCATATGTCGAGGTTCTGTATGAGCAGTCAGGTGACCCTGTCAAAGCAGTTAATTTTACAATGGGGGTGGACTGAGAGGGAGGGACAAAGTCAAGATCGAACGTGCACGATTGAATTAAATGGTCTTCATTGGTGCATTTGTTACTTTTCACTTTCTGCTTGTCAGGTGTTAAATGTGTTGAGTTGGTCATTTCTCTCCTAAGGTGTTGTTTGTTTGGCACAGAAAGCAGCACACAATCTTCTGTGGTTGTCCTGACAGTTTCTACTTGTGTTTTTAACGTGTTTGTGCTCATATCGATCATCAGTGAGCTACTGAATAGATCTGCAGAACAATCGTAAGTGTCTCCTTGAAGCTGCTCTTCTTCTGTGCTTTCAAAAGAGGCAGAAAAAGACTTCTCATCCTCCCGCCTACCGTTTTTGGTCTGACTCCTATTAAAAACTCCAGCTGGTTTCTTACATACCTGGTCAGATAAATCAAATCTGTTTGGTGCTGGTGTATCTTTGGTACCCAAAAATATCTGTGAGCGGCTGTTTCTAATGTCTTTGAAACTTGATTCAGTCGAGAAGTTCTTGTCTTGAGATTTGTCTTGCAGGTTGTTTCTTGAGATTTCTTTTCGGTTTTCAAAATTCAGATCAGGCTTTGATTCATCAGCTATGATAAAGTCTTTGTTTTCCCCACCCAAAAACTGTGTAAGACTCTCAGAGAGTGGCAAATCCTCCCAAGCCAAGGAGTCTGATAAATATGTTTGGGTTAGTTTTCTGGGAGACAACCTCTTCTTCCTGTAGCTGTTGTTGTCTGTTGGAGAAAGACTGAACCAAGGTTCTGTGATGGAGGTGTTTACAACAGCTTCATCAACAGATGAGAATGAGTATTTGGCAAACGACTGAGTGCTGCACGAGCTGCACTGTAAAGGAAGAAGAGGTGAGACTCCTCTCTCTTCTGTGACTTTAGGGTTCTTTGGGTTGTCTCTCTGTGTATGATGATGATTTTGTGTTTTGTTTTTTTCTGTCTGTCTGCTTTTCACATCACCACTTTCCTGAATGCTGCAGCCTTCCTCCTGCTCTGCTGATGATGTAACCAGTCCCAGAGATTGCTGCCATGGAGGGGTGGGAGTAAGCGTGCAGTCTTGGTGCTGTGATCTAGGATCAAGACAATACCCACAAAATATAAGATGAAATCTTAGGAGGTTCACATTGGAATTCACTGATTTGGCATCGTTAAATGTTCTAGGAAAGTGACCGCAAAACAATTTAAACTCAGTAGCTTTTCAAAAACATTGAAAGGCACTTGAGGAAACTTTATCAGTAACTCTTTAATGTCATTACCTTTGCAGTGGTTGACTTAGAAGACCTGATGTAGAAAGTGAAGCACTGTTAAAGCTGCTGGCTGGAGAATGATGAGGAAGCAGCAGGGGTGTTTCTGGGTTTCTGGAGGGTTTTCTTAGATCAGCAGATCCCAGCTCATGTTCTGCGGCTTTCTGCAGAAGGATCCGATAATAACTGACCACTGTGCAGCCCCCCAGGCCTAAAGCTTTGGGGAGAATCATCTGGCTGGCAATTAACTGGACTGTGTCTTCATTTCTGGAGCAATTCGTAACAGTCTGTCGTAACCAAGGCTCACGTTCTGTTTCAGTCACCTGGATGGATACAAACAAGACCAGGGAGGTAAGGAGTAAGGTCTGGAATACAGCTTAAATTTAACAAACATTTATTCTAGATATCTTGTTCAAGCACAGAGGACTAGCACTGTACCTGTGCAGACTTTTTCTATTCAGCAACAAAGGATAATATATGTTAATAAATATTATATAAACTAATACTACAGTAGTTACACAGTTCTTGACAAAGCATTACTCTGAGGGACAGTACACAAACAAGATAAATAATGAAAAATAAAAATTAAATAACATTATTAGTCCAAGTAAGAGCTGCTTTTGCAGCTACTAGTGGTTTAAGAGTTCATAAAATACCAAATCATAACCATCTTAGAAGTCAGTGTGCTTTGTCTAAATTACTAGATGTTTGTGAGCAAGTAAAGATTGGAAAAAAAAGTGTTAACATTTTCTATTATATCTTCAGTGTGTTTTGGTAAAGGGTTTATTTTAGGGCCCGAGTGATTCATCGGCCAGACGATAATATCGTCCAATATCAGCATATCAAGTGACTATCGGTATCAGATAACTTTATCGCAGATATTTGCTGATATTATTTGTACACCAGTCAAATAGCATTTTATTTGAGTATCATTGTATTACACTAGCAGTTCTCTTTCACCATGAGAGTGTACTATATGGATTACAACAAGCATCATCACTCTCCAGTGAGTGTGTCAAGCGGTGAAGCACTTACAAGCACAGTTACTTTCCAGTTGAGCGACCACTGATCTTTATTTTATAACTTTTTCACAAGAGTTTGAAAACAGCATTTGAGGGCTCAATATCTATTTATCTCTACAGCTCAAAGATAGATTTAAGAAAGATATCGATCAATATAGCAGCATCAGATTTTTCTCTCCCTAATATCGATATCGGCCTCAAAAAATCCCATATCGGTCGGGCCCTAGTTTATACACTGTGTATTCTATAGATTTAATATTGTGGCTCTATATATCCTGCTATATCTGTTGAAGATGTAAAGGTTCTGTTATTAGCCCATCGTGTTATTGTGATATCTTTCCTATTGAATTTGTAATTTATCTCTTCTAAGTATATCTTTTTGATATTGCTAGGGTAGCATGCAGCTGTACCTTTATACCAAAGATGAAATGTCTGCCAATAAAACAATCTTGGACAGCCTTAACCAACAATGTACATCTGTTTGGTGCTTCAGCTGGTCCATCTGCGTTCTCCACCAACCTACAACAGAAATAGATGCAACATTTAACTTCACTAGAGAAGAGAGAAAGCACAAATAATATGTTTACCGCTTTAAACATGCAACACTTAACCATGGGGACATTAAGTTAGCATATATGACCTCTGACCTACACGAACTTTGTCACAGCTTAATTTCAGTTGCCTGAAACTAAATCTTCTGCCAACATCATATTGAAGTTTAAACACTTTGATAAAAGCTCATTTCCCATCCTCACCTCTGTAAACCAGATGCAGGAATGCCAAAAAATGTATTCAAGCTGGTCCCAAAAACTGTGACTCCAAATATACATTTGTCCCGGATCACTTTCAGTGAGAGACGATATCTGTGATCAACATTTTCCCTCAGACAGATGTAACCACACTTGGCACATCGACACCTGTGGCGGATAGGCAGAAAGATACAAAGAACCTCAAAATAGGAATAGTTCAAATATTTCTGTTTAAAGCCTTCACAATGAGTTAGGAGAGGTGAACTCCGTTTATGATTTATTCAATGAGATACAACACATTTCTACTTATTCGGAGTTTCTCTAACTATATTAATTACTTGTTTTGTATGGTAATTTGCGTTGTTACCTTTTAGCGTCCTGTCGTTCAACTTGTATCTTAGAGAGACAGTCTTTACAGCATGGATAAAACACACAGGCATCTTGTAGAGCCAACACTACGCAATCCACCAGAGCTGCTCTAAGAGACATAAGTCTACTAGTCAGCTAACAGGAGCTAGCTGGCAAACCCGGAAACCTCTCACAAAACGAACGAGCGTAGTACTAACTTCATCCAAACAGTAGAAACTTCTATTTACATGACAACAAAATAATGTTTTTCAGATATGAAACCTACTAAAATGGTCATAGATACATCTTAACGTTTCTACGAACTGTTTCTTCTTCGCCCTTTTGTGATTCATTTGCGGTTGACGAACCAGCTCGCAGTTGCTTTACTGCCCTCTTCTGGACTGGATGTATAACAGGAGGAATGACAGCTACATCTTTACCTACACATTTTAATATGGAAACAATCTAACATACATTTAGGGGCATGTATTTCTCTTACTTGAGAAGATACTAGATTTTTTAATGAATTGACATTGGATTAGAACGAAGAAAATGTATTTCTATTTAACTCTTTCACTTTGACTTTAACACCACCCAATATTTTGAGTGCTCAGCTGGTTAGCTTACTTCTGCAATTCTACAATTCTACAATTCACTTAGCAGACGCTTTTATCCAAAGCGACGTACATCAGGGAGTAAGAACAACACAAGCAAGGATCAAGGAAAAATAAGGAACAATGTCAGTAAGGACGAACGATCAGCTTTGAGTCCGATTGGACAAACAGGTGCTGAAAGGCATTGCCCAGAGGCAAGGCACAACATTAACTGCCGGTCTGAGACTCTAATCAGTATATAAACCATCTTATACGTCGTCGTTTTCAAACAAAAACAAAAACCATCATCAATACCATCATTACATCAATACTATCGAGATCATCATCATTAAGCTAAGTTAGTAGGTATTCCTGAAAGAGCTGGGTCTTTAGCTTTTTCTTAAAGGTACAGAGGGACTCTGCAGATCGAATGGAGTTTGAAAGTTCATTCCACCACCGGGGGGCGACAGAGGAGAAGAGTCTAGTCCTCGTCTTTGGACCCTGTTGTGAAGGTTGGATCAAACGCCTTTCATTGGCAGAGCGTAGTGGACGGGAGGGAGTGTAGACCTGAAATAGAGAGTTAAAGTAAGGAGGAGCCGTTGTTGTTGCTGTTTTGTAGGCGAGCAGCAGAGTTTTAGATTTAATGCGAGCAGTGACTGGGAGCCAGTGTAAGGAGATGAACAGCGGAGTGACATGAGCTCTTTTTGGAAGGTTGAAGACCAGTCGTGCTGCTGCGTTCTGTATCATCTGCAGAGGTTTGGTTGTGCATGTAGGAAGACTTGCCAGTAGCTTACTTAAAGATCTAAAGAATGGAGACTGACTGAGGAAGAAGATAGGCCTGCACACTTGCTCAAATGCCAAAAAAGTTTTAATTCATTACAAAGTTTCCACCAGAGTGGGCAGGCCTATCTTCTTCCTCAGTCTGCTGATTTTGCACTGCCCTGCACCTATGTGATGTACATATAACTACCTCCTTTTTCAATGGACACTGCAACCAGGTGTGCCTTAACTTATTGAATTTAAATATTGTTGCCTGTTTATTTCTGTATTTTAAGAAAACTTAACCAGGAATTATTAAAGTCTTCTGGCTACAAGTATTTTGGTTTAAAGATTTCCTTCTTATGATCGCCTGATGGCGTTTTAGTCTATCATCAAATCAGCAACATTAAGGTACGGGATATGAAAGCAAAAGAGAAGTCCTTCAATGAAGCCAGATTAAGTACTACCTACCTATTACTGTACTTTAAAAAAGTTGCAAAAACCGTATGGCAAAACATAAGGTTTATGTTATTAAGGGCACACAGAAAATGTCAGTCTTGGATTCTCCTTAAACTCCTTGATCAGTCAGATCACTTTTTTGTTTTGTCTACATACTTCCTCTCAAGCAACATCCAATATGTGAATGGTCACACTTGAAATCCTACCCTTATTATAAGATTGTAATAAGAAAGTTAGCTACAAATTATAAACCGTGGATGGCAGGACTTGGAGCCCCTGGGACCTGAACCCTAAAGAAGGTTGAGAGAAAGTCACACCTTTTTCAGTAATTGTTGTGGTTTTACTTTTCTGTTTAATTTTAAAACAATGAGACCTCAGCGGATAATCCAACTCCCTGTAACGACCATATAAATATTAAACACTGAAGGATCCCCAATCTATCAGTTGGGCACTTAGAATCAGAGGGAGTTAGTTCCCCTGTGAATTCATGGAAATACTTTAAAGTTTACATTAAAGTCCTTGTACTATATACATTTTCCCCACATATTCTATCTCCACTTCTTACTTTATTATTGAATGATATATTATCTAATCAATCTATGCCCGTAATTTCTTTGTTGCCCAACCCTGGTAAGGATCATTCAAATATGACACATAGTACACTTATGTTAAATAATCGCTATAAGCTTTTTGCGCTTGCTATATGCGCATAGAGACTGTGCATTGATTCATCTCAATCAAGTTGGGTTCATTAAAGGCAGGTTTACCTCCAACAATATGAGGAGACTTTTAAGTCTTTATTTTGAGATACTAAGTCATTATATTGAGATATTGAGATACTAAGTCATTATATTGAGATTTTATGTATTTAAGGTTACAATTTGTGAGCTTTAATTCTATTTAACATAGGTGCAGAGGATTTTTAACAAGATGGATGAGCTCATCCAGTGACTAATTAAGATCCAGGCATGTGCCTGAGGAAGACATGCAGACAGCGAATGGAACAGGAGAAGTATACTTATTTAGGAACTGAATCATATATTAATATTAAAAGACAAAAGTTGAGAGCAGCTTTACAAATATGTTTGGCTTTAAACAGGTTGTTCATTATTATAATTGAAAGCACTTTACTAAATAATTAATTAAATATGTCTCCTTTAGACACCAGTGTCATACATCTCAAGACAGATGAACAGCTAAGGGATAATCTGCCATCGTATGGTGATCGGCTGGCTGTTTTTTGGATACTGCAGATGGAAGGAAAAAGAACACAGGAGTTGCAAGATGAAGGTCTTTGAGCGGCTTAGAGGAAAACTCTCAAGAAACAAGGGTGATCATGTGTCTGAAAAAGAACATCACACTGTATTTAAAAGAATGCCCAAAAGAATGAGAGAAAACAGTAAAAAAAAAACAACTTGCTAGAAAAGGCTCTGCACTTGTTTTTTCCAGATGGAAAAAATGCAGAGGGTACCCTTACTGATTTTGACATTAATTTGACCGATTTTCAGCAGCACTTATGGGACGATAGTATCACAGTCGGGGAACTGTATGAAAAGACAAAGTTACCTCTCTTACGTTTCTATTTAACAACCAAGCAGCAAAACATAAATCTGGAGGAGAAAGATAGTGATGCAACTACAGAAGGTAAAAACACATATGTTAGATCTGATAACCATCACAGCTCTCCAGGCACAGAAGCCACAGATGTGGAGATAAATAACCCAGATATCATTTTCGTTGGAAACAGCACAGTATTCACAGATGCAAGCAGTGAGAGTGTGTCCCTTCCACATGACCCAACTGATTTACGTAGTTTCCCTGAACATGAAACGTTACTTCATTTGGATGTCTTAGAGGATAGTGACATTGTTACTTTCCACAGACATGGGACAGGAACAAGCCAGTCAGAGAGGAGTCAAGAAAATTGTTGTTCTTCATCGTGGATAGAGTCTTAAAGAACTTTTTCAAGTTTTTTTCGGAGGAAAGAATCAGGGAGGATAACCTTTACTTTCAAGTTATCCTTCCGGATGTAATGCTTGAAAAAGCTGTGGATGATGGAGGTGTTTTGAGGGATTTCCTGTCAGAATTTTGGAATGACTTCTATGAGCATTGCACTATGGGAAATGTCTTCAAAGTGCCATACCTACGTCATGATTTTCGCCGAATAATCACATTTGGCTGGCAAAAAGAGAAGTACCTTCCTGTAAAACTTGCATCTGTGCTGTTGGAACAATTGGAACAAACTCTTTTGGGCTTTGTGGAGAGTGATATTGTGGACATTTTTTTCAAGTATGTGTCAGAGTCTGAGCGAGTGATCCTTAAATCATGTAGTTTACATTTTGAAGATGTTGACCAGGAAGAATTGTTGGAAATTATGGATATTCACAACTGCCGGAGGCTTCCAACAGCAGATAACATTGAGCAAATCTTGAAAGAGCTTGCTCACCAAAAACTGATTCAGGAGCCTTCTTTTGTGATTAAACACAGGAAGAAAATGCTCAGACCTATTAGATCAGAGCTAAAAGGGATTTCAGCAATCTATGAAGAGCTACAACGGACATCACAAAAGATCATGAGATCAATTATTTACCCCAGTACCCAGAATGCCAAGGAGAAACAAATCGTTTAGTATCTAAGCACATATTTTAGAGAGTCAGACACCCAGCACCTCTCCTTTTTCCTCAGATTTTGCACTGGATCAGACTTGGTCACAGGCAAGAGCATCACTGTCACCTTCTCACAACTTCAGGGATTTCAGAGAAGACCTGTTGCTCATACACATGGCTGTTTCTTGGAGTTGCCAGTCAGTTATGACAGCTACCCAGAGTTTTGACGTGAAATGAACAAAGTCCTAGAAAGCAGCGTGTGGGTAATGGACGTTATCTAAGATAAAAAGATTTCAGCCCTAAAGGTGTTTGACTGCCATCAGAGGTTAATGATTAGGCTTGTAGGTTTTCAGATGAAATGTGGGTATTAAAGTAATTACTACAGCTACCATGTTTAACCTTACTAAGTATCACAGTTTTAAAAGACCATTGTGTAGAAATTAGTGATATCTTGTGGTGAGGTTGCTCACTGGCAACCAACAGAATACAGCAAAAAAAGACACAACAATCCTTAGTTTCAGATGATTAAACAATAAAAAAACATTTGATTTCTGACTATAAATCTCCCTAAATCCTACTCAGTGGTCCTTTAACATGCTTTCAACATCCTTCTGCTGCTACTTTTAAGTTGTTCAACATTGCTTTCAGTTTAATAAGTTTAAAGAAGTATGTTTCAATGCAGAGTACTGTGAATACCTTTATTAAGTAGGATGTTTAAGATTGATGGTGTAGACTTCAACAACAAATTGGTTATTTCAGACAACATATTATTGTGGTTATAACATACATCTCTTGTTCTATTGTCAATAGTAATTTTGGATGAGAGAGAAAAATTGAGGAACTTAACATCTGTGTTCTCTTTGACACATTTACAACTGGTGTTTTTTGAAGCTTGAAAGCATTTGTTGTTCATCTTACTGTACCTTGGCACCATAACACAAACACAGAACAACCAGCCCCCCCTCTTATTTTTGGGAAATCCCCATTTTAAGCTTCACTCTGTATTGTTGGTACATTAGATTGCTTGCCTTTTGCTATTGCAAATAATACTAAGTTTACCTACTTATACTTTTTTTATTTGATACGACAGGGTAACGTGATAACATTTCATGTTTGCATAACTTTTTTTGTTCCAAATTTCATTTAAAAAACATTACCTTAGCATAAAAATCATTATCAGATTAAATATTTGTGTTATTTTCTTTGTACATTCATTATTTTGAGTTCAGAGTTTTTCCAGAACATTTATGTAATTTATGTGAATTATTTCTTTATAACAAAACAGGTACATTTGATTTAATACTCCTGTCTTGCCACAATTCTTTTTTTATTTTTTTTATTTCACATTTCAAGCACTATTTTTCAGGTGCCGTTATTGCCGGTTATCAAAAGAGAGCTAGGCATTCTCAACGGTTCCATAAGCCAATAACTTGGTTACATACTATGTGCTGTATAAATTAGATTACTTTGCAGTTAAAATAAAAACAGCAGTTTTGTACGCTGTGAAATATAAACGTTTTAATGAAAAATGTGTTACTACATGTGTGAATTTGCATTTTTACTCAGTTCTTACAAATAGTCAATGTAAGTTCAACAAAGAACTTTATGCACTGAACATAGTTTGTATATCTTTAACATTTCTTAGGTAACTACATTAGCATTCCTCCCAGGTCAAAACACGTGAGAAAAATGTCTTTGTAAGAAAAACAAAAAAAGTGGAATATACAAAGTGACACACGCCTAGGAAAGTTAATCATCTAGATCCAGTTCATTGTTGATCAGCTGCCTAAGTCACAGGATAACTGTTTCAAACACATTATTTGTCAAATTCAGATTATACTCTGACATGAGGCCCACACAGATGTGGAACACATCTTCATCACATGGGAAGTCTTTGAACACACACTCTTCACGGCAGATTTGACTCTTCTTCATATCCGCATGATGCAAACAATCCCTGCCCCCTTACAGTTGACCGACTGCATGCAATATGGAGGGACGTCCATTAGGTGAGTGTGAGTTGTGGACTTTACGGACTCTGTGGTCATTCCAAGTCAGAACAACCTCATCAACTTCTTCCTAGAAGGCACATAATATTAAGTCAATGCATAGAATATTAGACATTAGTGATTACTGCCTTGGCTAGTAGTCCTGACCCATGGTTGGTTTTTATTCGTGAGATTTGTCCTTGCTTGTGATACAGTGGGCTCACACAATAATATGAATACCAGCAAAATGTAATTTTTTCGCAGTGCAACTACTGTTGCAGGCATATTGTTGTTGACATCAAAATGTCAAAAAACCTGTCTTTGACATCATTATATGATGCGATTTATCATACATATTTGATATATCTGTATGTTATTTGATATGAGTTAATTTGATAGATACCTCAACCCACATGGTTTCTTTGTTTACCACAAAACAAAACAAGAAGTAGCCATCTTCTCTCAGTTTGTCAAACAGGTCAATCCAAAACTGGACACACTCACTTCTCAAGGTTAACCACCATCTTTCAATCCGCTGGTTTCCAGTGCTTGGACCAAAGGTTACACTGTCTGTTTCAGCTTGGTTCTCAGAAAAATGCAAAAACCGCTGCATTTAAGCCATAGCCTATGGCCATTTTCTGTCCCCAAGTCAAGTCTGAGCCTGGCAGGGCAACCACCAGTATTGATCACAGCATCCATGTGAGGTAGTGTGGTCGGAGAGTGTGGTGATGAAGTAGGAGGCAGACTCACGATTCTGTGTTGAGGGTCCCATCAGTGGACATTTATTTACAAGTGCAACCAGGAAAAATGCAAAACAACAAAAAAACATAAATGTAAACTGAAAACTATTAACATAAGAAACTGAGAATAAATAAACTCATGACAGCATAAGTCCTGGTGTCTGTTCCTGACCTGTCCTTTTTCCCCCGGCTCACAGACGACTCCTTTATAGAGCCAAACCTCCCCAATTACCAGCACCTGGCTCTAACCATCCTCCCTACAGGGTTGGGGACACAAATCATCATAACATAGACAAAACAATACATATACAAAACCACTTCGGTAGATACTCAAATTCCCCACG
This sequence comes from Tautogolabrus adspersus, assembly GCA_020745685.1. Taxonomy (NCBI): domain Eukaryota; kingdom Metazoa; phylum Chordata; class Actinopteri; order Labriformes; family Labridae; genus Tautogolabrus; species Tautogolabrus adspersus. The sequence continues at coordinate 12,958,251 of CM036535.1, forward strand.
GTACTTGAAGGCATCACAACATGCGCTATTCTAGCCATACGGATCACACATTGAACAAATACATAACAATACTGTTAGCAGCTTCCCCCTCAGACATGGTATCGTCTTTGATGGCATGGCTGACGTCACAGAAAGCTTAAAACACCGGGAAGCAAGGGGCGGCCCCCCTTCCTGCATGATTCCCGCGACAGGTAAATTTGTTTGTAGACAAAGGAAATTACTTAACTTCCAATATCTGTAAAACTACAAAATGAAACTACTAATAAAGGTTTTAGAATTATACACCATGATTGTCTGTCATTATTGTCTTCATAACATGCATTAAGAAAAGATGGTTTTAAGAATGATCAACTATAATCCGACTCAAAACAAACCGGGATAGTGCTTTGTATTGTGCTATTTGAGGAGTTCATAGTTAACATAAAGGTGATTAAACAAACATAGAACAAATTAATAAATCACATATTAGTAGGCCTATGACTAAAGTGACAAATGGCCTGGTCGAGTACACTTTGTCACATTTCCCCCCCCTTAAAGTCGTTACTCTTCGGAGGAACGAGACAGGAAATCTGCAATTACATTTTTATGCCCTGGTTTGTATTTGATCTGAAACCTAAATGGCTGGAGGGAAAGATACCATCTGGTGATTCTTGCATTAGTGTCCTTCATTCGGTGTTCCTCCCAAGTCTTGCTGAAAACAAAAATGTCGTCGATGTAGGCCGCAGTGTAGTCCTCTGCTCCCCTCAACATCTCATCCACCAACCTCTGGAATGTTGCCGGGGCTCCGTGCAGTCCAAAAGGCATTGTCCGGAACCGGTACAGTCCACTAGGCACTCTGAAGGTAGTTAGGTCCTTTGAGGCCTCCGTCAGGGGTACTTGCCAATATCCCTTGCAGAGGTCAAGGGTGGTGAGATAAGATGCATTTCCCAAACGATCAATAAGCTCATCGACCGGAGGCATGGGATAAGGATCAAAAGCTGACACTGCATTCAGTCGCGAGAAGTTAATGCAAAACCTCAGTTTTGGGTCATCCTTTTTAGGGACGAGCACCACAGGACTACACCACTCACTGTGAGAAGGCTCGATGACTCCCATGGCCAACATGTCCTCCACTTCTTGCTTTAGTGCAGGCATGAGCTTCGCTGGTACCCTGGAGGAGGTTTCCCTAATAGGTAGCTGCGTTGGAGAAAGAAGCCGAATCTCGTGCTGAATGAGGTCTGTACAACCGGGTTGCAAACTGAAAAGTTCACCAGGCATGCATTTTTCCATCTCCTCATAACGATCTGGTGTGAGGTGAGTCAAATCCGGCAACAACTGGGCCCCACCAGAAGAGGGAAAATACTGCTCCTGCAATTCTTCCTCATCAACCACTGCTCGAGCCCACAGCTGTGTTGATGCCTCCGGCTGGTCAACCCATTCCCTAAGCAGATTCACATAAAACACTTGGTGCTTCTTGCGGCGCTCAGGCAGATACAGTTCATAGGTAACTGGCCCCACCTTTCTTTTGACCTCATATGGACCTTGCCACTTGGCCAGAAGACTTGACTCTGAGGATGGCAGCAGTAGGAGGACTTTTTGACCAAGTTGAAAAGACCTTCTCTTGGATGTCTTATCATAACCCATCTTCTGACGCTGCTGAGCACTAGCAAGGTGGCTGCTGGCCAGCTCCTGGTATTCATTGAGCTTGTCCCTCATCTTTAAGACATAAGACAAGGTACTGCACTGCTGCTGTTGTCGTGGCTCCTCCCATGCCTCCTTAAGCACATCTAATGGGCCCCTTACTGGATGGCCATAAAGAAGCTGAAATGGTGAAAACCCAGTGGATGCTTGGGGAACCTCTCTATAGGCAAACAAGAGGTATGGGAGCCACTGATCCCAGTCTGATCCAGTATCTGCCACAAACTTCCTAAGCATGGACTTGAGAGTCTTGTTAAACCTTTCCACAAGGCCATCAGTCTGGGGATGGTATGGGCTTGTCTTCACACCTCGAATACCCAGCAGGCTGTACACCTCTTTTAATAACTTGGAGGTGAAGTTGGTGCCCTGGTCTGTAATGATTTCTTGTGGGATCCCAAGTCTTGAAAAAAGTTGGATCAGACAGTTGGCTATCTGCCGAGCCTTGATTTTCTTGAGTGGGAATGCTTCCGGGTATCTTGTGGCGTAATCACATACAACCAATATGTATCTGTGTCCACCGCTACTTCTCTCCAATGGGCCGATAATGTCCATAGCAATCCGGGAAAAGGGGATGTCAATAGTGGGCATGGATATAAGAGGGGCCCTATCTCCTTTTCTACCTGGAGCTGTCAACTGGCACTGAGGGCAGGATTTACAATATTGCACTGTATCTGCAAATTGCTGGGGCCAGTAAAAGCGGGACAACATCCTTGAGAAAGTTTTAACTTGCCCCAGGTGGCCTGACCAAGGGATAGAATGACTAAGCTGAAGGACTTTTGACCTTAGGCTCTGTGGAAAAACTAGCTGGTCACCTAATTTACTGCATCGAAACAGCTGTTCTCCCTTTAGAATAAAGAGCTCAGTGCCTTTTTCTGTCACAAGGGTTGACTCAGGAACACACTTAGCAAACAGGGGCTGTAGGGAAGGGTCCTGCCTCTGCAACTGAGTAATGTTGCCTGGAATAAATTGCAAATCAAGATCACTTGGCTCAGGCACCGGCTCCACTATCTTTGTTCCCCTCAGTCTCTCCTGCCTTTGTTGTCTTCGGCTTTTCTTGACCCTTTGCTGCCTAGCCTCCTCTACACCTGGCACCTGACTGTCTGCATATGGCAACTCAGCCCAACCCCCTGCAGATTCAGACTGTGCCTGCCTACTTTTGGACCTAGTTACAGCTAGTAAACCCTCACTTCCTCCGCTTAGACTGTGTTCCACCCCCTGCCTAGCAATAAGTTCAAACAGGATTGGTAGATCTGTGCCTAGCACAACCTGGTAGGGGAGTTTATCCATTACGCTAACTGCTAGCAAATATTGCTGTCCTTCAACCTGGATGGGAACCTCTGCAATGGGATATTCTGTCTGGTCACCATGCACACACCATACATTAACTTTTCCCTCAGTGAAAATAACATCCCTGGGAAGACAGTCTGACCTCACTAATGTGCGATCACTTCCTGAGTCTAAGAGAGCTACATATGCATTGTCCTCAATAACCACACACACAGTACGCTCTGTATTGCAAATTTCTGTCTGTTCACTAGATTCCAGGGGACTGGCTGCTGATATGGGTGCAAAACACATGTAGGTCTTACTAACATGCTGAGTAGGACAATCTGCCTTAAAATGTCCTGTCTGACCACAAGAGTGACATGCTAAGGGCGCTTTGTTTCTAAACTCTTGATTTCTACTGTTGCTAAAGCTGCTGGGATTTTGCTTGAAACTTCTGTCTCTTTGCCCAATAGTCCCCGCTGGCTTACCAGATGAAGACACTGCTGGTAGGGGTCTTGGACTTGGAAAGGCTATTGATGAGCGTCGAGCTGCCAGGAAAGTCTCAGCCAGTTCTGCTGCATCTTTTGAGGTTGTGGGGTTATGTTCCTTTACCCATGTGCGAAGCTCAGGGTTCAATATTCTCAAAAACTGCTCCATGACAATGGAGTCCCCAATCTGGTCCTTGGTCTTGTCTTTTGGATTCATCCATTTGTCGTACAGGTCCTTGAGGCGGGCCTGTAGCTCCTTTGGCGTCTCATCATCCTCCACGTTGCTGCTTCGAAACCTCACCCGATATGACTCTGAATTAATTTCATATTTATGCAGGACAGCATTTTTTACTTTAACATAGTCCATCGTTTCTTCAATGTCCATTGCTACATATGCTGCCCTTGCTTTGCCAGTCAGGAGTGGGGCGAGGTGTAGCGCCCAATCCTCTCTTGGCCACTGACATGCGTGTGCAATTCCTTCAAATGTTGTCAGGTAATGTTCAATGTCCTCATCTTCATGCTAAGGTTGCATTTTCGGACCCTTCCAACCAGAAAACCTAGGCCCTGGGGTGGGTGGCTGCCCCCTTGAGGCTTCAAGGGGAACTGGGTCTGTGTCATGCCTGAACTGCAATATTTTACCTTCAGGTTGGGCTGACAGTGATGAAGGCAGTGGTGTAGGGTCAACTGCCATCCTCTCTGACGGCTGTAGCGGATCCAGATGTCTTTGATGTACTTCTTGCTGAAGCTGAGAAAACTGGTGCTGGACCCTCTTCCAGCGCTCCTCTTGGCGTCTCCGATCCTGCTCCCATCTGAAATCTCGATCAGACTGTTGCTCCATCAGGGAGCGCAAAAGGCCGGTCAACTCCAACATACTCTGTGGGTTTTGTGGCTCCCCACATGTTGCCCCCTTCAGGTCAGGATCATCAGGACACTCCTCTTGTTGACAGTCCATTTTACTTTGTACACTTGTCTTTTTGCCTCTTGTCATGATCATTACTGCCCCCTACTGGCCTGGAGTCACCACTGCCACCACTTGTGAGGTAGTGTGGTCGGAGAGTGTGGTGATGAAGTAGGAGGCAGACTCACGATTCTGTGTTGAGGGTCCCATCAGTGGACATTTATTTACAGGTGCAACCAGGAAAAATGCAAAACAACAAAAAAACATAAATGTAAACTGAAAACTATTAACATAAGAAACTGAGAATAAATAAACTCATGACAGCATAAGTCCTGGTGTCTGTTCCTGACCTGTCCTTTTCCCCCCCCGGCTCACAGACGACTCCTTTATAGAGCCAAACCTCCCCAATAACCAGCACCTGGCTCTAACCATCCTCCCTACAGGGTTGAGGACACAAATCATCATAACATAGACAAAACAATACAGATACAAAACCACTCCGGTAGATACTCAAATTCCCCACGGTACTTGAAGGCATCACAACATGCGCTATTCTAGCCATACGGATCACACATACATACAAATACAACAAATACATAACAATACTGTTAGCAGCTTCCCCTTCAGACATGGTATCGTCTTTGATGGCATGGCTGACGTCACAGAAAGCTTAAAACACCGGGAAGCAAGGGGCGGCCCCCCTTCCTGCATGATTCCCGCGACAGGTAAATTTGTTTGTAGACAAAGGAAATTACTTAACTTCCAATATCTGTAAAACTACGAAATGAAACTACTAATAAAGGTTTTAGAATTATACACCATGATTGTCTGTCATTATTGTCTTCTTAACATGCATTAAGAAAAGATGGTTTTAAGAATGATCAACTATAATCCGACTCAAAACAAACCGGGATAGTGCTTTGTATTGTGCTATTTGAGGAGTTCATAGTTAACATAAAGGTGATTAAACAAACATAGAACAAATTAATAAATCACATATTAGTAGGCCTATGACTAAAGTGACAAATGGCCTGGTCGAGTCCACTTTGTCACCATCCATATAGTAGCTTTTGTTTTGTAAGCTTCAAGTTCAAGCCATATCATCTTCCAGGAAAACCCATCAATGCATCCACTGATTGCAATTCCAAATGGCTTAAGCTTGTCATAGCCATCAATATGCCAAAAAGAGTTTGGACCACAGCTGTGGGTAAACACGCCTCCGCAGTCTGTTTATTGACCTGACATCAACACCTTCACCATCCAATAACTGCAGCAATACTCAAACTGTTTCTCTGTCAGTCACAATCCCATGTCACCAACATTTTTGATGCATCCACCTGTAACCATGGCACTGACCAGATGTTTCCAGTGGCTTCTCAATAAAGGTTGCCACCTCAGCCACATTAGTTTTAATCCTTCTTCGCCAGAGCTGCGTCTTCCTTAACGTCCTTTCAAGCGTGCGTTTGCTTCGCACAATCCCATGCGAATCCGCTAGCAAAGATAATATTTAATTTGTGGTATAGCCACGTTTAAAGTAGGCCTCGATGTACTCACAATCCATTTCTCTATCATATTGAACAGCAGCAAGAGCTCACACCAAAGTAGAGCTACTACTTTGTCTTTAGTAAGGTCTCTTCCTTTCGCCTTTTTATTTCATAATTATGACTTTTAATCTCGTAATTTCGATTTAATAAGGGCAAAAAAAATTCTCAACAAAGCCAAGTTTTCATTTTTATTTTTTTAACTGGCAGAAATCGGCTTCTATGGAAGGGCAGTGCATTCACCAAAGAAAAAAAGATAGACACATTATCTCATAATTGCAATTATTATTGCGTAGGCTTCAATAGAACGCCCTCTGCTTCTTCTTTGGAGTTAGTGGAGCAACATGTCCAGTAAGCGCGAACTTCCCATATCAGGAAGAGAGCGAGACTCTGAGCACGCAGTGAATTATAGCTTCACTTTCAGACACAATTGGTCAGGACTGAGCTGGATATTAGTTTTCGAAGGAGTCGGACACAAGGCAAATGAATCGTTTCACCATGGGATTAAAATGGTAATGTTCATTATATCGGAGGACCAAAACTGTCAAATTGTCGGATTAAAGTGGCCTAATCTTCTTGTGTTTCTGCTTTCAGGCGAGTTTGCGTTCGGAACACTTTCGTCCTGCTGATTTTAGGAAATATTGCGACTATAATATCTGTTTATGGTAAGTACAGTGGACACACAGCTTTGAAATCAGTAAATGCAATAAATCCAATGTCCAAAATTAATCTCATCTGTAAATTCTGTCTCCTGCAGGCCAAAGTCTTGACTGTACCAACGACTTTGAGAAGTTTATGAATTGCAGCTTTGGAGGGGAAAACTGTACCGAATACAACATGACTCTAGAGAAGGACAAGTGGTACCGGTGAGTTGTTGTTTTTATATTTTTCAATACAAAGCGTGTGAATAACAGCTTTAAAACAGTAGCTTACGTTTTGGATTAAATGGTTGTGTAATTAAACTATAGGCCTAATATTAAAAAAATACGAATCTGAAACCGTGAATTCACTTGAGTTGTCGACGACATCATATAGAGGCTATGTAGTATTATTAAAACCAAGAGACTAAGTCTGAGAAGCTCAACATAGGCTAAATATGTGTTATGTTTTCTTGTGTCCCACAGGGAGAAGGGTTGCATTTTCAAGCAGTGCGTTGTTGGACAGTGTTGTTGCTCCGTCCAAATGGATTACTTTGTTGCAAGCTGTAATCATACAGCAACACTTTGGAAAAAGGACAAAAGCATAGAGACCAAAACCTTCAACGTCACAGACAGCAGTGAGTTGACTTGTTTTGAGTCAGAGTCCATCTGCATATGACAGAATTAGACTGAACAGTGACAGTGTAGGAAACTAACTTTTTTATTTTCTGCTTTTCTACAGTAAAGCCAAAAACCCCAAAAATAATTTCAGTCAATGGAACCAACGGGAACTATCAAGTTGTGTGGTTGACAAACACGGACGAGAACGGCATTTTAATTACGAGCCTGACTGCTGAAGTGACTTACTATGAAAAAGGAGACACGCATAAGGTAGGATCATAGTACTGTGCTCTGTCTAACTCTGAAACTATTCATTCTTGCAGATATAGACATAGACCTGGGTATATTATTATGTCAAGTTACTGCTAGGTAAAAGAACTAACATTGCTTGGAGTCTCCTTTTTTAAGATTCCTGTTTCTTCTTCCTAGAATTCTGTTAAAGTCAACCAGACTGCTGATGGTGGAAGGAACCACTATGAAATTCAAGGCCGACTCTTGAACTCAAGCACAACTTATGTGGTCAGTGTGAAAAGCTTCATCGGTTGGAGCGGAAAATACAGTGACAGTAGCAAAGAGTTTGAATTTACAACCCGTGAGTGAATTCTTTACCTCTTCTATTATTAGTATTTTACTCTGCATATTTGTTTGAATCTTAACGAGGATGTGCCACTTATTTCCCAAAAATATATAAAAGTAAAATATGAACCAAAGGCAATAAGGAGTATGCTCTGACATGTTCTTGTTTTATTTTAAGATTTACTTTATTGATCCCCACAAGGGGAAATTCTGTTTTTTTTACACTCTGTTAAATCATGCAACACACACAGGCTGATATATACGAGTGACGGAGCGTGCCACAGCAGGCGCTCCTGAGTTGGTGGAGGGGGGGGGATTCGATGCCTTGCTCAAGGGCACCTCGGCAGTGCTCAGAAAGTGGTCTGCCACCTCTCCAGCTACCAGACCAATTTCCAGAATTTGGTCCGCAATGGGACTTGAACCGGCGACTCTACGGTTCCCAACCCAAGTCCCTACGGACTGAGCTACTGGTTTTTGTTACCAGAAAAAAAAAAAATTATGCATTTTAATTGGCAGAATTACACCAAAATTCATTGAAATGTTGTGGCAGAACTTGATCTCATTGTCTCAGCACTCTATACTAGGCCGCACACCTTGCCAAATCATTAATATACATGAAGGAGCACGTCCCCATGGCTAAGGCAGATATTCATATAATCATTACAGGGAAAAGTAGAGATGCTCTCACCATATTTTAATCTGCTGCACATGTTTTATTGTCTGATAGGCCTCTAAACTCCTTAAAATCTATAAGGTAAAGTGGACTGTCCTCTCTATCATCTCCTTCTGTCTTGCTTCACTATTTAGGGTACACCCTTTTCAGTACCGTCGCTGTCTGTCCATATTATTTCAGGAAAATGTCTTAAATGTTTTTTAGTAATGCCTTTTGGTGAGGGTATACAGTATGTTGAATACAGGGTGTAGTCATTTGATGCAGTCTTTCTTTGGGTCACTCTGCTGTTTCTTATTTGTGCAAAACTAAACTTACCTTATACATGTTTCCTCACAGCTGTGTCCTTCATTACTCTGTTTTTGGCCATCGTCATCGGGCTCAGTGTAGCTGCAGTCCTCATCAGCGGAGCTATATATGGCTGTTATGTAAAGTAAGTCACGCCAATAAAAGTTTTTTATTATTGTTTATCTGTAAGTGAACTATATGTAAGGACCAAGAGTGATGTTGTCAAATTGTCCTAATTGATTTCTGCTTTTGTTTTCAGGCTCAAAAATAAGTGGTTGGACACAGTTGCCAAATGTCCAAATCCAAAACTTCTTGATATGCATCCAAGCGAGCAAGAGGTGAGGCTAATGTGACAAAAACTTGATGTTGTCCAGAAATCAGAAACTTGCAAGCATAGGTTTTTATTTGACTTCTTATCATCTTTGTGTCAGGTCTTGAAGCCTGTGCAGCCCTTCATCTCCTCTATCTGTGTTGAGCCTTTTTCAGATGACAGCAAACCGTGGTAAGCGACAACAATTCAACATTTTTTCATAAAGGATTTCCCTGTCATTGTAACAGGAGTTTGAAGAAACCCATTTTTTTTGTATTTAGGTTAAAGGATTCACTGAAGGACTCCAGCAGTGGCAGCCTTCAGCAAAGTAGTGGAATCAGCACTGGCCCCTCTTGTCTCAGCTATGTTAACACAGAACCAGCTGACATCATAACCGAAGTCCAGAATGCCCTCAGTAAAGCTTTTGCCACCATCTGCCCAATATCACCTTTGACCACCAGCCCTCTTACAGACTCTGACAAAAACAGCGCTCTGCTGTGTGCTCCACACAGCCCCTGTGATGTCAGAGCTGAAGACATGAGCTCAGGATCGTCTGCATTTTTTAATAAAACGTACTGCCCTGCTCAGATTGAGACAAACATCTCAGATGTCCAGATGCAGAATAAAATGCTCTGTGAGTCTGCATACTGTCCTAGTGAGGGTGTCACTGTGATCTCTACTTACCAACAGGCACCAGCATGTCCACTCATCAACTTAACTTCAGAGGTTTCGTCTTCATTGCCCACAGACATGTCATATCAGTTGTGTAATGCAGATTCTGGGAGATTTTCATACGCTGAAGACTCTAGTTCATCCTCCTTCTCTAGTGGAACGAATACAACTGCGTCGTGTGATCCTGGTCCCAGAGTTAAAGCTGCATGTGAGATCTTGGAAAATGAAAACACTGAACAGCTCACTGTATGTGATGAAAATCCCTGCTACGGCTCCATGCCTGCAGGCTCACAGAGCTTTCCTCCAGTGGATTACGACTATCAGCCGTTTCAAAATCTAGTGGAGCAGCCGTGTATTTTGCTTTCAGAGAAGAGGAGGGATGAAAAAGAGGAACATTTGGCCAAACAGCCTCAAGAAGCCTTCATAACAATGCCTCAAACACTCTTAAACCCAGTTGTAGCGTGTCCCACTTCCAATGGCCAGTGTCTGTCTGAGCTGCAGAGACCTCTTCTGTCCCTGATCTCAGCTGACCAGTTCACGCCAATGATCACAGACAGCGGCTATCACTGTGTTTAGAGCTACATTTTATGCACTCATTTATTTATTTTTGTTTGAGTTTGAAACATGGTTCGGCAATGAAAAGCATGAAAGGGAGTGGCGACACTGTGAATGTTGTTCACATCTTTAGCATGATTCTAGTTTCCACTTGATTGAACTTGAGAACAGCCGATGATAAAGAGATCTCAACTCAAGGTCTTTAAAGTGGCTGTTCATAATCTTTCAGTCTCACATCATGATCTTTCTAAGCACAGGGAGGATGTAAATTTACAACTTATGGTATTGTTTATTTTTATTCTCATCATCAGCATTTTGTTTTTACATTTTCATGACATCATCAGTTAATGAACAGATTTTTAGTTGACATACGTCTCTCAACTCAATCAGTCTGTTTGAAAGGTTGTCCATATTTTTTTTCCTGCTACAATGATTTAAAGAATCAGCTTCACATCTTTGAACTTTAAAGACATTTAAGTTATATAATTTAAGACTACTTTGCCACTGTGTATAACTGTCTGGTATGTTTGTATATATGTATATATATATATATAGTTTGAATGTAAAATCCCTGTCATAAGCAGAATGCACTTGTTTTATGTCGGTTTAAAATGTGTTTGCTACTGTTATTAAACCAAATGAACTGATGTATCTGATTTCATAATAAGGTTCTTTTTTTTCATTGACATTGCTCTTACAAATGGTACTCCTTAAATGTTGCATTAAGCTGAGACACTGTTTGACTATATTAAGTCTTTCATGTTAGCTAGAGTGAAGACTACAGTGAAGTATAAATTAACACAGCAGTCAACAGCCATTCTTGCAGCAAATTTGGCCATTAAGAGTTGGCCTTGTGAAGAAAATACATGAGAACTGATGAAATGCTGTGTCTTTAACCAGCCAATCAGCTTCGCTGTTGTTACCCAGTGTTGTGTAATTACTTCCTCATTTCTTTACTCTGGAACTGCTGATGCACTTCCATAGAAATACGTCAGCTTTGCTCAGCAGGTTGTTGCTATGGGACGAAAACTCAAAGGAAGTCTTTCACAATACACGTGTAGGGATTTGTGTGAATTGGTAAATAAGATATAACTTTTGATATGCATCTTTCTGTAGAAAACAGTTCAAATCAGATATTTCTCATGTTTTAGCCTGTGTCCTGAGTTGTGTGTTATTTCAAAGAACGTAGCTAGGTGTGAAAATGTGTGTAAAATAACATGCACACAACATAAACCAAAACAGCTTCGTATGATATGACTTTGGGAAAGATCCTCTGGAAAGACTACCAGATATGTCCTTCCAATATTGTCTATTGAAGCTGTGTGTGAGGACAACTTAACAAGACATGACGTGGGGAGTGATATAACTGAAGCACGTTGATAAATGCAAAGCAGCTCTTTTATCACGCACAAGGTTACCTCTGCTTCCATCTGGTGGCTTAACATGAGTTGACCATATGCAACCCCATGAAAATCCGAAGGATCATCACTTTATTATCACTGACTCTCAAATGGCAGATGACCTATGATGACAGAAGTAAACACAACACACCTTTAATATGTATTCAACAAACGTTTGAATTTGAGTAATTTGAAAGAAGCTTAAACTTTGTTGACTGCTGTAACTGGAGGAGCCTCTGAGGTAGTGAGGAGGACTGTCATACCTGTGAAGTCTTTGATTGGAAGAATTCAGCAGAGGAGGAACCTCTGATTATATCTCAACTCCTGAGAAAGTCCTGCTTACTGCTGAAACTCCTGTGAAGCATCTATACTGAACACCTTTGTGCATACCTGAAGCTCAAACTGCAGCATGCAACAGATCTTCCAAATCCCGTGGAAACATGTCGCTCGACACGGCTGGAGTATTCACCGAGATGCCACACTCTTTAGAAGCTGGGCCATGCACACTGGTAGGAGTCCAGCACGCATATAAAACTCAAAGTGCAGTGTTGTAACGGACAAAATGGGATTCAACTTGGTTTCATTTTGACTCATGGTAATTTTCAACCACACCTTTCATCAGTATCAATCTTTTTTTCCACACCAGAAACTGGTCCCCATAGATGAGTCTTTCCTGTCTCTGAACTACCTTAACTCTATAAACCCAGAAGGCGCTTGCCCTCCGCTTTAATATCCACCACACCACGGTAACCAGAGGCGCTACTTGTCAACAGGCAAGACAGGCAACTGCTTGGGTCCCCAGGCCAGTAAGGGCCCCCCAAAGCTGACGAACTTAGAACCGCAGCAGTAGCTCAAAATGTGCACATTATGTAATGACAGTAGGAAGCCTCCCTAATCAGGCCCCATTTGACAGCATGCCCTGCTTAGCATTTCATGTATTTTTCCTTCATTACATTAAACCAATAAAGAGGAATTATCTGTCTGGGAGTGAAAAAAAAAGAAGAGCATAGGAACACTAGCGGACATGATGGTGGTTGGAGGGGCCCCCAATGAATTTTTGCCTCGGGCCCCAACAGACTCTAGAATCGCCACTGACAGTAACTAGGGTAATCATATCATGGGCCAGCTTCCTGTACTGCATCCTCCGATCTGTAAACTCTTGGAAGACGCCTGAACAAACAAGAGCTCATCTTCCTTTGGAGTTCAAGGACTACACAGACACCCAGATTATCGTTGATTTTACAGAGCTGTGCTACCAGACACCTTCATCACTGCTACCCGAGAGTGTAGGGGGCTTCCTCAAACAGTTCCAACTTCACCTTCAAAGTGATGTTTTATTTGGCATGGCACCACATGGTGCTCTAACATTTGTGTCAACAATCTATGAAAGCTCTGTGAGTGACAGAGAGGTGTTCAGGCTGTCAGGCATCATTCCCCTCCTCTCGTCTGACTTGGCTGTTATGGTTGATAAGAGCTTCCCAGTGGATGAGCTGGTCCCCGGCAAGGTTCACCAATGTGCTTTTAAATCTAAAGGAAACCAAATATTGATGCCTGATGATCTTGAGATCCAGTCCACTGCTTGTTTGAGACTACATGTGAAGAAGTTATCAAAGGGAGCATCTATTAGCTATTCACTAACATGTCTCCTCTCCAAGAATCGACCTCTGATCAAAACGTTTCGAGAATGCAGTTTGTCTTCACACTTTACAAATAAATAAGAGCAAGCAAGTGGAAACACTGTCAATATAATAAGGATAAGATTTCCTGTGATTAAATATCTTTTTTTTTAGACTGTTGCTTATAAACAAGACATTTCAAAGCTGTCCGATTTATATTAATCAATTGTAATTTATGTTTTTGGGTCTACCCTTATCAGTAAAACACGACAAGATCAATCAGAGTCCTCTCATTCATATAAATAATCGAATAATTGACATGTAAACAATCTTTATTTGTTTATGTTCAATCCTACAGGAAAACTGTATTGTGTCTTTCGGGAGTGTTAACTATATGCTGTCTACTTATTATAACGATAGACCTGCTTTATATATTTATTGTCAATAGCAAAATGTTTTTTTGATTATGTACAAATGTAAATGTAATTATGTTAAAATATATTCACATAACAAGAAAAACATATTTGTCTAGAGGGTTGAATTGTGCTAGTTTAAGGGGTAAATAAGAAATCGTATCTTCATTGTTGGTTCAGTTTTTGCATTATACAATGTACAGACGAGCAAAACCGAGGGTTAACTTAACTAAAATAGGCCTGGAATGTGCCATTAAGGTACTTCAGTATTTCTATATGCTTCTTTACAGGCATTATCCGTAACATGTGGAAATAGGCTGGGCCTATTTTGATGCTGTTGTCACTGTTTATCTGTCTGTCTGTCCCATTTGATGTGTTTTCTAATACCTAAAGCAACAACAAAAAAACACAAAACCCAAGTTACAATTTCTATTCTACAAAGGGAAAGTAATCAAGGTAAAATCAAACATTACAAAACAAACGTGATACATAGACCTACTGTAGGCCTAAATGCTAAGACTGTAAGGTCATAGGATATTGAATGTACCTTTGCTGTTACATTTATACTTAAAATGCGACTCCAAGAGTTGCTATGACAGAATGACAACTATTTTCATCTTGCTTGCAGTTTAAAGCATTTTACCTGAAGTGTTTGTTAGACTCATAAGAAAACAGTGAGTTTAACTGACACCTGGCCATCTTAATCTATATGAGTAGGCCTACAGCTGAATTATGATGGGTTTTAAAGCACAGCTTCACGTCTATAGTTTGTTCATTCACGCTATTAAAAATAGGCCTACTTATTTTCATCAATGTAAAACCAAATATTGCCTATGGATAAATAAACCCGGACAATCCAATTTCAATCGAGAAACATGTAGCCTATAATATTTTTAATAAAAGCTGCCATCGACTAAAGTGTCTTTGTATTCTCCTCTGTAGCCTACTGGGACTGAAACGCCCTCTTCTTCTTCTTTGGAGTTAGTGGAGCAACATTTCCAGTAAGCGCGAGTTTCCCATTTCAGGAAGAGGGCGAGACTCTGAGCACGCAGTAAATTATAGCTTCACTTTCAGAGTCAACGGGTCTGGATTGAGCTGGATATTAGTTTTCGAAGGCAAATGAATCATTTCACCATGGGATTAAAATGGTAATCTTCATTCCTGGATATCGTGGGACCAAAATTGTCAAATTGTCGGATTAAAGTGGCCTAATCTTCTTGTGTTTCTGCTTTCAGGCGAGTTTGCGTTCGGAACACTTTCGTCCTGCTGATTTTAGGAAATATTGCGACTGTAATATCTGTTTATGGTAAGTACAGTGGACACACAGCTTTGAAATCAATAAATGCAATAAATCCAATGTCCAAAATTAATCTCATCTGTAAATTCTGTCTCCTGCAGGCCAAAGTCTTGACTGTACCAACGACTTTGAGAAGTTTATGAATTGCAGTTTTGGAGGGGAAAACTGTACCGAATACAACATGACTCTAGAGAAGGACAAGTGGTACGGGTGAGTTGTTGTTTTTATATTTGTCAATACAAAGCGTGTGAATAACAGCTTTAAAACAGTAGCCTACGTTTGGGATTAAATGGTTGTGTAATTAAACTATAGGCCTAATTCTAAAAAAATACGAATCTGAAACCGTGAATTCACTTGAGTTGTCGACGACATCATATAGAGGCTATGTAGTATTATTAAAACCAAGAGACTAAGTCTGAGAAGCTCAACATAGGCTAAATATGTGTTATGTTTTCTTGTGTCCCACAGGGAGAAGGGTTGCATTTTCAAGCAGTGCGTCGTTGGACAGTGTTGTTGCTCCGTCCAAATGGATTACTTTGTTATAGGCTATGATCATACAGCAACACTTTGGAAAAAGGACAAAAGCATAGAGACCAAAACCTTCACCGTCACAGACATCAGTGAGTTGACTTGTTTTGAGTCAGAGTCCATCTGCATATGACAGAATTAGACTGAACAGTGACAGTGTAGGAAACTAACTTTTTTATTTTCTGCTTTTCTACAGTAAAGCCAAAAACCCCAACAATAATTTCAGTCAATGAATCCAACGGGAACTATCAAGTTGAGTGGTTGACAAACACGGACGAGAACGGCATTTTAAGTAAGAGCCTGACTGCTGAAGTGACTTACTATGAAAAAGGAGACACGCATAAGGTAGGATCATAGTACTGTGCTCTGTCTAACTCTGAAACTATTCATTCTTGCAGATATAGACATAGACCTGGGTATATTATTATGTCAAGTTACTGCTAGGTAAAATAAACTAACATTGCTTGGAGTCTCCTTTTTTAAGATTCATGTTTCTTCTTCCTAGAATTCTGTTAACGTCAGCCAGAAAGCTGATGGTGGAAGGAACCACTATGAAATTCAAGGCCGACTCTTGAGCTCAAGCACAACTTATGTGGTCAGTGTGAAAAGCTTCATCGGTTGGAGCGGAAAATACAGTGACAGTAGCAAAGAGTGGGAATTTACAACCCGTGAGTGAATTCTTTACCTCTTCTATTATTAGAATTTTACTCTGCATATTTGTTTGAATCTTAACGAGGATGTGCCACTTATTTCCCAAAAATATATAAAAGTAAAATACTTAGAAGACGAACCAATAAGGAACATTCTCTGACATGTTCTTGCTTCATTTTCTTACGAGAAAAAAAAACATTTTTTGTGCATTTTATTTGGCAGGATTAAACCAAAATTCATTGTAATGTTGTGGCAGAACTTGATCTCCTGCCTACATTGTCTCAGCACTCTATACTAGGCCGCACACCTTGCCAAATCATTAATATACATGAAGGAGCACGTCCCCATGGCTAAGGCAGATAGTCATATAATCATTACAGGGAAAAGTAGAGATGCTCTCACCATATTTTAATCTGCTGCACATGTTTTATTGTCTGATAGGCCTCTAAACTCCTTAAAATCTATAAGGTAAAGTGGACTGTCCTCTCTATCATCTCCTTCTGTCTTGCTTCACTATTACGGGTACACCCTTTTAGGTACCCTAGAGTCCTCCCTCCTCACCCACTGTATTTGTAACTGAACCGTTGTCGCTGTCTGTCCATATTATTTCAGGGAAACGGTCTTAAATGTTTATTTGTGATGCCTTTTGTTGAGGGTATAGATATTGAATACAGGGTGTAGTCATTTGATGCAGTCTTTCTGTTGGTCACTCTGCTGTTTCTTATTTGTGCAAAACTAAACTAACCTTATACATGTTTCCTCACAGCTGTGTCCTCCAATACTCTGCTTTTGGCCATCATCATCGGGCTCAGTGTAGCTGCAGTCCTCATCAGCGGAGCTATATATGGCTGTTATGTAAAGTAAGTCACGCCAATAAAAGTTTTTTCTTCTTGTTCTCTGTAAGTGAAACATATGTAAGGCTTTTATCCTGAAAACTCTAACTCAAGGGTGATGTTGTCAAATTGTCCTAATTGATTTCTGCTTTTGTTTTCAGGCTCAAAAATAAGTGGTTGGACACAGTTGCCAAATGTCCAAATCCAAAACTTCTTGATATGCATCCAAGCGTGCAAGAGGTGAGGCTAATGTGACAAAAACTTGATGTTGTCCAGAAATCAGAAACTTGCAAGCATAGGTTTTTATTTGACTTCTTATCATCTTTGTGTCAGGTCTTGAAGCCTGTGCAGCCCTTCATCTCCTCTATCTGTGTTGAGCCTTTTTCAGATGACAGCAAACCGTGGTAAGCGACAACAATTCAACATTTTACATTTTTTTGATAAAGGATTTCACCGTAATAGTAATAGAAGTTTGAAGAAACCCATTTTTTTTGTATTAAGGTTAAAGGATTCACTGAAGGACTCCAGCAGTGGCAGCCTTCAGGAAAGTAGTGGAATCAGCACTGGCTCCTCTTGTCTCAGCTACGCTAACACAGAACCAGCTGACATCATAGCCGAAGTCCAGAATGCCCTCAGTAAAGCTTTTGCCACCATCTGCCCAATATCACCTTTGACCACCAGCCCTCTTACAGACTCTGACAAAAACAGCGCTCTGCTGTGTGCTCCACACAGCCCCTGTGATGTCAGAGCTGAAGACATGAGCTCAGGATCGTCTGCATTTTTTAATAAAACGTACTCCATCCTCATTCCCAACTGCCCTGCTCAGATTGAGACAGACATCTCTGATGTCCAGATGCAGAATAAAATGCTCTGTGAGTCTGCATACTGTCCTAGTGAGGGTGTCACTGTGATCTCTACTTACCAACAGGCACCAGCATGTCCACTCATCAACTTAACTTCAGAGGTTTCATCTTCATTGCCCACAGACATGTCATATCAGTCGTGTAATGCAGATTCTGGGAGATTTTCATACGCTGAAGACTCTAGTTCATCCTCCTTCTCTAGTGGAACGAATACAACTGCGTCGTGTGATCCTGGTCCCAGAGTTAAAGCTGCATGTGAGATCTTGGAAAATGAAAACACTGAACAGCTCACTGTATGTGATGAAAATCCCTGCTACGGCTCTATGCCTGCAGGCTCACAGAGCTTTCCTCCAGTGGATTACGACTATCAGCCGTTTCAAAATCTAGTGGAGCAGCCGTGTATTTTGCTTTCAGAGAAGAGGAGGGATGAAAAAGAGGAACATTTGGCCAAACAGCCTCAAGAAGCCTTCATAACAATGCCTCAAACACTCTTAAACCCAGTTGTAGCGTGTCCCACTTCCAATGGCCAGTGTCTGTCTGAGCTGCAGAGACCTCTTCTGTCCCTGATCTCACCTGACCAGTTCACGCCAATGATCACAGACAGCGGCTATCACTGTGTTTAGAGCTACATTTTATGCACTCATTTATTTATTTTTGTTTGAGTTTGAAACATGGTTCGGCAATGTAAAGCATGAAAGGGAGTGGCGACACTGTGAATGTTGTTCACATCTTTAGCATGATTCTAGTTTCCACTTGATTGAACTTGAGAACAGCCGATGATAAAGAGATCTCAACTCAAGGTCTTTAAAGTGGCTGTTCATAATCTTTCAGTGTCACATCATGATCTTTCTAAGCACAGGGAGGATGTAAATTTACAACTTATGGTATTGTTTATTTTTATTCTCATCATCAGCATTTTGTTTTTACATTTTCATGACATCATCAGTTAATGAACAGATTTTTAGTTGACATACGTCTCTCAACTCAATCAGTCTGTTTGAAAGGTTGTCCATATTTTTTTTCCTGCTACAATGATTTAAAGAATCAGCTTCACATCTTTGAACTTTAAAGACATTTAAGTTATATAATTTAAGACTTTGCCACTGTGTATAACTGTCTGGTATGTTTGTATATATGTATATATATATATATAGTTTGAATGTAAAATCCCTGTCATAAGCAGAATGCACTTGTTTTATGTCGGTTTAAAATGTGTTTGCTACTGTTATTAAACCAAATGAACTGATGTATCTGATTTCATAATAAGGTTCTTTTTTTTCATTGACATTGCTCTTACAAATGGTACTCCTTAAATGTTGCATTAAGCTGAGACACTGTTTGACTATATTAAGTCTTTCATGTTAGCTAGAGTGAAGACTACAGTGAAGTATAAATTAACACAGCAGTCAACAGCCATTCTTGCAGCAAATTTGGCCATTAAGAGTTGGCCTTGTGAAGAAAATACATGAGAACTGATGAAATGCTGTGTCTTTAACCAGCCAATCAGCTTTGCTGTTGCTACCCAGTGTTGCATAATTACTTCCTCATTTCTTTTCTCTGGAACTGCTGATGCACTTCCATAGAAATACGTCAGCTTTGCTCAGCAGGTTGTTGCTATGGGACGAAACTCAAAGGAAGTCTTTCACAATACACCTGTAGAGGGATTTGTGTGAATTGGTAAATAAGATATAACTTTTGATATGCATCTTTCTGTAGAAAACAGTTCAAATCAGATATTTCTCATGTTTTAGCCTGTGGAGTGTCATGAGTTGTGTGTTATTTCAAAGAACGTAGCTAGGTGTGAAAATTCTTTTTCCTACCAAAAACGTGAGTTTAATTTATATAAACTGTAAAATTATGACAAAAAAAGCTTAGAAATGACTCAAATAAAAACTTGGGTGGATACAGAAAATGCTTGTTTGTGAAATGAATTAGTTGGACCTATTTGGAGGAAGAACAAGCTTCAAATCAATAACGAGATCTATAAAAACTCACTTTACTGCTATAAGAAAGAAATGAAATTTGCAAGACAATCCTACATTTCTCAATTGATAAACAATAATCCAAATAATGCATCATTTTTATTTTCTTCCATTGACTAATTGCTTAATCCATCCAAATCCCTCCATCTTGAACTTCTTTCCAACACCAAATGTGTTTTCTTTCATGAAAAAGTTTCCCATCTTAGAAATGATATCTCTCACACACAAAACCTCCCTTTCATTAGTAAAATACTGGAAAAAGTTGTTTACATTCAACTGGACAAATATCTTTCAGATCACAATATATACGACAGATACCAGTCTGGTTTCAGAACACATCACAGTACTGAAACAGCACTTGTAACAGTAATAAATGATCTTAGGATCAACAGCGACCATCAGAAAACATACATTTTAGTGCTACTTGATCTCACAGCTGCCTTTGACACTGTGGATCATAAAATCTTGATACAAAGGCTTCATGATTCTATTGGCCTGTCAGCCCCTGTGTTGACTGGTTCAAGTCCTATTTAAAATACAGGAAGTTTTACAGTTCCTATTGGCAACTTTAAATCTAAAGAAACAAAAATTATCTCTGGGGTCCCACAAGGGTCAGTCCTTGGGCCATTACTTTTTAATCTATACATGCTTCCGCTTGGTACAATCATCCAGAAACATAGGTTGCCTCACAATGGGCCTCATTCACTAACAATGCGAACACAATATAGAACCTCCTGAGACCTGATTGACCAGCTTTCTCAGAAAAGGTACACTCTTAACTAAATGCATGACATATTTAACATACATTCAGTAAAAAAAAAAAATATATATATATATATATATATAAATGTATTTTTAATTTTTGAAAAGACAAGAATTAAAAACGTGAATTAATTAATGCATTGACTAAATGTATTAAGTAATCATGAAATGTATGCCTTTTCATCCTTAAAATCTTAAATCTAATCGTCGACCTCTCTCACTAATACTGCCATGAAATATCGCATCTGTTACCAAAACCAGCTGATTAATTGGAGCCTTTTTAAGAGCATGAAGGGAACATGATTGTGATTTACGTCTCAAGTGTAAAGATCCAGCCTTGCTGAAAGACATTGCAGCCTGTGCCTTCAGAAGAGAGCGCATCAGACCGTCAAAACTTGTGAAGAGTGTGACGAGTGACTGATCAGCTGATTCCGGATGCCAATGCACGTACAGAATTGCTGCAACTATGTGGACACACCGCTCTTTTTTACCTTTTGGGGCCGTCTCTTGCAACTTCTACGTGTCTCCACGTCGCCGCTCTCGTCCTGATACATCAATCGGATGTCCTTATATGGGGAGATGGGGGCGTGGTAGTATGCTGATTGCAGGCTGCGGGCAAGCGCCTGACGATTTAGAATGATTCTGATTCACTACATACGCACGGTGGTGAGAACAAAATTGGCAGGTACGCACTTGTCATGAATCCGACGGTGATTTTGTGTAAGCACTTGTTTTATGCGCAGAGTAACAACATTTCTACGCACATATTAGTGAATGAGGCCCACTGTCTTTAAGCATCATGTTGATTTTTGTCCTTTATTATGAGTTTAACCCATGATGTTTTTTCATCTGCTTGTTTTCTGTTTTAAAACTGGAACCATGGTTTTCACATGTCTCAGTTGTTTATGTTTCCCAGAGAAATTCTGTTTTTATGCCATAGATGTAAAAGGTGAAATGAAATGATACCTCTCATACGCTGACAACACACATCTTAAGATCTTAGTCCTATAAACAAAGTAACAGACACATCCATGTTCACCTCAAAGGCCAGGCCAGAAATCTTGGCATTATTTTGGATTCTGACCTTGGCTTTGACAATCATATCTCCAACATTATTAGAACAGCATTTTTTTTAACAGAATAACAACGTACAACACAGAATCACCTTCAAAATCCTATTATTAGTCCATAAAGCACTCAATGGTTGAATGAAACCTTTATTGCCCCTAGGGGAATTTGTCGTGCACCGAGAGCATAAAACATAAAACACAATACAAACAACATTTACAAGACAGCACAAAAAAACACAAAAAGCACATAAAAACACAGTAAAGCATCACGTGATTAAAAGAGGGATTTCAGCAGCTAGTTAGATAAAGTGCAGAGGGCCAAGTTCCTCCTGTATAATCAAAGCTTGTTAAGCAGCTGAATGCTGCGTGGTAAGAAGGATGTAATTCCCCTTTTAGTCCTCATCCTGGGCATTCTGTACCTGCGCCCTGAAGTCAAAAGTTCATACTCCGACCAAAGGGGGTGAAGAGGGTCAGCTGTGATCTTGGTGGCTAAATTCAGTGTGTACCGGTCTGTCAATTCCGAAATGCTGCACATTTGCTTCCCGGTTATCTTGCTGCCTAGTTTAACAACCTTTTCCAGTTTGTTCCTATTTTGTACCGACAATGCTCTTCCCCAACATTGAATACAGAAGGTCAACACACTTTCAATAAAACTCTTGTAAAATAGTTTCAGCATGGTGTTGTCAACATTAACATTTCTAAGTTTCCTCAAAAAGTAGAGGCGCTGTTGAGCCTTTGCAAATCTTGCATTAGTGTTGGCGTTCCATGTCAGTTTGTGGTCAATTATTGTGCCAAGGTACTTATACTCTTGGGTACAATTTCAATTTCTGTGTCCTTCATATATACAGGGGAGAGAGATGACTGTCTTCTAAAATCAATGATCATTTCTTTAGTTTTCTTTGTATTTAAAATCAATGAGTTATCAGAGCACCAGTTGTAAAAGTTGTTTATCTCAGCTCTGTAATTGGTCTCATTGTCTTTTAAAAGACCTATCAGAGCAACATCATCTGCAAATTTAATTAATTTACAATTATCCTGATGACTTGTACAGTCATTGGTATATAATGTGAACAACAAAGGTGAGAGGACGCACCCTTGTGGTACTCCAGTGTGAGTGCTAATTACTGAAGAGTTTTTCCCATGAATGGTAACAAACTGTTGCCTTTCAGAAAGGAAGTTATGAATCCACCTGATGAGGGTGTGGTTAACTCCCATACTACACAGCTTCACAGCCAATAGTTCTGCTTGAATAGTGTTAAAGGCAGATGAAAGCATCTGTTCAGCACCTGAGTCAATTCTGAGAGACTATAACCCAGAGAGGGGGCCTTTAGTTACTGTCGTCCTTCTCTCTGGAACAAACTCCCTGCTGACCTGAGGTCCATCACAACTGTCTCTCCTTTTAAAGCAAAACCCTGACCCTGAAAATCTGTTCTCCAAATCATATGAATAGTTACTTTTTGTATGTGTATGATCAATTTTGTGCTAACTGATGTTTGCTATGTGGTGTGTATGACTTTGTTGATTCGATTTCTGTATCTTCTTAATGACTGTGGAAACACTTCTTTTTTGTATGCGTGTTTTGATTTTGTCTTTAACCTTAATGTAAAGAACATTGAGCTAATCTGTAAGGTGCTATATAAATAACATTGCTATTGCTATTGTTATTGCTATTATTTAATTTATGTGTCCCAACTTAAAAACAAAAATACCATGTCTTATCAAACCAAAACAGCTTTGTATGATATGACTTTGGGAAAGATCTTCTGGAAAGACTACCAGATATGTCCTTCCACTATTGTCTATTGAAGCTGTGTGTGAGGACAACTTAACAAGACATGACGTGGGGAGTGATATAACTGAAGTAGGTTGCTAAATGCAAAGCAGCTCTTTTATCACGCACAAGGTTACCTCTGCTTCCACCTGGTGGTCTAACATGAGTTGACCATATGCAACCCCATGAAAATCCGAAGGATCACCACATTATTATCACTGACTCTCAAATGGCAGATGACCTATGATGACAGAAGTAAACACAACACACCTTTAATATGTATTCAACAAACGTTTGACTTTGAGGAATTTGAAAGAAGCTTAAACTTT